>VFFE01005830.1:98666-360688 GCA_008921705.1 Burhinus oedicnemus
CACGCTGTGGTGCTACCGGAAACAAATAGCAACAGCCATGGTGGCGGCGGGGGTCCCCGGGCCGCCCTCCCGGCCTCCCCCTCCCGCCGCCTTGCCCCCGCGTTCGGCCGGCGCTGGGCGCCGTGGTGGTCCCGGGCGGGCGGGACGGGGCTGTGCCGGCCGGACGCGGCCGGTACTGATGGGGCCGGAGCGGGCAGGTGTGTGGGGGAAGGGGCTTCCCCGCGGCCGGCTTTGGGGGGCACCTGAGCAGCTGCCCATCGGTCCCTGCAGCGCTAGGATCGGTGCGGGTGCACTGGATCTCCCTGCCCAAAGTCCGGCTGGAAGGAGGAAGGCAGCGCTTTCCAGAGCTGTACCCTTGGATGGGCTCCTCCAAACACCCTATGCAGAGTTTCAGCTCTTGGAAGTTTTAAATATTCCAGCTGAAATATCACATTAAAAAAAAATTAAATAACTTTACATAGCTGTATTATCTGCTACTGTGAGCAGAAATTGCTTCTAAATTTTTTTTTCCAAGGCTGCTTCAGCCTTCATACGCAGCCCTTTCTCAAATGGTGAGGGTTCAGATTGCCTTCACGCCATGCAGAGTGGCGTTGCTGTTACTGGTCAGTTAGGCATCTTCCTAATGTGCAATCCAGTAGTTAGATGGCGTTTGCAGCAAACTGATTTTAGTAACCATTCCATTTGTAGGTAAAGCAGCACTTGTCAGCTAGGAAAAGATGCTCCTTCAGCAAAGTCATACCCCTTGAAATGAGTTTACTAAGCTTGGTTGCATTATTGATTTCTGTCATAAACCTGGTATTTGTTTACATTAAATGACTCTACTACTAAATGGCCATAACAAGATTTTTTCTGAAATTAAGATGCAACCATGCTGAACATCCTGTATATAGGCTTTTAGTGCTTGATACATGTTTCAGGAACCTGCAACTGCTATTGTGCCAGGTGTGGTGAGCTGCCAGTGAGTAGTATTAGCTCTGTAGTTGATAGCTTGTCAGTGTCTTATTTAACACAGCACTGTCATGTCTGCCCTTCCAGGAGGAGCCTATAGTATAAAATTGCTTAATGCTTCCTATTAAAAGACACTATTTTCAGATTTTGATCATCTTGTCAAACTTCAGTTGTTCAAGCTGAAGTCTCTTGTCTTTCTTGCCTTTTTTTTTTTTTTTTACAGGTAGAAATATCTTGGAGAGATTCAGCAGCGATAAGTCGATCTTTGTTCATTGTTCTTTTGGACAGAGTTAGGCACAAAATACACTTTTTCCCTATGCAAAAGGAAATCACTAAAATCTATTAAAGTAGGGGATTCAGGCTTGGGGAGAGGGTGCATAATTTGGCTTGGAGGTAAAAGCTCCTATATGGAGGCTGTTCTTGTAAGAAGGAGTTAAAAAAATTTTCCCAAGCCCTAAATCTAAGAAAAAAACCCCACAGAATTTGTGTGTGCTCAGAGGTTGATACTGCTGAGCAGTTAAATTATTTGAAAAACTTGCTTCTATTGAATGTGCCAGAGGTTTAAAACTATGTGAGCTCTCTCCAGTTGCAGCAATTGTGAGGAGTGAGGGCACCAAGAATGGACAAACCCACTCCAGTATTATCAGTGGTTACCTGCTGGGAAAGCTACCTCACTTGAAGTTATAGGAGGCAAAAGCTTGGACTGGTAGAAGAAGATCTTAAAGGAAGCAGACTAACTAGGAAAAAAAGAGTAAGGAAAGTAAGGAGAGAGAAATTAAAGTTGGAAGACCCAGGGGGTGGGCTCAGTCTCACTGCCACGCTTCCTTGCTTTGGTATATGTTTGTGAAACAAGCAAGGAAAATAGTTGTTCAAAATCTGAAGTTGATCTGTATAGGTACTGACAAGCTAGTATCTAAAATCCTTACCTGGCTAATGACCCGTGGTGTTAACAGTATGATTTCCAAATGGATGGAAGGAAAGTTTTATTTCTATGGCTGTAGGAAGTAATACACAAAGTTGTATTAAATAATAAAGTTCGGAGGTTAAGAACATTGGGAGTTGCCAAAAATCACCTGCCTGTACAGTCTCACTGACTGTCTTCCCTAATTCAAAAGTATTTGGTAGTCTTCAGTTACTTGGCTGTGGATGCCACTTTCTCTTCCTCCTTCCTCACTGGACCCCAGCCTCATGGAGAGCACAGAGCAGATAATGCTCATTGACTAATTAACTGTGTAGTCCTATTTATTGTTAAAAGTGGGTCAGTGCCTCGTTCTAACATGTGTGTTACTCTAATCCTGCTTTGAGTACAGGATTATTAATTTACTTATAGGTTTTTCTGTGGTAATCACAAAGGCTTCCCAAATACTGACATATTTTCACAACACAGGTGATAGGAAAGTTGAGTGATAAGGAGATGATGAACAGTGAAAATACAAGAAATATTCCCGTGCAGAAGTATTTCAGTATGAGGGCATGAAGAGGAATGACATCCTCAGAGCTAACCAGGAGAAGTTTCTTGCATGCCATGTGGTTAAGCTGTTCTGTGCCATAGATGTTTTGCATACTAACTTGACACGGATTCCAAAAGTGATCAGATATTCTTGGAAGAAAACTCCACTTGAGATTATTAAATGTGAAAAAATCATCTCTGAATCAGACTCATCTTCCCCTACATATGGCTGAGAACCTGCTGGGAAATCCTGCTTTATCCTTTCCTCATGCTTCTGCTTTTGTCCATATATCCGCTGCTGTCCAGTGTCAGAGATGAGGTAGTGGGCTAAACGCGGCTTTGGCTTGACTGTGTGGCTTTTTATGTTCTTGGGCAATGAGACCAACCATGCCAATGAGCTCTGCCCACTCTCAGAAGCTAGCCCTGCTGCCCACCGCCCCCAAACTACATGACATTTGGAGCACATGTGTTCAAAGCACGGTTCCTGCTTCTTCCCCTGGAGCTGAGAGCTCAGCCTTCTGCGTGGTTCACCTTTCATATGTAAGACAGCCAGCTGACTGTCTACAAAATAAGAAATGTAGTTGGTATTATGTGTCTAAAGTTTAATTTGAAAAAAAAAATCAATCAATCTTTTTCACATAGGACCTCTGTGACAAAAAAAAAAAAAAGGAAGAAAAGAATAGGAAAAAGTTTCCTTGAGGTTTGTTAGCTGCCAAAATTGGCACATGGTGCAGTTCTAATATATGTATGTCCCCTGTGTCAGCCCAGTGAGCAGCAGTGGCAGCAGTACCTCATCTGAGAAGGCTGTAGAAGGAGCAGAGGTAGGGAAATGACTGTTGCTTGGCATTTAGGGGAAAAGATATGATTGATTAATAGGATTTTAAGGAATAGCCTAGGGAAGGATGGGTAGGGGGCATAATAGCGTGAAAAATTTCTCCTCTTGTATCTGCTCTCTGTTCTGTCTGACACTTTCCAACTTCTGTAGGAAGCAAACTGGCAGCCTGCTTTGCCGCACGCTGCTGGCTCGTTCCTAGGGCACTGTCCCTTCGTGATGCTGCGTGAGAGAGGGTCTAGAGAAAAATGTCATTGTGGTGTTAAAATGTATCATGTCTATCCATAAGTTGGACAAGTTACAGTTGCTCGGGCAACTGCAATTGTATTTGTTGGCTTTTGAGTAGTTTAACAAATGTAATATTCTTTTGCATGTAGACGTCATATTATATATTAATAGAGATGAGCTGAGGTATGGCTCTAAGCATTTGCTAACTTCCACCCCGCTTTTTGCCGTAAAGTACATGATACGTAGCGCTCATTCTTTCATCTTGTCTTTGATTCCTGCAAAAACGACCGAAGCGCAGAGGCGCTGAGCCGGGAGCTGCAGGTGCCCTCCGGGCCCGGCAGCAGCAGCGGCAGCGGGTGGGCGCTGCTGTCCGCCCAGCCGGGCCGCCGGCCGAGGAGCTGGCCACGGCTGCAGTGCTGCTGCGGCGGCGGCGGCTGCGGCTGCCCGGGGCCCCCGGGCCAGAGGTGAGCTCACCTTCTCCTCCTGAGACCCCTTCCTCGGGTGCTTTACTGGAAAGCCTTTCTCAAAGTCCTCCAAGGAAATCTGTAGTTGCAATACAGGCCTGTGTTTCCGCGAGGTGCCCACGGTACTTCCCTGAGCGGCCTCGCTCTGTGTTTCTCCACAGCTGCTGAGAAAGTCTGTGAATAGACTTCGTTGCAGCCCATGAGAGGGTGGAAAGGAGTATCAAGGCTTGGGTTGCATTGGGTTAGCCAAATAAAAGCAGCTGGTCATAGCAGTAGTGGATAGTGGCCACCGCTGTAGCAACTCTATGCGATTTCTTGGTGCTTAATTTAGTAAGCATTACAGTTTAGGTTTTGTGAAATCCATAAATACTCTAGGCTGGTAAAGACCTATACATTTGTTTATTTTCTGCTTTTTAAAAGGTGTTTAAGTCTTTACCAGTCCATTCCTTTTGAAACAAAATGAAGCAGTGGATATAGAAAAAATGGAAAGATAAGCTATTCAGCAGAACAGATACTAAAGGTAATCTGTTGGATTACACTTCTTAATGCAATGAAACAATGGTCAGGATTATTCTAAATATGGACTTTTCTTATCTTTGGTAGCATTTCAGTATTTAGAGCTTGAAGTAGTTAGAAACAGACAGTTATCTCAAACTTTTAAATATAAATATTGTTGTGGTATGTCACATACTGGTCACTTTTCCCTGGGTTTGTTTCTTTTTTTGCTTATATAAAGAAAATTAGGTATTATAGTAAAGGTGTATTGCTAAAATTCTTTTTCCAAACATGTTTGTACTTTTGCAAGTGATGCTGTATTAGTTGTTGTATACCTCAGTTTTGTTTTTAGAGAGATGTTTCCCCTTTTAATTTTCCCGGTGCCTTTTCCAGGACTTGACAGATGATACAATTTTCATCTTGTTTTGATCTGAATATTTTTAAGAAATGGGGAGACAATTCTGAAAATTGAAGAGACGTTTGGGACATTTGGAGACGGTTAGAGACAATTGAGAATTGAAGAGTAAAAACAATAACCAGTTAGAGATGCGTGGGACAAATGAAAATTACTGATTTCACTTAATCACTTTTTGTCTCATATGTCAACTCCAGAAATCAGGAGATTGTAGACACGGATTTTCTTTCCACTTTTACATGTTTCATGTGGAAATGGAATGGGGAGGAAGATTATTAAGGGAGCTAATAAAAAAGAAAGGAGGGAAGGAAAAGTTTGGCCATCTGCAAAGTTACATGGGATTTTGAGAGTCAGTTTTAGCATATTAAACTCTCTTAAAAAAATACACTATTAATTGGCTTTGAAACTGATTGTATCTGTTTATATATTTTGTGTGTTTTCCTTATTGTATAGGAAATCATTCAAAGTCCAAATATTGTGCAGGATTTAACAGATACCTGAGGAGTACTGATAATTATTTGTTTCTGGTAGTACCCACCCTGTGTTGGGTATTGAAGAATGTTGTAATTGTTTTTCTATGTCAAATGCAAAGATGAAAAGGAATGCGTGTGTGGGATAGTTATATTATGTGAGCAAACTCTATATGCTTTATCTTAATAATTTGAAGTTTTGATAATGTTTTTTTAAGATACAGAGCATCCCCATTTAGTTTTTATTTAGCAGTTATTAGATAACTGATTTTTTGTAGGTATCACTGTAGGAGTGGGCCTTCAGGAAGGATTTGAATGCCCAGAAAATAGTGACCTTGGGGACCAGCTCAGAAAGAGTTCCATGTGTAAGGAACCACCTAGAAGCAAATTTAGACTGCTGCGGGAAAAGTGGACAAATGGTAAGTGAGGATGGGGTGATAAACGCAGGCAGAAGCACTTCTGTAGAACCTCAAAAGCAGAAAAAATAATCTTGGTCATGAGGCAGCTGATGAAAAGGGGGTCAGTGGAGGGATTTAGATATTAAGCTGATGTTTTCCTGATCTCTTGCTTTCTAGTAAAGATGTAATGCATTACACCGCCAGAAAAATGGTGTGGTGAAATCACTGTGTATTGGAGATGAGTTGGAGTAGATCATGCTCTCTGTGTGTGCATGTTTGTGTTCGTTCCATGAGTCTTTCAGGGGTTAAAAAAGTTCTGATTATGTGATTGTCTTGTTTGATATTCAAAGATATTTTGTGCTTAGAACTTATTTGTATTTTTTAATTTGCTTCCTACAGCCTTTTACTCCTGACCTTTTTTTTTTTTTTTTTTTTAATTTGAGAATAGAGATTTAGAAACAAAGTACAGGTATACAAAAGTGAGAGCAGAGACATGCATTGTACAAGTTGTTGCCAGGTTGGTTATGCGGTATGCAATTCCCCATGTCTGTGGGTAGGCTCTCTCAACTTCAGTTGGTCTAATGCTGGTGCAGCTGACAGGAAGACCTTTCCTTTCTTTCATGCGTTCTCCTCCACTGCTGTGAAAAGTGTCCTAATGTTCTGTTCAGGTTATCTGCACTTATTTTGCACAACTATTTATATACATAAAAGTTGAATTGTAGGTACAGGGAGGCTATTAAAAACAAAAGCTTAAACACGTGTGCTTTAAGAAATTTGGTGTGGTTTATTGAAGAATTTGATGCAATATATGAGGAATTGTGAAAGCTTTTGGAGAGGGTTAGGTCTGAAAGCTACGATATTAAGTAATTGCATTACTTTGAATTGCTGTTTCTGATAGCAGAGCAGTTCTGATGACTCTTTTGAAAAAGTATCAATTTTAATTTGTATTATCACTGTGCTTTTGGACTTGGTCCATGATGAGGAGCCCTGCTGCTCTAGACTCTGTACCGAGATTTTTACAGAACAAAAGGATGGCACCTATCCTTTTTTTCCAGTCTTTATCAGATGCTTCTATGATATGTGAGATAAATTAAAAACAAAAAAGACAGCCCAGTCATTTAATATCATGGTAAAGATTGCTGTTTTCCTTTGCTTGCCCATGAATATCTCATCGCCTAGTGGGAGTGTTTGTAAATAAGGCAGCATTTCCCAAACTGTTTTGCTTCCTGTCTGCCTTTCAGCCAACTTGGTTCGTTTGTGCTGTCTGCCCTCCAACTGCACTCTCCGTCATGGCATCCTAACCCAGGCGTGTGCTTTTACTTTTGCCTCTCATGCCCGGGGGTGTATTTCTCTTGCTTTGTGTGTTGTCTCTATTTCAGTGATTCCTGGTCTGTGTTTCAAAAATACTGCATTAAATGAGAGAGGCATCAAAACACCGGAGAATCCACTTTCCCTAACATGTTGCAACAGTAGTGGGACTATAGAGGAAGAAAGTTACATGGAGATGCACATACTGGCATGTGTAGTGCTTGTGAACTGTTACAGAGGTGTACAGGTGAGGCTAGCACCTCAAGCACGTGATTATTTCCTGGAACAAACTTGTCAGTACCAAACAAAGTAGGACAAGCATAAGCTCCTCTCACACCTCGGTGCTTCTAAGAGACTAAAAGGGCACAAGTCTTAAACAATTTGCCATAGATAGGCTATGTATAAAAGTTTTATTGTTCCTGCCTCAATATTAGGATAGCTATCTCTGTGTAAAATTCCACTGGAGATATGGTGCTGTAGTTTTTACTGCTTTACACCTAGCTGAGGTAACACCTTGTCTTTTGTATGCACATGTATGCAATGAACCTGTGATTCAGTTTATCAAGTTGTGTTGAGGTGAGAAGTGCCTGCACTGTTGCTGTGCTGGGAGTTTATATTAAGATTAGCCCTTTCTCTCTCTCTCTATATATATACTTTTTTCCCCAGCATAAAAATAACTGTAGTAAAGTTTTTTAAGCAGTGCTAATAGCACAATGAATGATTTCAATGTGTGTTTTATTACGTCACCAGAAATCTTTAAATTGCTGCTTTGAAAAACGTCAACAAAAATTTGTTGTGATCTTACATTAGCCCATTCATTTTTGGGGCAATATATCACATTACGGTAAAGGATCCTTTTTTATATTAAGAACAGTTTCTGAGATGATCAGTGCTGATACTAAGTTCATGAAAGAAACAGTATAGGATATTACAGAACTTGTTTACTGATTAGTAAAATGTTAGAATGAAAATATCAGAAATGCTGTATTTCAGATAATGTTAAATGTTAGTATTCAGATAGTGCTGGTATTAGACAAGACAAGCATTAAACTAAAACCAAATGAAACCCACTAGTTCTGCTGAAGCGTATGTGTTGAGTTCATCACAGTAGTACTCAAGCACTTAAGCTGTGATGAGATTCTTTGTTCCTGAAAAATATCTTTGTAATAAGTAAGACAAAAATATCTTAACTGTTGGGGTTTTTTTTTCTCTTTGGTGCCTGCATGTAACAGGAAGCCTACTTGCTGCTAAAATTCTGTGGGAGAAGAATTATGTAAGAAGATATTTATTTTTAATTGCAGTTGTCACATTAACCTGCAGTGTTACTCACCAAGCAAAAAATTATTAGATAATGTGTGTATAAAAGGTAGAAAAAGTCTTCTGAATTTCTCAAGATATTTTATTTAATTTCTTTCCAGAATTGCCAGGATGTAACTTCTGGCTTTAATATTGATGGAATTTAGAAATTTCTTCTTGTTTTCACATATGTACTTACGTAATGTGTTAACATTTTTTTTTTCCCCCCACTGGATTCCTAGTTATTCCCTTGCATATCCATCTTTTCTTCTCAGACCTGCCTAGTTAATCTTTTTATTTTTATAAGGAAGTTGTTACGTCTCTCCAAGGATGAGCCTATTGAAAATATGTACAGCTTCAATGCATGGATAATACTGTTGTCCTTTGACAAAAATAGCCAATTCAAGACTTTCCTAAAATTGTCTAAACTTACATAAAGTTATAATCAATGCTTTAAAAGAGAAAAGTCATAAACCTCGAAAGAAGTTTTCTGTTTATCATTCTAATAGCACCGTGTGCAGAGTGTTTGAAAGTGTATGCTCGCAATTGTTATATAGGAAAGATCTGGACAGGCAAATTGAATGCGGGGTCTGATGTAAATTAGTAAACACATGAGAATAAAAACTATATAAGGACTAAGATCTTCTCTTTCCACTTTAGACTTCTATTTTTTTTTTAATGCCACACGGCTCATGTGGTGAAATGTGCCCACTTCTGAAGACCTTCTCCTATGGATTGCTTATGATAAATCACTTTTCTTTTTTCATGCTCTGAACTACTGTGGTTTTCCAGAAGCAAGTGAGAATTTATGATCTGCCAAACGTTTGGCAGAAGGAGGATAAAAGCCTTCTACTTCTCATGGAGAAGGCCAGGTGCCAGATACAGTAAAACTGCCTTGGCTGTTTAGGTATTTGCTGAGCTTTCATCACTGTAACAGCTGAGTGTCACTTCTTTGAACAGAAATGGAGTATGTAGTGAATGCTCTTACTTGATTCTATAGGAAATGCAGGAATTACTTTTTTCCTTCTACCTATGTAAGCTGCATCTTTTCCATTAGTCTTAATTTTCTTGTTTGTTACTATAAGGAAGTTAGTTGAAGGAAGCTGGTGTTGAGTTTTCTCTTGAAGGCAATAGTTGTGCTTAACACTTCTAGAGCATTCTGTTCTAAATATCAGCTACTGCCAAGAAAACTGCCCTCTGCTCCAGTGAGCTTACTTCTGATGGTTTGCTTTTGATTGTTCCTGCAGGGTATGTTTCTTGTGGTCTTGTTCCCTTAGCTAGGGGTGTGTTTTTAGACCATTTGGAAGAAGACAGTAGAAAGCCTTATAGTTGAAGGCCTCACTGAAATAACTATGGTTGGAACACTAGTAGAATTCAGTGGTGTGATGGTGGATCAGCACTGGAGTACAGCAATTTGTGGTAACCCTGCAAAGGACATTGATCAGCATGGCCAAACTGCTGCACTTCAGTAGCGAGATGGTCTTCATACAGCTAGATAAAAGAAAATATTCTGGAGTAGCTTTTGGTATCTGGAGCGCCCAGTTAGGTATCGATGTGCCAATAGAAAGCCTAAATTGTAGCTTTGAGCAGCTTTAAGTGGTTTGGATTAGCTAGCCTACCAAATACTAGCAGCGGAAAGACAGCAGTGTCTGAGCGGTATCAAAGATCAACTTTGTGGTTTCCAGCAGCGTCCTCAGCCTTGCTCAGCTCTGGGGTTGCTGCCTGCTCCTGCCTTCAGCTTGAGCTGCCTGATGCTGAGGATGCTTCAGTCAGAATAGGAGCAGAGAACCTGGTGCTGTATTTGTGCCCTAGCAAGGCTACCTGCACTGGCTCCCGTGCTTTGTTTGGTTAACTGCAGCTGTAGCAGCTGTCTTGAGTTATTGGAGGTCAGCTCTGGGCTTTCTTCATGCAGAGGGGACTCTTTGCATGCCTTGCTGCTGAATGTGGTGAAACTTGAAAGCTTTCACTTGCCTCTTCCCAGTTTTAAGGATTTTGTGCATTAACTGTGTCTGTCCAACAGAGGACTGAAGGTGTGTGGGTTCTCACTTTGACTCTAGCATAGTGAGGAGCAGTGGGAGAAGTGGAAAGAATTGGCTGTTTCTGAATTCTTCAACACAGGCTGAAGAATTTGAAAGCTGATGGTGTAATCTGAGGGATTCGCTTGCTAGTTAGTTAAAAACTGGATAGAATCTAGAGTTTCTGACAGAAGTACCAGATGAAATAGCAGATATAATGCTGAAATTATATAGTGTACCTTGAAATGACAGTAGTTCCTGGAAATTAAACAGTTTTTCTTGGTCTTTTACAGTCAGGATGTAGCATAAAAACTGCATCAGTTTTTGATAATGGCTGAAATGCAGGCAGAAAAAGCAATATTGGAAATGCTTTTTTAAAATAAATAAAAAACACAGTGTAAACCCTGAATAATTTATGGGCAAACTAGAGTGAAACTACTACTCATAGTTAAACACTGATTTGCTATCATTTGGTTTTCTTGTATGAATGAATGCTAGAATTTTTCATGGTGCCAGAAAACGGCTATGTTAAAATGCTAACCTTCACAGTGAGTTGGGGACTGACCGTAGCAGGTAGGACGAGATGGTAATTGACGTTACTGCAGACAGTAGTATTTTCCCTGATACAGTAGTTCAGCCATAGAATACTTTTTCTAGGCTTTTGAATGTAAATTTCCCAAATGAAGGCAAAAGAAGGACAGATGTTTAAAAGGCAAAGCAAAAAAGTTTTGTCTTTTTCAGAGATGTAGCAAGAGGACTTCTGAAGTTTCTATGTGGCTGCTCCTTTGAAATTAGGAAGGAGGATCTAGGGCATGGATAGTGGGGGGAGTTTTATTTTCCTATTCTCCTAGCCAACTTTAACCCCCCCCAACAAATGCAATTCATTAGTAATTAGCATGTTTAAAGTTCCTTAGGTGTCTCCCTTAAACCTGCAGAGTATACAAATAATGTTCTAGATTTGGCAGCAATACTTTAAGAATCTTTTTTGCTTGCAAAGCTGGTCTGTAAGTATTTGGTCTATTTGTGCTGTTGGTGTTGGGCCTGGTTGACTAGTGCGTACAGCTCCAGTCTCGGGGAGTGCAGCTGGGCAGTGTTTCCATCTGTAGTATGGGTGCTGCTAGTCATTCTCCTCTTCCAGCCCTTCCCATGATTTCATCTGGCTGTACTTTTTTGCTGTTTCCTGTGTGTACCACATGGAAATAGCTCACCAGGTTATATAGTCTCTTTTGGAGGGAAAATTCCCATTCTGATGAAATTTGAGGGCTTTTAATCTTCATTCCTTTAGCTCTGCCACAAAGTTGCATTTTATTTCCTATGAGGATTAGGATCAGGAAGTTGTTCCATGTGTCGCTGGCTGGCTGCGAGTCCTCCCAGAAGGTCAAGTCGGATAGTTTGGTACAGGATGTTCTTCTGAGTTGGATGTGTGCCTTCCTACCTTGGAGCTACCAATTACTCATGCCTGTTGGCTTGCAGTGGCCTGGCCATCCTGATTAGTGTCTTTATAATTTGCTGTGGGTGTTTTTGTGGAAGCTTAATTTGAACTGCAGCTTGTATACCATTGTAAACTCCTTTTTTGTTATCGAAGTAATACCTCCGTGAGTGTTTTGTGTTAATTATGACTAGTGCTTGTTGTTCTCTGTAGTCTCATAGTATTGAATTAATTTATTTGTGGTTAAAGTACTGTTCTTGTATGTCAAGGCACTTGTTTCTAGACAGGGGATTAATATCTTCTTACATCCTTCACATTTGCTTTGAGTCCAAAAGAGTTTTTTGGCCACATTTCATAAAATTGTTGCCACTTTATGAAGTATGAGATAATAAAAATAGTATTATGCTTTTAAGGAAACTTAAAATGTTTGTGCTTTATGTGAAAGGACTTGAGATAGTTTTAAATATATATTCTCTGTGTGTTACCCTTTAAAAGAACCAGTACATCCAGTTAAAAGCTCTACTCAACAGATGTATTTCCAAGATGTGTATGCAAGAGTACAGGTTTTCTTATTTTAAGCTTGACTTCTAGCTTTTTTTCATTTGATTTCTTTTCTTTCTGGTATCATTACTTGCCTTGTTGTTCTTGTTTCTGAAGTTCAGACTCCTTATCGTTTCTGTCAAAACTTTTTACTTTTCGGTCTCTTTCTGCATTTGTGCTGTAACTTCATGCTGCATATGCTGTCATTTAGCAACCTCTTTCATAAAGTTTCCTTTTCATTCTGTGCACTAATATGTTTTTAGTTGTTTTACCGAGAAGATAGGTTTTAAATAGTGTTACCAGGCTTTTCCTATTCTACCCCCTTGCCAAAAAAATATTTAAGAGATATTAGCAAATAAACCCATGGTGAACTAAATTTTTTTATGGAACACTTTTCTTTTTTTTTCTTTTTTTTTCTTTTTTTTCTTTTAGTTCCCGGAATAGATGGCGGTGGGTTAGCTGATGCTAGCCTCACAGATTCCTACTTTAGCACCAGCTTCATTGGCGTTAATGGATTTGGAAATCCCGCTGAAACAAAGTATCCCATGATGCAGGTAATAGCAGTGAATTGTATAGTGTTTCATTAGTTTTGACTGGCGTTACACCGAGAAGGGAAAACTGTTCAAGAGGCAGGAAAAACGCAGCCTTCTCATTTGTGTCCTCTTGTAGGACATACACAGTATATACTCACTTAATTGTTGCAAATAGAAATGAAACAATATCATTGCTTTAAAATTAGTCTGTTTTTACTGGTACTTATCTGAGCTGTTGCACTGGGCTTTGCCACATGTATCAGCTGTGTTCCTAGACGTCTTTTTAGGCTTATAGCTAATTTTGATAGCCTTTTACTAAATGTATAAAAATTGTATTTTTGAAGCATTTCAAAGATCAAAAGTCACTGAAGCAAAATGTGAACTGTCAAACCTGTAAATTATGAGGAAAAAAAATTCAGAATTTGTAAACTCAATCTCTAGTGGTGGTCAGTGACATTAAATTCACATTTAAATCTTCTGAAATGTTTTCTTGGTTTTATAGTGTTTTGTAGATGCTGGCGTAGGAACTCCCATGAGGAGGAATTTATTGTGTAGGTAGTATTATGCAACATTTACAGCAAAAGGCTGTCATATTTTAAACCTAAATGAGTATCTATTTAATTAACACATGAAGTACTATAATAACTCCCTGAAACTGTTATGCTTTTTAAAAGCTGAAAAGAAGATGGTCTCTCCCTGTACTCAAAGGTTCACCAAACCAGTTTCTGGTAAATGAAAGAGAGCACAAGTCAAACAGTTCGCACTGAGTCCTGACAACAACTCTCTTCTTTTATATCAAGGAAACTCTCCTTATGAGCTTACTTTGATCTCAATTGTGGCTGTATTATGGATTGAAAAATAACTCAGCAAAAGGTGGGAAATAATTAGGTGTGTTCCCTTTTTTCTTTCTTTTTTTTTTTTCTTGCATGTTTTCAAGAAGGCTAAATTTTCTTGTTCAACAGAATTGCAAAACTATGGAAATGTTTATTACTTGCAGTGATGCATGGTTTAAAATGAAAAATGTTAACCTCTGATCCCAAAGTGTCCGATTAAAGCTGGAAGTTTGGAGATTATTGCTTTATAGTATGTACGGTTACAAGTTTTGGTATCACCGAGATCACATAATTTTATCCTTTTAGTGCAAAATCATTGTTTTGTATCCTTAAGTGATATTCTACAGCAACACCGGTGTCTTTCTAAACACAAATTTTTAATTATAACTGTTTCTTCTAGAAAGACAATAAGGCATGCATCTAACATGAATGCTCATAGGATTTTTAAAAACTTTACTAATGCCTAGGAGATTACAGTCAAGGCATTGTGTTTCTCTTTGACAAAAGGGAAGAAATTGATGTGCCTCTCACCCATTGGAGGCTAAGGAAACTTAATTCTGAAGAAGGATTTCATTAGTGTTGAGAAAGTGCTTACAGGCATTAAACTACAGTTTAAAAAGCATTCTTATATAGATTTTTTTTTTCCTTTGAATCAAGTAATATAAGTTATTGTTTGCATAGGTAAAGCTGGTAATGCTGTCTGTTTTGATTGTGTGTCGGCTTCTAAATTAAGTCCATCCTGACAAAGTTTAGCCACTTGGAATAAGGTTTCCCTTGTCAGTCAGCCCTCTGGAGAACAAGGCAAGGGAAAGATCATAGCGACTTTTACTTTAAGTAATACTAATGCTTTATTGTTTGGAATGGAGAATTTAAATCTGATAGATTGTTGGTTGTGTCAAGGTTATACCTTTTGCTCTGTCTATGAAAATTTGCCCAGATTTTGTCACTTGATTAAACCTTTGCAAAACTGGTCTATGTAGACCCACTGGAGACTTCCTAGATGTTAGATAATTTCCCAAAGATGTAGTCTGCATTGGCATGTTCCAGCTTGAATACATTCTTTCAGTTACAGCTCTGGCCTAATCTAGGCCTTGCCCAAACTTCGAACAGGAACGCTATCTGCTTCATTTCTCTCTTTGCTTTTCTTCCACTTCAGATTGAAGCAGCAGGGAAATGGTTCTGGGTTTACTGAAAAAGAGAGCTGCATCTGCGTTAATTGGATCAGAAAGGTCTATAAGGGAAAAGAGATGTGCTGTGGGCTTAGAGAAACTGAGCTGAAGATAAGTGAATAAGGAACTAGGAAAGACTGAGCAGAGGGACTGGAGCTGAGAGGTGATGTTGGTGGGACCCCAGGTTGTAATTATTGCATCTGACTTTGTAGAATGCTTTCCTTATGAAAGAAGAAAGTAGTCTGCATTTTATAGAGGCATGGGAATAAAAAGGATGGCAATTTAACAAACACCCTGCCACCCCACCCCCACCCCAACAGTGCTGGCAAACTAGAGTCCCCAGAGCTTTTTTTAAATTAACCTGTACAGCTGGAAGGCGAGAAACAGAGTTAATGACCACCTGTAGAAAGCTTGGTTCAAGTTGCTTAACTGGCCTCAATCTAGCAAAGTTAGTAATAGAGTTGCTCTCTTCTGGGTAATGCTCATTTTCTTTTAGTGTGAGATAATCTTTCTGCAATCTGTGCTTTATTCACTAGATACCTTCCAACATAATCATCAGGGATTCAATAGATGAGTCTTCTTGACTATACCTAATTAATCTCCAGAATGTATTTGTCATGTGCAGCAAATAAAACTGAGGTTTGTTGAAAAGAGTATGGGATGGTATATATTGAGGTTATCATAACTCACATGTAATGGAGCCAAATTGCCTCAAGCAAATCTGTATCCAGATTTTGCAGTCATCATGTTTTTGTGTGCAGTGCATAATCTGTGTTACAGTGTTAAGTAAGCAGCAAAAGTAAGGAAAGTAAAAGTGGATTGTGTCATGATGAATTGGGGAAGCGATGTGCTTTTTTGATCATGAATAATGTAAGTGACTAGCGGTCAACATTTCTGCAGAACGGGTATTTGCTGAAGAGTATTTTATGAGATCTAGAGCATCTCATTGGGGTTAGATTAGTGGTGAAGACACAATGGCAATGCTCAGTTTGCACTGAGGAAAAGGAGTGAAAATCCTTGCTACAGTTCGGAAGAGGCAGGATTCTTGAACTAGCCATGGCTCTAATTCTTCTTTTTTTTCCTTTCTGAAAAATATCTCTTTGCCGCCTCCTTCCACTCCTCCTACCTCAAAGGTCTTTGCTGTTAGCCAACCTTTCATTGACCCCTGTTGGCGTCTTCTGTTGTTGTTACTAACTAGTTTTCTATTGATTAATAGTCTTCTGTCCTCATTGGTTTGAGTTTTCCTGTAATACAGTTTTGTTTCGTGTGTCTTTTCTTCCCTGAATCTGCATGTGCTTCATATATTACATTAGTAGTATTGGCTTCCAGCTTATCAAAGCATATATTTTCTGGTTTTGCCCTTGTCTAACTAATAACAGAGCAGGTCTGCACAACACATGGCCCACAGGCTGCATGCTGTCCTTGAAGCTGTTCTTTTTCTTTTTGGCATAGCAGCAGCCAAGAGACAGTCAGAGGTGTGGTTCAAGAAGCAGCTCGTTGCTTTTTGGCTTTCCCAGCAGTGAGGAGGCAGGAGCTGGTTGCCCAGGATGCCTCTGATGCTTGGCTGTTTGCTCAGTTGCTCTGCGTGTGCCACTTGGCTGGCTGGTGTCTGTGTTCCTTTGGCATTAGTGCTGCCCCTTGACTAACTCGTGGCTTGATCAAAGATACAGGTGGTGCGGGAAGGAGCTTTAGCAGTATTATGTTGGGATGGTAAAAGGATATGTGAATAATCTGGGGGAATTTGTAGCAGGATGAGGCAGCGGAGTACCTTGATGTTAAAACTTCTAATATCATATTAGAATTAGGCAATTTGGTTGTAAGAGCCTAAAACAGTAGAAGGTGTCTTCATGTACCTTACTTCACAGAAATCGGTTTTCCTTATTTTGATAGGATGAGATTTATAACTACATTGCTTCCATTGGACTGCAGGTTATGCAGAAAGTAAGAATCACAACTTTTCAATTAATCACGCTAATCAAAATAAAAAAGGACCTAACAGTCTCTGATACTAAAGTTGGCAAGCCTAAGCAATGGACGAGAATTGGTCTTGCTTGCTTTCACCATGCTAATGTTGGTATACTAAGTGTTCTTCAAAAGCCTGAGAAGTAGAGACCATGCTCACTTCAAAGCCTTGCAGCTGAATAAACACAGAAACCTTTGTTCCCATTGCTGCATCTGCCAAGAGTTGAGTAATAAAACTCTCCTTATAGCACAGAAGCTTGTAAATGTCTTCAATTTTTAACTGTTGAAAACTGAGTGGAACTACAGGCGTGCTATTTTAAATATAAAATTATGCAGCTGTTTACATAATGCTTTCTGAAGAAATCCAGTTGCTTTAGTTCAAACAGTTGTGAGTGAGACATGCTGTAGATGGTGCCAGATACGCTGTTGAAGGCAAGTTTTGGATTGTTTAGAAAGGAAAGCAAAAGGTATCACCCTTTGTAGGTCACAGAACCTGACAACTAAACAATGATTTTTTTGGTTGTGACAATCTCATTCTCTTGCAGGATGACTTCTTTTATAGTCCAACTAACATTATTCTAAAAATTACAAAGAAATATTTTGAAATATAGCTCCAGTAGAACAGTATTAAGATGAAGAGTATAGCTTGTGACATACTACAAAATTTTTTGAGATAACATACTTAGCACAGGAATGATCCTGAGGAAAGTGCTTATTTTCTTGGGGTTAGGGTGGGGAATATGGAGACGCAGGAACAAATTCAATCTTTTATGTATTGTGGGGAAAAGAAATGGTAGAGAAGAAAGCAAAAACCCTCACTTAAGATAAGTCTTGTAGCTCTGTGGAAAGGGACCTGGGAGTCTGGTGGACAGCAGCATGACCATGAGCCAGCAATGTGCCCTTGTGGTCAAGAAGGCCAATGGTCTCCTGGGGCGCATCAAGAGGTGTGTGGCAAGCAGGTCGCGGGAGGTCATCCTCCCCCTTTACTCTGCCCTGGTGAGGCTGCGTCCAGAGTCCTGTGTCCAGCTCTGGGCTCCCCAGTTCAAGAAGGACAGAGAACTGGTGGAGAGGGTACAGCAGAGGGCTACAAAGATGATTAGGGGGCTGGAACATCTTTCTTATGAGGAAGGGCTGAGGGACTTGGGTCTTTTTAGTCTGGGGAAGAGAAGACTCGGGGGGAGATCTCATAAATGCTTACAAATACTTAAAGGGAAGGACAAGAGGTAATGGGCACAAACTTGACCATAGGAAGTTCCACCTAAACATGAGGAGGAACTTTCCTTTGAGGGTGGCAGAGCACTGGAACAGGCTTCCCAGAGAGGTGGTGGAGTCTCCGACTCTGGAGACATTCAAAACCTACCTGAACGCCATCCTGTGCAACCTGCTGTAGGTGACCCTGCTCTGGCAGGGGGGTTGGACTAGATGATCTCCAGAGGTCCCTTCCAACCCCTGTGATTCTGTGATAAATATGTAAAATTAGATCTAATTGTGTGCAGCAAAGCTTTATTCATACTTTCTCTTGATGAGAATTTTGTAACTATATACTTTAGCGGAGGGAGATGAAAGCAAAGCAACCTTGTCTTAAGTGCAGCTATAATTTTGGGTTTCACTACTGAACACTGAAGGTTGGAGGCAACGTGGTGTATACCTTTAGGACGTGGGAATATTTCTTTTAACACTTCTCTTCCTGGCATGCTGGACTCAGGAAGTATTGAGAAGAAGGTGAATGGTGTTCTGGGCTGCATTAAGTAAAGCATTGCTAACAGGTCAAGGGAGGTGATCCTTCCCCTCTGCTCAGTGCTGCTGAAGTCACACCTGGAGTGCTGGGCTTCTCAGTACCTGAGAGACATGGACATACTGGAGAGAGTCAGTGAAGGGCCATGAAGGTGATGAGGAGACTGGAGCATCTCTCTTATGAGGAAAGGCTGAGAGAGCTGGAGAACAGGAGGCTTGGGGAATCTCATCCATGTGCATAAATACCTGAAAGGAGGGCGCAAATAGGATGGAGTCAGGCTCTTGGTGCCCAGTGACAGGACTAGAGGCAACAGGCACAAACTGAAACACAGGAGGTTCCCTCTTCAGAGGGAAACACTTCATCAGGAAACACTTTTTCACTGTGAGAGTGACTGAGCACAGGTTGCCCAGGGAAGTGATGGAGTCTCCATCCTTGGAGGTATTCAGAAGCTCTCTGGACATGGTCCTGGGCAACCAGCTCTAGGTGGCCCTGCTTAAGCAGGTGGGCTGGACCAGTTGGCCAGAGGTCCCTTCCCACCTCACTCCTCTGTGAGTCTGTGAAAAGTATCTAATCCTCAAAACTATTATTAAAATAGCAACCTAATATGGAAATTATTTTTACAGTGATGCTGTTGATCTGTTGTCAGTGTTGTCTTAAAGTCTGTGTGAAAATAATACCTTTTTTAAAAAGACCTTAACTTGCAGTGGTTCTGAAAAGAAAATGTTAGTATCCAATAGGCTATCTTACATCTAGGTAAGATAGTGATTCGCTTTGATGAAAGTTTCATTTTTGAGACAGTACCATTTCACAGTCTTTTCCTAAGAGGAGATGAGTTACTTTGATTAATCTTAGTGCTCGAAGAAAGAGTAAAAACTTCTGAATGGGCATCTTCTCCCGCCCTGTAACTTAATTGCTTGAATGTTCAGGAATTAACACAGTATTCTGAAAAACTTTATTTCTCAATTTTCCCATGAAATTAAAGAGCTTGTTATTTTGTTATTGGTGGCCAATTCAGCAGTGGAAGAACTTAAAACTGAAGCCTCAGGTTAAATCCTTGGACAGGGATGAATGTGACAGTTTTGTTCTGCCATAGCTTTCTTTTGAGATGTGAACAGAAACAACTTTTTAATTCCTTTAAAGGGAGAGGGGCAGGATGTATGCCAGTCAGCCTAGTTGAATTTTAACTAGTGCTTAAATAACCTCAATAAATCATAGCGATAGGCCAGCAAAGAAAAAGAGTTTATATGGAACTGAGTGAGATTGCTGTGGCACTTGTTTATGACAAAATTGTCTTTCTATATTAACTTCCCTATGGTGAAAGTCATGATGTACTAAAAAAGTCTGAAGCTTTCATATGTGCGTGCTTGCCTTGCCTGGCAGGCTTAATAGGAATGAATAGTTTGTTTTCTTCTCTTGTTAATGGTTGCTCTTACCTTTCTGGAGCTTTCATCTTTTGGGCTTGGGGTGTTCTCATTGCATTGTTCTTGAAATTGAATTTGTATGAAAAACAGTTCAACACCCTTAGAAGAGATTGAGAACTGTTGTTTAAAATCAAAACTGCTTTCTGGAAAACACAAATAACATACTACTTGGATTTTCTTTTCTTTTTTTTCTTTCAAGACGTTTTTAGGCTGACTTGGTAAAAATCAGATACAGGAATAGCCTTCATTAAGACTAAATGCTTTTGGGTGTGGTTGAAATTTTAATATTAAACCAGTTTAAAGATCCTTTGCTGATTACATACAGGACTTTTATGAATAATGTTAAGGTAAGAAGGTTGTGGATGTGTAATAAAAGTGAGCAAAATGAAAAATTCATGAAAGTGAGTGGTGAAGTGGAGGTTTTTAACCTCATTCGAGGTACAGCTGACAAGCAGTTGTTAAAGCAAGAGCTGCCCAAGATCAGTGAGAGAAGCTTTGTTTTTTCAGAATCCTGGTTCGTGTAAAATACGTTTGCACCTGGAACCAGACTTGACTTAGTAGAAGCACAGCTGATGTTCATAGGCTTTGTTTGCCCTGTGTTTTCAGAATCCTGAACAATGTGTTCTGTTGCAATGTCTTGCATGCATCGTAGGTTTTAGTGATCATACCAGCATTGATTTTCATCATTGCAGTGACCTATTCATGTTGCAAGTCTGTTGATTGAATGTTTAACTCCTGTACTTGAAGAGGTAGAATATTGATTGCCTAAAAGTGCTTGGATCCAAGTTTAAGGCATATGCTTAACCATCTTTGATACCAACGCAGATCTCCGTCATGTTTATCTCCATTCTGACAGACCATTAACTTTTGCATTAAAATTATTATAAAAATCTGTTACAAATAGACATTAACACTATTTTTATCTACTTCTGGACAGATTTTGTGCAAATCTGAAAGGTTCCCTTTAGGACATTTCTTCCTAAACCAGTTCCTCTTATAAGGATCAGTGTGGATGTATCAAATGCCAAGAAAAGATGCATAATAGGGATGGTTTTCAAATATTTGTGAAAAACTATTTAACTTCTTTCCATTGCTTAGTCAGGAAGGGAATATGACATATGAATAGTTGAGCTACTATAATCCAGAAATTATTTATTTTGGTGTATTCTTTTTCTTATTTTGATGACAGTGGACAATAGGATGAACATCCCTGAACTTGGGCAAGATTGTTAACTTAGCGAGGGTATCCTGAAATGTTACCTTATTTTCTAGAAATAAGTGAACTTTGTTTCACTAGAGGCATCACTTTTGTATAAAGAATTAATTTTTGTGCACTAACCTTTTGTGAGACTTAACGTGTCAATTCAGTATATTTAGGAACAGGAGACACGTGGCATCAAAATAAGGAAAGAGCATATAGCAAACAGCTTTCTTCATTTAGGTCTTGTAAAAGCTGAAAGTTTACATAGTATTTACATGTGTACATATATTACACATATTGTTCTAGAACATCTGCATCATGCATCTGCATGTTCCGCTTCATGTAGTACTATGTACTCATACTGAGTGAAGAGTTGTATCAGAGAAGCCTGAATGATTGTAGAAAGCTTGCTGTAGCGGTGGTACACAGATAATGGAAATAATACATGGGGGAACAAGGCACTGAGGGACTGAGCATGTTGTTGAGAGGGTAACGTTTGAAGATACCTGCTGAAGTACCTAAATTTTACCAAAGCTTTCTTCAAGTTACTTATCTAATAGTGCGAGCTATTTTTTTTTTTTTTTAAAAGTTGCTTTCCACATAAAAACTACTTTACACAATCTGTTCATTCTTTTAGATACAAGCATTAAAAGCTGCAGCTTCTGGTGAAGTCAGTGGTAGTATGAAAACTGCAAACATTGAGAAACTTGATTTGCAGTAGGTTCAGAGTTCAACCGTATTGGATAACACTCCATCTTCCATTGGTTCTCCTCTTTTTTTAACCAAATTTACTCCAGAATATTGATCTTTCTGGTCAAGAATTAGATGAAATGGCATTGAAGTATGATAGCTGCTTGCCATCTGCCACCAACGTTGAGATTGGCCATGGAAAAATGCAAGCATAAAGAGGAACTCCAGTGACCAGTTTTGAGTCTTAGGCTGTGTCTAGACTACTAAATTAAACTTGCCTGGAAACTTTCCTTGATGCTTAGGGCCAGCTGGCACAAAATGGCCTGTTTGTGCTGGTGTACGCTCACCTAGTAAAGCAGAGGCTGCATGCAAACTGTCTATTTGAAGGGATCTCAAAACTTTTCACTGCTGAAGAGCGCCTGGAAATTGGCTGGGAGACTCCTGGTTGATGTGGGCCAAAAGCATGCCAGGGAATATTTTAACAAATTACTGGTAGTCTCTCTCAGTGATGGAGAATACTTCCTGACCTTGCCTTGCATTTCTTCTCACACTTTTGCTTCCTGTTGGGAGACTGGTCAAAGAAAATAATAAGCAGGAGTAAGAAGAGACGCTCTCAAACTTCTCCATCAAAGCAGTGGTAGCTCTTAGAGCGACCCTGCCTCACTTAGTCCAGTTTATTGCTAGCCCTTACCTCTAGAAGAATGTAGGAGAAGCAGGTGGAGCCTAGGAGGAATGTTGAGAGGGTTTCAGATGTCCTGCTGGCTTACAAGAATTGCATGATTTTGCTGGAAAGGTTCTTCTATTTTTAAAAAAGAATCTATCAAATGCTATACTAATTGGAGTATTTTTCATTGGAAAGGTTTCATGTTGTGATGATAGTGTATAATGAAGGGAGGAGTTGTTTCAGGAGTACAGTGTGAAAGAATGTTTGAAGGAGATAAGTAATTGGCTTATCTAACGTTTTGACAACGTACAGGAAGAGAACCATAGGTTTGGTAGACCCTCCCAAGTTTGAAGAAATTCAGGAAGATAGTGTTTTCTTTTAGTATACAGTCATTTTTGGTTTGCAATACACTTTATTTTGCTGAAAGTTTTTTGTCAACTACAAACCACTGTCTGCTTAGAGTACTTATTAAATGGGGAATAAGCACAGATATCATAGTCTGTTCTTAAAACTTTGTAAGTGTCATCTCCAGTGTCCTCACTTAAGTCTTTTATAGCTTTATTTTAGATGTACGCTTTTGTCTTTTATTTTTGCAGAGGATGACAAATAGCAGCAGCTCCCCTAGCCTTCTCAATGACAGTGCCAAGCAGTACGCAGGCCATGGTAAGCACTTTTAAAATAATATGTATAAGAGTATGTTTGGAAATTTAAGAGATTTACTTTGGGAAAACTGAGACTTGAGGGAGTGTTTTTTCTCTTCTGTTTTGATTTGAGATGCAGTAGAACTTTATTTTTCAATAGTAATGTATTGTGTGATTACTTGTAATCCAAAGCTGAAGTGCTGCTGAACTCATTAATCTTCAGCCTTCTCTTTGCTCCAGTATAGGGGGGGAAATCATTATCGTCTTGTCATTTCAAGTGAAATGCTAGTTTGAGTATCCACTGTAAAGCACTGATAGCTTGAATAAGCATTTATGTTGCTCCACAGTAGTATCCCTTTTTATTGTGCTTTTCAAGTAAGGTATTGTGTGGAATGAATATACAGGTTTTTATTCTTAAATTTCGGCTGTATGGTTTTTGTGAAAGGTATCGCATAACTGATGATTTTTAATAGATATTAAGTTTTGTCCTGTAAGCAGTTCTTTACATATTATATTTTTTTTTTTCCCCTGATATTGGGAACACCACTTTCAACCAAACAAAATGTCTCCACAGTCCAGGCCAGCACACTTGCTAAATTACTGTGGAGGATATATTGAACTTCTGTAATGCACTTTTTAGCATCGCTTTCCAAATTATAACAGGCATTGCAGATTATTTCAGCTATAGCTGTCAAAGTAACTTTAAAGAAGAGGATACTACTCCCTTATGGCAAGGACATACATTTAAAACATATTTCTGCTCTAAAAATTGTTATGTAAATGATGTTCTAGAAATCCATTTGCATGTCTGACCCTGCAGCTAGTCTACTTACTTGGGTTGTAATTTTTTGAGCGTGGTAGTAACTACTGTAAAATTAACTTGCTTGAAAGTTGAAATTTGTTGGTTATTTTTTTTCCTCCTCCTGGTTCATTTCCAGTAGGTTTTGTGATTAATTCTACTTCTTTTGTCCCACTGAACAATTAACTATTCAAGGCAGTGGAGGTCTCAAGTTTTAAATGCAGTCAGAGTTTGTCTGTGACAGGCCACATAGTGATGGTGATGCATGCGAAGGAGAGAAACCAGACTGACTTTTGGAAACCAGTTTAAATCCTGCTGTCTCAGGTCCTTCCCTCCTCACCCCTCCTAGCTGTACTTCACTTGTAAAATTACCCCCTTTAAGGAGCATTGATTTTATGTTGAAGAAAGTGTTTCATCAAAACACCAATGTTAACGGCTCGCAGACGTCTGCTAATTTGACATCTCTACCCATGCAGTTTGGAGTTTTAAGTTGCATCTGTGATTGTTACTCTGTTTTCGGTGCTTCCACTCTGGAAGGGATGCATAGGGATGAAGAAAAAGCAATGAAAAGCTACTAATACAATGTAGACTTTTGCTACCTTTAGTTCTAATTCCAATTTGTGCAGAACAGTGACAGGACAAATAAGATCCATGCCATTGTTTGTATGACTGTTATGCAGAAGGTTACTAATTTCAGATAACTGGAGAGTAAGGTTTAGAAATGTTAGGTGGACATTAAATAATGTCAACAGCGAGTAAATTTACTCACTTCTGCTAATGAGCTCCATTTCAATGGAGCAGTTGCACAGAACCTAATAAATGATGCGGTTTTTAGCATTCTGGTTGCTGAACTTAGTTTTGTCAAAAGGCTTTTTTCCATACAGAAATAAGTTTAAAAAATGTAAAATTTCTTTCTAATATTAGAGGTATACAACATGTTGGTTTACATTCTTTTTACAGATCCGCTAACTTCACCAAATTCATCCTTGTTTAATGACTTTGCTGCCCTCAGCGTGTCCCAAAGGAGGAAGGTAGGCAACAACTAAATCTTAAGTAGCATATTTGTATATGAGTTGACAGGGAAGAAGATCGGGAATAAATTGAAATGCTAGGTGAAATAAAGATGATTCTTCTAATATTACGAGATTTATTTTACTATGTCACTGCTGATATAAATAAGATCTTACTACTTCATTTTTGCTACACCAGATCAGACTGCTGCTGCTATTAAGAAATATTCCAAGCACTTGTAAAGTGAAGTTTATAAGAATGCTCCGAATATGAAAATTAAGACATAACCCATTGAATTTGAAAACAAATTATTTTTATTGTACTGAGGCACAAGACAAGCCACCTGCAAGCCTTCATGGTAACAAGTTCTGAATACATTAAGAGTCATTCCCTCATTTATTTATACATGATCTGAAAGTAATTCTTAGTTTGAAATGCATTTAGTTTGAAAGACACTATAATATTATTGGGAATCTAGGGCTCGGTATTTTTTTCCCCTCTTATATGTATTCAGAAATCTTTCTTCTGCTGAGGGCTAGACAGCATCTTTAAACACCTTTGACCTGTGCCAACACAGATTGTGATGTTTTCCAGTTAAACACTTATAAATGCAGTGGCTGGAACGAGAGACAAAAGTGTGGTTATACCGGAGTTACTTCCCATTTTTGTGAACTGTGGCTTATCAAAAAAGACATTCTTGTCCCAGCCAGTTATCAAATTTTACTTTCACTGATGACTTTCATGTTTTACTACTTTTCTTATTAGCCACATGATCTGAACTTTCCTGTAGTCTTGAAAGCACGCTCCATCAGCATGCTTGTGACTTTTCATAGAGCTTCATTTCTGTGTTGGCAATTGGGAGCTCTGTATCATTCCTGCAGGTGAAGATTGAGCTTAAAGATATAATTACTATAGCTGCCCCATCAGACTAATGTTCCTTGAAATGAAATGCTGTTGTAGAATGTTAACTTCCAAATATTATGATGTATCCAAACTACATGGAATCTCTGAATTGCCTGCCCCTTTCCTTAATGCCAGTATAGTGCACTGGAAAGTTGGATGTAAACAACTATAAATGTGTTGTTTATCCACTTACTGAGGATAGTAAGAATGAAAATAAGCATACATTCTTTTTTAACATTCATATATATATGTATGTATGTGTAGGTGCTTATGTATGTAAACCACATGCACTAAAGAAAATAAACTATCATACAAAAGTATTTCCAGAGTGACCGCTGCCTGTAATACTAAAAATTACTTCAAAGTTAGTTAAACAGTACAAACTGGAAACAAACCAATTAACGTTTGAGTGTAAAGCTCAAATAACTCAAAGCCCAAAGTAGAGTCTTTTCTGACTTTGTCCCTTTTATCCCCAAGAAAAAAACCAGAAAATTAAGCCACTTGCTGCTAAAATAGTATCAAGAGAAAGATTTATTTGTGAAACTGATTGACTTGGATTTTTTCCATTTAATATTTCAGACGTAACTGGCATTAATTGAAAGAGGTTTGTGTTTTGCTTTCCATATTAATAACTTATCATTCATTATGACTGCTATCTTATAATGTATGTATGTATAAAAGGTTGTTAAATAATACTAGTAATGGGGAAGTTTTCATCTAATATTACTTGAGCAGTCTAAAATCTAGGCATCCAGGCTCCCTCTATAGTCAGTAGAGAGAGTTGAGCAGCTTAAAGGAACATTCAGGTCACATTGGGAAAAGTATTTTGGAAATGACTAGATGTCAATGACTGCTTGAGGTGGATAAAAATTGATGGCTAAAGTTATGAGAAATTAATCACACTTTTGTGACTGACTTTTACTATCAGGCAGTACATTGCAAATAGTCGTGGATGTAGTATCTTAGTATTTTTAGTATTTTTTGAGTACAATGTTCAAATTATTAAGTGATTTCCTTGAAAGCACTAAATGCTTGAGTGCCAGGTATTTAAAAACTTGTGTGAATTCCTCCCACCCCAGTAACTAGGGTTTATTTAGAGCTTGAGCAATGTGATTTTTCAGGCCGGTGTTTGACGCCTGCTGTAACACAAGATAGACAGCCTTCTGGAAGTGTGTGCTTCTGTTCATTGACTCTAAAGGGAGCCTTGGTGACTAGCTCAAACATAGGTGTTTACATCATCTACTATTTGAAAAAAAACTTTCCATTTTCTTGCTAAGAGCCCAGGGCTAAGGTTTTGTTTGTTCTGAACTAGCTGGCAAAACCAGCATTTCCTTCGTTTATCACTGACTTGGAGGACAGATATAATACAGTCTTGGTAAGTGAATAAAGAACAATCGCTTTCCTTTACAAATTAAAATTGTGATATTTTAAATATTTAGATCTATTAAGTTATTTGCAACTATGTAAAAACTGCATGTTTGCGTTGTGTAAAACCGTGAATAGTTTCTGTAAAAGCATGTAATATGTAGCTGTGTTAAGCAAGGAAGTTAAGTTTATGAACCTTTATTGTTCCTGGATATTGCTGATCATGTTATCCTGGCAGCCCTTTAACAATGGGCAAGCCACATAGATGTAAATATTTCATATCAATAAAATATTAAAGATAGGACTTGATGATTGTAATTCTGAATATGCTTGCTTTTTAGTTAGCTTTTTTGAAACTAGTTTGTGTGACTGGGCTATTTAAATTGCTTATGATTATTTTGATGTTTAAAGACATTCTACTTTTTGTTTAAAAAGTAAACATAGTCCTTGAATTTTTATGAACATTCTCAAGGTTATTTTCTCTGTTTAGAAATTATTAAACTGCATTTCAATTTTAGATTTCAGGAAAGCTAAGATTACTATTTAAAGGCATTTTTATAGGATACTTAAAATGAAATCAAAGGAGCTAAGTATTTCTGTAGATGGAGCCTTGGTGGAGGTTCTGTCAACTGTAAAAATCTTCTGGATTTACTGTCCGGTTGTTGTAACTCCACATGCAGTAAGACAAGCAACCTTAAAGTGAATTTCCTATAAGAGATTTTCAGGTAAGTATTAATCTACAATGCACAAATAGGATTTGTGAAGCATGGGACAAAAGCTAGAGTTAGTAATAGACTAACCCTCTTTCCTGAGAAAAATTATGTCGCACTTATTTTTTCTTCAAATACATGTTATGCTTGCTAAAAATAGGGTGGCATTCTGAATGTGAACTTCTTGGGTGTTTTTCCTAAATTGGCTTTAGCCATTATCCAGAAAAATGCTCCCCTCTAAACCCTGAAATGATCTGGCTGGAAAACTCCTCGCATTCATTTTGGTGGTTCTGGTAAACAGTTCGTAAAAACATGTGCAACATAACTAATCAGAATCTGTTGCCAAGGGAATGACAGCTTAATGCACTAAACCCAAGATATATGATGAAACTTTTGTTTAAATTTGTTCTGAGACTGTTGCCACCAATCCAGGCTAAAGGATTTCCCTCCTTGTCACTGGTCAGTCTTACAGGATAGCGAAAAGCATTGCTTTTACATTTTACTTTGTTTTTTCATACCTTCAATCCTCATGAAAACTGAACTCTTCTGAAAAGTTCCTAACATTGGTTTATTTCCATTTCATTTTTTCAATTGTTCGGTCACATGTAGATGAGGGCCATTAAGGTGAGAACCACTGTTAATCCACAGACTGCAAGGACCAACTGCTCTAGTGAACAACTTTCAATACAATTTTAATGCTGTTTCATATTTATTTTGAAGAAATCTTTTTTTAGAACACCTTCCATTGGGTTTAGGTGAGTAAAAGCCAGCACCAAAAGACTCTAAACTAGATTAGAACGGAAAGTATGGGAGAGATTATTTGGACTGAAGTTAACCCAAAACAGGGTGCTGCTGTGTAGTGCTCTCTTTGGAGATTTACAACAGGTGAGACTGGACAGCAGACTTCTTTCATTCATGTACTTTGATCAGCAGTAATAAATGTGCAGAGAAAATGATATTGAAACGAAAGACTGCCTGTAAGCCTAGTCAGCATAAATGCAAGGGTTTTTTAATGAGTACAAGGAGAGTATCCCCTGTCATGTTAGAAGAAAACAATAATGCTAACTTCAGGTCCTGTGGAAACCAAATTCTTAAGACCTAAAATATTGCTAGTTTATTTTTGAGTGTCCTGTCCTCCATCAGTTTTGTTACCTGTTAGGAAGCTATATTTCTCTCCAGCTTCCTGTCTCCAGCTCTATCCTGACACCTCTGATACCTGATCTTTATATTGCTCGGTGGTGTTCATTGAAAAGCCATGTGTGCCATGTTCGGTCTTGCTGTATTTACCTTTAATGAAAACATACCGGACAGTTGTTTAGTGTTTCATGGCCTCCTGAATAACATCTCAGAAGCATGAATCATGTTCTGAGAAGTTGAGGGGTCATTTCCAAACACCATGTTATGTCACTGTGTTGTAAACTGCAGAATTACGGCTGCACAGACTTTGTAATATACCTGGGCTAAATTTGTATTTCAAACCTGAAATTTTCCTTCTGGCATTATACACCCCTACTACAATAATAAAACATTACAGTTTATAAGTGATGCAAAAAAAAAAAAAAAGTTGTTGCAGGAGTATAGAAAGACAAACTATGCTTCTAGAGAAAACTAATAAATGTTTGCAGGTAGTATGATGTTTACCTCTGTCTAAAATGTGTTTTAAGGGTATGAGACCATGTAACCTGTTTTACATTTTTCTTTGGAATAGTTCGTTATTGGAGTTGTTCCTTGGTTGTGTGCTCTTGCTGTCTTAGTAATTACTACATAGTGTGTTATTTTTCATTTTTAAGTGTGACATGAGAGAATGTTATTCACATTCATTTTTGTGTATGGATTAGTGATCATTGTATTATGTAAGAAATCAAATTACTAAAACATTTTCTTTTAGAAATATGTAGTGTTTTTACATTGATGAGGAGTCATCATGTTTTTGTTGCCTCATCCTGTTGTGTATTTGAAGGGAAAGAGAGGAGTAAGATGACTGCATAGCGCAGCACTTACCATAGAATTGTATTAAAAAGCAGATCAGATATATGTTATAACCTACAGACATCCAAAACTTTAAATGCTACCCTCACTCCCCGTTTTTAAAGCATAAGTTTTCAGTGAGCCACCTAGACTTTGTCAGGTGCAGCTTACAAGCTGAAGCAATTGACTACAAATGTAACTGTAATGTGCAAGATACTTTTGCTTATATTTACAAGCTTTATTTGGTTCTTTCTATACCAAGGTGTGTATAGTCTCTAAGAGTGATTTGCAGTAAAATAATGGAAAGATTTTTTTTTTTAAACTTGTGCACACATTTATTGAAGACACTATAAAATATTTATATAGCTAGAAAATATACCATTTTTGAGAAATCATGTGCTTAGTAAAGACCAGAGTAAAAGTTGCATCAGTCTTTAGTCCTCTTTTACTTATACTTTTGGTTCTTAACTGTGCATCATTTTTCCACTATCTTTATAAGTAATACAAAAACTTCTGGCCTATTAGAAGAGATCTTTAAACATTAAAAAAACCTGTGGTTTGCTCACTGTGTACTCCTTTAGCAACGGAGTGTTTAAAAGTACATCTTGGGGTGGTGGTATTCTGGCAAGTCTTCTCTACACAGAACTATCTGCTCTAGTGGTGGTGGAAAAAGCCTGCTTTTCTACCAGCTTATTTCAATTCATCAGATGATATTAGTTTCTTAGTAAAGAACTTTGTCAGTATAACTACATCCATGGTAGGTTTTAGCTGTTGTGGCAATTCATACTTCATCCAACCTAGCTAGGCTGCAAAATTTGTGAGAAGATTTGACTTAAAGATAGGTCAGTTTTCCTTAGTTCCTTCTGAACTCTTCAAGGTTTTCATGTCTTCAGCATATACAGTCATGAAATACACTTTTTATTATGTACACTTGAAAAGTTTTCCTTAGCTATAGTTTAAAATGCATGATGTAATGCCTGATCTGTTGCAGCTTTTACTCTAAAATTTGATTGAACGAAGGATGTTTTGGGGTTTTTTTCAGTGATCAAATATGTTGGGTAGAAGAATCTTTTTTGTTTATCTCTGTATGATACTTTTCAACTAGTTAAAGTTTTATCCCCAGTCAAACCCAGGGTTTCATGAACAATTTAAAAAAGGGTTCCAGATGGAAGGGTGGCTAGTTTGTAAGTGCATGTAATCTCAATGTGTAACATGATAAACTTTAAAATTATAAACATATAAACATCATAAATGTTAGCACACCCAACAACAAACACCAACCAAGTAAACAGACTTAAGTATTTTTAACCTGTTGACCACGCTCCTATTCCATGTTTTGTGTACATCAAAGTAAAAATATTGGCTCCAACCTTCAGAAGTCGAGAAAAGAAGTATCGTCTACCTCTCTGCCAGTGAGAGGTTGTAATGAAAGAGGAAGGGGAGAGAATATCTTGGTTAGCAACAACCCCAAACCACGTGAAGGGGTTTGTAGCTCTATTGGCCACAAAGCTTAAAAAGTACTGATAAGACAACTTCTCTTTTTCATATTACCAGCTTGCAAATCTGTTAGGATACTCCTGGCGACTATACCTAGCGTTCAGGTGTAACAATTTGTAGAACTTATTACTAAATCCAGTTACATGGTTGTGTACACAATTGAGATGCTTCTTAGCTGATTGTGCATCTATAGGGATTCTGCCAAGACTATTGTGGTTTTCCTCAATAACATATTGAAGTTCATATCCATAGCTGGATGTTTCAAGTAGTCTCTTATTCCAGCTAACCAGTTATGGCTGTTGGGTGAAAATAGCAATGATGATACCAGTGTCTTGTAGTTAGCTTTTAGTTATCAAGACATAATACAACAAAAGTTTGTTCTTTTTTGGTAGACTAGCACCCTAGCTGAGTGTTTAACCTCTTTTTCTAATGGTCTCTTTCCCACTAACTTCTGTTAAAAAACTGAAGTCTTACAAAACAACTTGATGTTGAAATTGAAAATTGCATATGTTGCTTAATTTTGTTATAAGTGGTACAGGGAAAATATGTACCTAATCTTTCCTGTCTGACAGCGTAATATTTATTTTTATCTGTCTGTACATGCAGATACAGTCAACTCACTGTACAACAGATGAGCCCTAGCTAATGCTACTGTGATAGCTTTTAGCTATGGTAATTTAAGGTAATGCTGCTTAATTCAGCCTGTGATGGGGAAGCCTTAAGATCACTTGGTTTTGCTTCAGTATTATATGCATATAGACAGCATTACTGTAGCTCACATTTTTCAGAAGGCTTGAAAACACAATAGCCTGCTCATGTGTCTGTATGTCAAACTTAATTGTGCATTTTTTGGTACAGAAAATGTCTTGTAAATCTGAAATTCAAAGCCCACCAGAGGTAAGTATGTTTTCAGGAACAGAATGTAATTTGATTCATGAGTGATCCTGAAAAAGGTCTACTTGCAGGTCTTCAGTAGAAGAAAAGTTTAGCATTGTGTAGTTTGATTTGCCAGCTTATCCAGACTTAAATATGACATGGAAGTTAATTAGATGGGAAGAGTCTTTACAGCTTCAATCTTTGTAAACCTTTTCTTGTTTAGATTTCTTTCTCTAGGATAGTCTCACAACGTCTTACACCAGTGGCGTGTCCAACCCTGAACTGGAAAGAGGAACTGTGGCGTTGCCCACTGTCCTTGAGACAGGAGGAACTAGGGGCAAAGGCACTGGTGCAGCGAATAGTAAGAAGAAAATAGACTTGCTAAGCATGTTCCCAGGCTACTTGTTGAATGAATGGGAAGCAAGTAATTAAGCTGAGTTGAGGAATATTTTCTAGTGTGGGCTAATTAAGTTACTCATCTGTAGTAGTGTTCTGATGTGAAGATGCTACTCAGGAAGGACTTTTTTGTTTTTAGAGTGGATTTCTTTTGTTGAAATGTAATGTTTCTCAGACTTTGAGGGTTTATCTTTCCAAATATAACACCTTCCCTCTAATCATGCCAACCAGTAGCTTCCTATCACTAATTGCTGGCAGCAGCTTGCTTCTACGGGGCAAGGGTTATAATTATTAGCTATGGTAGAAAATGCTTACCCTTCTCACCCTGGGGAGCCAAGCTGTTGCTAGCAATTAAAGGTAGTTAGCTGTTCCTTGCCTCATGTAAACATTTGCAGCCAGTAATTACTGCTGCTTCTCACTTCTTTTCCCAGGAGGAACTGAACTCTTCCAGTAATGCTTTGTAATAATTTGGTTTTGTTGGGTTTTTTTGTTGTCTTAAATTTCATTCTATTTATTTTTGTTTAACCTTATTTTTCCATTTAAAAATAACTGATGATTTTGACCTCTCACAACTCATTTGGAACTCATAACCACATTGGGAGTTGCAACCTAGTTTGAGAAATACTTGATAAAAGTTTATGAAGTATTTAGATGCTTTAACAACCCCCCCACCCCCCAAAGAGAAGTTTGGTAGGTTGACCTATCCTTTCATCTGTATGGCTGAACAGGTTTTTTTACCTCACAGGAAGATTTTAGGGAAGGCAAAAATTCAATTGCTTTTGTAATCATCCAAGATAAATTGTCCCCATACCAAGAAGTTGGGTTTGTTTGTCCAGATTGTCATGACTCTGTGTTTTAGGTAGATACATTAGTTGAGTTCAGAAACGATCAGTGGTTGATGCGTTCTTGCTTGTTTCAAGATGCGCTGTTCTGTCTCTGTTGCTTTATTTGCTGCTCTGTGTAGAGGGCAGGGATGTAGCAAAGTTTATATGCTTATTCAAACTGTTCAATCTATTTGATCTTTCCTTTCTATTGACTCTCTCCTCCTGGCAGACACTTTTTTCTGTGTTTTCTGGTCTCCTGTAAACTCAAATCGGATTTCTGAATCAGATGCCATTTTTCCTCATTGAAAACAAGTGTAATTTAGAATGATTTTGATGCAAATAGACTGAAAATGATTTCCAAATGTTAATATTGTATATTCCATCTTCTAATGTCTGTCTGAACAATGAAATCCTGGCCTAGTAATCCCCTGATGATGTTTTATAGTAGATAATGAAAGTAAAATTTTGAATTAGTCTCACTCACTTTTTAGTTTTAATTTTTTCATACCAGTAGGCCCGGAACTACTGGTATATGAACTCATATTGTCTCTGTTGCTTTACGGCATAGAATTGACCATTCTTTGCCACCCCCCACCCCCTGAACCCCCAGTATGGTCCTTCATAAAGCCTAAAATATAGTTTCATTCTGTTGCCTGGAATCTGAATCCCATTGTAACCAAAATAGCCTCCCTCCACGTTGGCTCGGTTCCTCTTTTGTTTTGGTTCTCCTTTTCAAAATATTTATAGGTCACCTTTTATTATGAAGGATTAAAAGAACCCTTTATGAATAGGAACGTGTTTGGACACAGTTGTAGACCAGTAGTCTGAGGCAGACTGTGCCCCTGCACTTGGTACAACGTGGAGAGAGATGGGGAAGCTGCCAGGGGAAAGTTACTCTTCATTATGTTATAATTTCCAATAGCCAGGCTAAGAAAAACACATAATGCATTCAAACCCTGCCCTAAAGTCCAACATTGTTTGTATGTCTGGCTTCTCAGACCTTACAGCTTTGCAGTTTATGATATTAGTAGTACTTTGACTTACTAAGGTGGTAAGTTGCCCAATAGTTCAGTGATTCTCCCAACAAACAACCAATTTACCATTACTAAGTTTGCATTTGAACTCTAGGAGGACTTTGTGCAACCCATCACAGAGTTTACCAAATTTCTAATTGGTATGGCAGAATTCAGTCTTGTTTACTGTTACTAAAGTTCGTTAATTTGATCTTCATGGAGTTTATTGCCTTTGTAGTTTGTAGTCAATGTTGGTATCCTTGGGGCCTTTTTGTTGTTTTGTTTTGTTTGGAATTTATTTTTTTGGGGGAGAAATAAGGTACTAGTGACTCTACTGAGTTTTAATTCTTTCCAAAGCTTTCAGCCTAAAAGTTTTCATGGAAGTAGAGGAGGGAATCTGTTCTGGTTTTGGTCTTGCAGCCATTTTCTGGTAGTTTTGTCCTGTGTTCTACAAATTGTTTGTGTGTGAGTGGGGAATCTTCTCCAATTAGATCCTTGCCTTGTTTCCTGAGGAACAATTTTAAAAATGCTTATTAAGGTACATGTTGCTAAGGTTTCTAAGGTGCCACATGAAGTAGATATCTGAATAAAGGTAAGTTAAGCTTTGATTACTTAAAAAGTGGTCTATATCCAGATGATGATAGTTGCATTTTCACATTAAAAAAAAAAACCAAAACCCCACAGCAAGAAACCAACCCCTGCAAATTGGTTCAATTATTGATATAATTGGTATAAAAGGTCCTGGTCTAAATATGCATAGATGCTGAAATATTTATTTTGGTGATATTTACTATCTAGGTAGGTACATATAGGTTTGAAAGCATAGAGAAATCTGGAGAACTTCTGTACTTTAACTATTTGAAAGTCTTTAACATTTTTTATTTACAGTGTGCTTTTTTAATTTAATGCTCATATGGTACTTTATAAATAGTTTTATTTGTAGAGATCATTGCCAATGTAATAGAAATGTCACTCCTAATGAGGTGCAAGTACCTCCTGCATGTTCACTTCCTCAAGCATGTTTTATTTTCTCAAGTTTAAGTCAGTTTCCAATGCATTTATAGTGGTAGTTCTTGTCTGTTTTCACTTAAGTCAGTAGCTGAAGTTAGTCTTTTGAATATTAACTTGAGCAAAAATGTTTTTTGTATTGAGTTCTGCTGCAATTGGCTACTCAGTTCTACCTGATTTTTAAAAGCAAGTCTTCAGGAGATGCGTCTTGGCAAATTTGATTTTAAAAAGAAGCATATACAAAAGCCAATGTTAATTTCTTGTTCGGTAGAAATCCCAAGGGAAGTGTTGGTTGTTATGATGTGATTGAAGGTATCTATTTGAGAAATATGGATTTTTTTAAAAAAAAAAACCTCATTTTCACAGAATTGCCCAATTTATACTCATATTTCAGTGGCTGACTTGTGATGGACAGTTTTGCTTACAAATAATTAGTAGTACCTGAAGTTTATTTTCTTTTTTTTTTTTTTTAAAAAGTATTGTTTATTACAACCAAATAGTCAGGATTGAAAGGAAACAGTCTCAGATAAATTTTACTTGCAAATTGTTTCCTATTCCACCAATCCAGAAATTGTATCACAATGTAATATCTATTTTAGTGTAGCTTTAGATGAGGGTTGTTAGGAGTGGCCTGGTTTCTCTCCTTCTTTTTCATAGCCCAGGAAGTATCGACTGGGGATGCTGGATGAGAGGATAGTTCCGGTGGGATCAAAAGCAAGAAAATCAAAGAACCCTATCGGCTGTCTGGCTGACAGGTGTAAAACAGGAGTACCCATCAATATGGTTTGGTGGAACAGAGTCACAGAAAACAATTTACAGGTAAAATTATTTTTTACTAGTCACTTTTTCAGTATTTTGGATGCTTTATTTTAAATTTTGGAAAATGTTAGAAGCAGTTACTCCAAATATGGGTTGAGATCAGGTCAAATATTTATTTCACAAAGTAGGCATAATGGCCCTCCAGGAGAGTGACTCAGATGTTTTATTTTCTTTACCTACCACTGTGCTATGTACTTTGCTTGATTATGTTATAATCTGTGGAGGAGGAGCAAAAGTAATCATTAAATGTATTCTAAAAGCAAACAAACACAACCTTTTATTTTCATTTTCATGTGAGAAAGGTTTCTACTGGTAAAATTAGTGATTTTTTTGTTAAAATGATTGACGCTCAGTGCAAATTCCCTTAGTACAGAATTTGAGGATGTAACCACCATGATCAGAAAGTGTAAATTCTTAATTTTCATGTTGGGATAATTTATTTCTCAAGTTGTTTGTTAAACTTTATTGTTACTTTACTTTATTCCTGAATTTTCTTCAGCTTTTTAACAGGGGGACAGGTACAGCTGGATTCGAGCATCTCTGTACAGAAGTAGCAGGTTATCCTTGGGATGATAATGAAGGATAATTCTAGTCTAGGAGGAATCTACTTGATGTCCCTTAAGATGGGGTTTAGACAGAAATTATTATAGTAGTCATAACTACAACACTGCTGCTATTACTGTTTTGCACTTGTGGTGCTTTTGATTCTTCAGAGATCACTACTTTAGTCTTTCTGTGAGAGTTGTGGGGTTTTTTTGATGTCTTCTAAGTGAGTGAAATGGGTAAACTGACGATAGAGTTATAACAAGAATTTGTGGCACTTTAAGAGTTTCTTTCAGTTCACTAAAGTTCTGCTATGTAAGGGCCAACATGAAGCTCATACCAGAGCCTTTACATACTGGTACTAGTGCTGCATTACTTGATGTTTGACATCTTTGTGTTACTGAAATTGGGAGTCATGGGCAGCGTAATGCAGGCAAACTGATGCTACATTGTATAGGGGCTTTTGTGCTTAAGTCTGTCTTGGCCCTTTTGCTGCAGGGGAAACAGCAAAGCCACTGGGGTGGTAAAGATGAAGCACAAAGGAAACATTGGTAGAAGGACCAGGCATAGTTGCAGAGGGGTGGTTGGAGCCAGTGAAGCACTACTACAAGGGAGAGAAGACTGATGGATTGGATTTACTGTGTGTACCTAATGGGACTGTGAACCTCAATTAATAGGCAGTTGCTTTGATAAGAGAGAAACAGAAAACTGGTCTTCAAATTTCATGTGGATGTTAAAGGGCAGGAAAAGCCCTGCTTGTACTCATGTCCTCCATTGTTTTCTCTTAATTTCTGTGTCGCAGCAAGGTTTGTTGTTGATCTGCTCCGCTTAACGTAGAGCAGAAAAACTTAATGTTTCTGGAGGCTGGAGAGCTAGTAGTCTGCAACTTGGAGCTTCTGGCCAGGAGCAATTGTCTTCTATGCCCTCCAAAGTCGTGTTGAAAGCATGGTGATGAGAAGCTCAAGTTCCTCTCAAGGTTAGCGGCAATAGCTTGGGATTGGCTGCAGAACACATGGCTTTTGAAGGGTGCAATTCCAAGCTCCTTTATTGTGCCAGAATCCCAGCTACATAATTGACTTAAACTGTGTACAGTGAAAGATTTTGTATTATACGATGCAATTACATAGCTTCCAATGGAGACATGGGACTTTAGAAAAGCATGTATATGCATATCTGGTGGAAATAAGAACAGAAGGATGTTCCAGCCATGGGAAATAGGAGAAGAAGGGCGAGGGATTGCAGAGAACAGTGGAGTCTGGCAAGAGTGAATGGGGAAAGGTGTAAAAACAGGCTGCAGAGGAGATTATGAGGATATATAAAGTTCTACATAGATGAGAAACTGAAGTTTATCTTGACGTTTTCATTCTGGTTATTGTAAATCCTTGTATTCTAGTGTGAACATTTTCTAAGTTAGAGCTAAAACAATGCTCAAACTGCTAAAAATTGGAAATTTTCATTATAGAAGCACAAAAAATGGCTGGAGAAGTTTGGTACACAAAACAGGTAGTTTTATGCCGAGATTTCAGATTGACCTTGTTTTGCTACTTCAGTATGTATATAATCCACAGATAGCAAAGCTGCTTAGAGAGATTTGCAGGTGTGAATATAGGTTATACAAACTAAATTTTGGCTGATGATGAGAGCTAAGCAATAAGTAGAAAGGTTAAATTTTGATGGAGGCACATCTATTTGAGGGTACCTTTTTTTCCATTTATGTTTGAAGATGAGAAAGCAGAATTACTTCTCAAAATTGCTGAGAGCTTGCAGTGCCGGGCAGGTGTTGAAGCTCATGTGTCTACTTGAATCTCCACTCTTCCAAACGTATGGTTTAAGATGTGAGAATACACTATTTCGTGGTGCAATGTTTAGAGGTTTTTGTCCAAAAAGTGGCTGTTTTAAAAAGCAAAGTAGTTTACATTGTGCATTGTAAAATAATATAACTTTTTCTCATGCATGGCTATGAATTTATAATCCAGATCTATTTATTTAAATACTGTGTTACACTTACATAATTAAAAGTGGAGTCCACAAAGTGAATTGTATTCTGGGTTGTGCATTAAAAAAGGAAAAAGAACAACGACAAAAAAAAAACCCAGCCAAATCAAAAGTTTGTTCTTCAGCGACATGTCCTACCCTGAGCTACTACACCACTGCGTGATACATATTACAATAGCAAATGGCAATTCTGCTTAAAATAAGAGGGATATATTTTTTGTTATACAGGTTAGTTCTTAGGCACCATGAATAACTGATTTTTGTTTTGTTTCTTGAAAAAAAATAATGCATAGGAATGAATTTTTCAAATATTTTGCATCAAAACCATGGACTTTTCAATCTTTATAGTTTTTACAGTACTTTGAAGTATTTTGATAGAGAAATTTGGAAATATTCTGAGTCTTTAAAAACTTACTTTTTAGTGAGATCTACTAGCTAAAATGTAACAAAACTTTGCTAGTAGTTTTATTTGTTTGAACCTGTGTTCTGGTTTAAAAAAAAGTCTTTAGTCAACAAATACTACCCAGTTTTAATGAAATTGTCTCTAACTCTTTTAAATGAGCAGTAGAGCAATATGGCTAATAATGTTGATGAATTGAAATTTATTAGAGCTTATTGTATGGGTGATGTGACGACTTGTCACAGTAATTGTGGTAAGGAAGCAGGTTGCACAAATTCAGTAGTGGGAGGGAAAGAGACTTCCTTTGAAGCCCTTGTTGACTTCCAGTGTCTGCTGGGCTGCTCCGGCATCATAGAATGTGTCCTTCCCTGATGTCATAGTTAACAAGGAATCCTTCTGGAAATGGAGGGCTTGCAACGATGCTCTTCACATAAAGTGAAGGTCCTTGTATGGCACATCTGTCCATTTAAAAACAACAACAAAGAAACCTCTAAAAAAACAACAAAAAAAATAACCACACATAAAAAACAAGCAACATTTTTGTGTGTTTTTGGATTCCTAAGAGATACCCTGAAAACTATGCCCAAAATAGACTGGTACAGAGCTGCCCCGCTTTATAGCGTGGTTATAGTTTAATGGTGGTTTTCTGTAACTATTACAAGATTATGCAATTTGGGATGTCAGAACAGATCAGCATGAATTTGGAGGTGAAGGAAAACATAAAAAGTGAACAAAAAGGCTTGTATCCTGTTTTTAGCATGGTAAGTACATTAGCACATTCTTTCAAAATAAAATGAAATCGGCCTACTTCTTGCTTTAGGTAGCTGGCTTTGTCAGAATGTGGGACCAGGACTCATCTAATGCAGTACTGTTACAGCCACCAAATCAGAGGTGGTGGCTCTGCCACTGCTGTGCAGCTCTGTGTGTTGCGTTGTGAGATGCTGAACTGGAAATGAGAGAGAGACAGAAGGGTGATTTGCAGTACTCCTGTAGGATCCCTGCATGACTTTCCAAAGGCTCCATAACTTGTGCATCCCTGTGTTACAGCATACTTCGGTACTTCGTGACGCTTTGAGGAGTCATTTATGAATGAATGCAGCAGTGGGGCCTTAGGAGTTTTATCACTGAGGAGCTTAGAGGAAAAAAAGCCTATGTATTGAAATTGATAGTTGATGAAATGGGAATTTCATCGTACTTCTGGACTATGGAAATCTGTTGATAAGTGCAACTCCTTAACTTACAGTAATGCTGCGTGCTGCTGTGAGGTCCTCCCAGCGATGGTCTTCAGCTGAGGTCCTTGGTTTGCTCTTTACTTTCATCTGCACCTTCTTTTAAGGAGCCTTGAATTGTTTTTCAGTGATACCCATGTTTCTTTCTTCCCCTCCCAACTATATTTTAATTGTATTTCCTTTTATATCATTAAAAGCATAAAAACCACCAGACAGATCAACTGTGCTGAATGGTGACACAAATGAGTTATTTTATAGTCGTCCGCCCCCTAGCTTTTTTCACTTCTCCTGTCATTCTGTCCTTACTAATTGCATCGTGACTAAATTTAGCCTTCATTTGGACTGTCTTTGTATGTGTTTTGTAACATTTTGCATTCTCTGATGTACAGAAGTATGGAAATAGTTTTTGTACGTGGAGCTGGATAGACTCAGTTTTATGATCTGTCTTTGGAAGCTTCTTTGCAAAACTGAAAAGAGGGTCTTCTGTCTTTGAGAGAGCACAGACATAAAGAATCTGAAAATAGGGTATTTTGGTGAAACTTCTTCATGGAATCATTCTGGTAAGAATGCATTATGCAGGTATTAATTCAGGTAACGCCTAGAGAAGTTGTTTCCCTGCTTTAGTGTGACATTATTTTTATGAATATCCTGGAAGAAGGGGGATGAGATTTAAACTGGCCAGGTTAAGAGGAAAAAGGAATGGTGTTAATTTTAGCAAATACGTGAGTTGGAAGCTACTTTAGGTGGGTTTCTAGCTAATAGCTAATAAAGCTGTACTACTTTCTGTTTAATGCTGTTTGTTGGAAACAGTAATTAATGTTTTGAGAGGTTTTTCTGTGCCTTTTTATAGGACACTTGCATTTGAAACTGAAAATACAGTCTTCCGTTTATTGCATAGTGCAGAGAGTGCTAGCAGGCTTTGTGTTTCTTGTTTGGGCTTTAGAAAGTGCATTCGCTGCTTTTGTTTTTAACATCACAATACTGAGTAATTCATTACATGCCCTCTAAGTATTTCTTGCATCTCCATTCCTTTAATTACTCGCCAGGTTTAATAAAAGTCTTCAATTCCTGTTTTATCTACCTTTTTTTCCCCAATCCTAATTTACTCAGATATTTAAGCTTGGTCTAACATGAAGAAGTTGCTATACTCTGAGATGAGGAATTAATGACTAATTTAGTGAAATTTGTTTTAAAGCTGTGCTTTTAGGAAATTTAAGCATAATACAGAAGGAAGAAAATTTTTCATTAATTAGATATAGCTTCTTTTCATTCTTATAGAAATTTAGATTTTAACTCAGCCTCATTTTGGGAAGTTTGGTAAGATTCTAATAGAAAAACTATAATAATCACAGAATCATAGAATGGTTTAGGTTGGAAGGGACCTTAAAGATCATCTAGTTCCAAACCCCCTGCCATGGGCAAGGACACCTCCCACTAGACCAGCTTGCTGAAAGCCCCATCCAACCTGGCCTTGAACACTTTCAGGGATGGGGCCTCCACAACTTCTCTGGGCAACCTGTTCCAGTGTCTCACCACGCTCAAAGTAAAGAATTTCTTCCTGATATCTAATCTAAATCTCCCCTCTTTCAGTTTAAAACTGTTAACCCTCATCCTATCGCTACTGTGCCTGATAAAGAGTCCCTCCCCATCTTTCCTGTAGGCCCCCTTTAGGTACTCGCCACAATAAGATCTCCCTGGAGCCTTCTCTTCTCCAGGCTGCACTACCCCAACTCTCTCAGCCTGTTTTCATAGGAGAGGTGCTCCAGCCCTCTGGTCATCTTTGCCCTATGGGATTTAAAGCATAGTCCCCTTTTAGACAGATTTTCAAGGTTACCATTGATCCAAATGTAAAAGTAACATTAGAATTAATACTTTGTATGATGAGTTGCCAGAGTGAAAGGATATTTTTCCAGACCAGGAACATAATTTTTGGAATCTTTGGCCATTAAGAACATGGCTTCCTAATTTTGGCTTGTTTGCATGGTCATTGGTGCAGAATGTTGTCTACAAAGTCTGGAAAAAATAATTAAAACATTAGATATTAAAGAACTAACAGTGATACTCCATTCCCTCACTTAGTCTAGTCTAATCACTTACTCTAGCCTACATACTATGAAAGTGTTTGGGATATGTTTTGTATTATTTTCTTAAAAGCAAAATGTACAGAGAAAAATTAGTGGTTTACCTCAGATGGACGTACTTTTGGAAATGTTTTAAGAACTGCAAGTTCACATAGATGTAACATATTTAAACATGCCCAAGATTTAAGCTTCACATTTTCTGATGAACTATTAAATATTTTTGGCCACAAATTACTAAATTTTGTTGTATTAGTTTATAATTAGTTTATTCTGGCTGATAGCTGTGGAGCTTGGACATTTTTCTGTATTTACAAAACAGCTTGAATGTGGAAAGGTCATTTAAAATTGGAACCAAAATTTTAAATCACTTTTTTTACCAATGGGGAAAGTCTTGGATTGCAACTTCACATTTATAACATCACAGAGGAGTAAACCAGACTTTTCTAGTAAATGGTCTAGCTGTGCAAATCAAAGCTCTTTACTCATATAAAATGCTTTCATTGAGGTTATATAGGAACAACTCAGTTTTATCAGGCTTTGATTCTGATCCTGAATTGTGACACCAAAAAATGGAATGAAAACTCAATTCCATCGGGCTAGACCCACTGCTGTTCGTAATTCTACAGTATAAACCCAAACTACTCTACCAGATTCCTGGGTTTAGGTCTTCCACTTGGAAAAAATAAAACTTCCATCAGTTAAAGTGGAGTTCTTAAGCAACTTCATTTTAAAATGATGATGGATATTTAAGTAACTTTTAGAAGTCAAAACTGGTCTATGAACACTTGCAGAATGCATTTAGACATAAAAAGCAGCCCAGTTTTGTAGGCAGTGATTGCATCGTTTGGTGAAAGTGGTAAGAGTTTAGCCAGAATGGCATGGATGGGATTTTGGGAATTCTCTCAGTTGCTTTAGGAAAGGCTGAGGTTATCTTCTAGAAGGTGCCTGTCCTCTCCACTTGCATGCTTCAGATTTTTTGCCATGCCCTGCCCTTATCGCCTAGTTGACACAGTATTTAGGTGTGGTAGATCAGTGTATGTGTCATGGCTAGTTTTAGCAGTGGAAAAATGTGGATCTCGTAGTTCTTTGAAATTATGTGCTTTTGGCAAGATGCTACAAATTCTGTTCCTTGCTCTCCCAGTTTTGTTTGGTGATGGCTCTTCAGCTGTATCACTATTTGGACAAATTCTACTCGGCTCTTTACTACCTCTGTCATTTTCTCCAGTTTCAGTGCAGATTTCGCTGAATTGTTGCATGCCAGGTTTTATCTAGAAGAACACAATTCTCTTAGTTATTCCTGTACTGAAAATTCAGATAAGTCTGGAGTATTACCTTTTGAGTTTAAATATCTCAGTTATTTATTTTCAATCTGTATAATGCAACTTACCATTTGTTTTGCTGCATTAGTGTATACCTTAGCAAGTTTTCCTTAACTAAATGTGACTGAAGAGTTTTAAAATTCTTACGAACTTTTTACCCATGTAAATCTAAGTGTTTTACTTCACCAGTCTACATATTTGTTTATAGCTGTTCTTTGAATGTTCAGATACATGCACATACAGAATGACCATCATAAGACTGTTAGCAGTTAAAATTTACTGTGTGATTAAAGGTGGAATATTCTTACTATTTGCTTTTAAACCTGAGCACCCTCTTTAATTTTACAGCTTTTAGAATAGTTTTCTTTTTACAGTGTTTTGGAACACATTAATAATATGATATTTGGCTGAAGTATTCAAATAAAGATATTAAAAAACAAATTGACACAAAAAAGAATACATTTCAAATAGTTTTCTTCACTGTCTACATTAGCGTTTTGTAATCACACTTCTAGTTTGTCACTAACAATTTCTCTGATGCCACTCTATTCATATTGGTAAAAATCAATATTGGTAATTTAACTAACAGTTGATATATTTGGTCATTTTAAAACTGCCTAAACCCAAAGTGATACAATATAATTTGCTTTAAAAAACATTATGGATTATCTTAACAGTATCCTTTGTCTATTGGGAGTTGCTACTATCTTCTCATTTTACCTCTTTTGTTTAGGCACTTTTGAGAGGTACTCTGAAGATGACTTAATAAACTTAATTTGACAGTTATTAATTTTCAAGCTTTTCAGTGTGTTTGTGTAATAAATGGTTTTATTTCTTGGCTTAATTTCTTTTTTCTTCCACTAATGTCTTTCGTATTTGACTGTCCAATAATAAGCTTTTTGCCTTTTGAGCTCTAATTAGGATTTTCTTTTTCTAAGCCACCCTACGCCCCTCAAAAAAACCCCAAACCCTAAAACCAAAACCCCCTCAAAACTGCAAAACTCTGTGCACAGATTTTAATAGAAATTAAAAGTTGGTTGTGTGATATATTTTATGTGCTAACAAATACTGAATGTTTGATGGTCACTCTGCTGGTATTTGTTTATTTGTGGTACCAAATTAACCCTCGTTATTAAAGGTGCTACGTAAATAGAATAGGTAATGAAAACAGAAGTTAACTGTGCAAAAAAGAAAGATATAGGCCTATTTGGAATAGAGGCAGGGATGACTTCTTTAGTAGGAATCATTTTTACTGATGTAATTTGAAACTGCTACTTAGTTTGAGATGCAATCTGTATAGTCACATAGGAACAATCTGCAGCAGTGGTGAGGCTTTCTGTGTCAAGTCTGTTTTCCAACTCTATAATGTAATGCTTATGGAAGGCCTTTTGCGAAGTGTTTGTATGAACTCATACATCAGCTGTTCATATGGAAAGCTTGCTAATGCTACTTCAGACGTAAGCTTGAAACATGTTTAAATTTGTTTGTGCAGACCAGCTTCCAGTATCTGCTGTTCTTGTCAGCAAGCTGCACGTAACTTAAAAACATCCCCTGCACTGGGTAGGCTTGCCTAGAAAGTATTTTCTACCAAATAGGCACTGTCCATCTCTTCACATTTAAAATAAACATTTAATTTACATTTGTTTTTAAACAGACACCAAATCCTTCTGCAAGTGAGTTTATTCCTAAAGGAGGATCAACCTCCAGGCTGAGTAATGTATCCCAGTCAAGTATGTCTGCCTTCTCTCAAGCCTTGTTCTCTCACCCCTCCATGGGAAGTCCTGCTACTGCTGGGCTAGCACCAGGTAAGTTGAGAGTAACGATTTGCAGTACAGTTGCTTCTTTTAACTTAATGTCAAACATAACCCTGTACAGATAGTGATCAGGTTTATCGGATATAAACGTAGCCACCTCCTGCTTTAGCTCTCAATTGTAAGATGGTCTTCAAGCATGTAAAAGTGCAAAAACTTGGGATTTATCTTCCAGTAGTATGGAAATAGCACTACAGGCTGTGAAATCTGTTCAGCCACAGCAGCACTGAAATTAATTCAGCCTGATTTCTACTCTGCTCTTTTTTGGGGGAAAGGGGTACTGAGTTATTACATACTGTGCTCTATGCAGTCCTTGCCAGAGCAGTACCTGAAGATGATTTAAACTGCCCCTAGTCTAGAAATGCACTGCAGTCTACAATGAACATGTGCTCTGATTACCACAGATTGATCTGCTCTTTTGATTTGTTTCTAGGGTACGTAATGTAGAAGTAATTATTTTCAATGCTAATGAGTATATATGAGGACTTAAAAATCTCGATAAAATACAAAAAGTAGAAGATAAGCTTCTTATAAAATAATTTGCCTTGCAAAGTAGTATTGATTGTTATTGTATCTGTCATGTGTAATCTCACATCACCAATTTATGATTATTTCCCACATTTAAAACTCTTAGCGAAATATGTTCTATGCAGTCTGTATGTTCTGAATGGCAAGATCTTTTTTTTTTACACTTAAAAAGTTCAAGGTCTTCACGTATCTTTTGGACTTCTGATCTTAAAAAGTTAGCTTAATTCTAATATTTCATTTTATTAAAAAAAAATTAGTTTTAAGATATAGCCATCAGATCTGGGTATTACACATCACAGATCCTTTAGCAAGTTTCTGTATGTTCTTAAACCTTCGGCAATCTCTTGCAATGGACAAGAAGCATTAGGTAGCTACCAAAAGGCAGAGGGGCAAATATTGTAAATGTTTGGATTTTTAAACCAGTATTGGCAATTACAATCTGTTAAACTGAACTTCAGTATTCCCTGATGCCAGGGGATAAATCTCAGTGTCAATGTGAAAGAAGCCAGCACTTAGCTCGCATGTTATAACTGTCGGAACAAGCTAGAAAAGCGATTGCTGCTTCTGCTGACCAAATGAACATGTTGCAGTACTGTGTCTGCTTCATACTATATTGTGCTGTACAGTCTTATTGGAAAACTGTTGTGTTTATATGCCTCTCAGCCTTGTCACCTGGATTGAAAAGTGTATAAAGGAGTAAATAGAATACAGTAAAATGATCTACTTTTGGAAAGTGTCCAGTGGGATCTCAGAGGGATCCTTCACAGTCCAATTTCTTTACTATCTGTAAGTAATGCTTAAAAGGATAAGTAACACTGTTGATGAAAGAAGTTCGTACAACAACTTGAGCTCCTAGAAAAATAGATGCCAATGCTGAAAACTATCTAGGTCGAAATACTATTGTTTATGAATGAGAGGGACGGGGGAGTATTCACAAGAGCGAACTTCAGGCAAAATTGGCTTATTTCCCTACCCTGCCTGTGTAATTAAAAAGAGAACATCGTTCAGAGTAGGGATCTGGGTTGGGTGCTCTTAATTTCTCTAGAAGCTTCTTTCTCTACGCTGAGTGCAGAATTCTCTGAACCTAAGTGTCCTGTGTAAATAATACTCACATACTCATTTTCATTTAAATGGTTTAACTGTTGGTAGTATACATCCACAAAAACTTCTGTTACCTCAAGGTGAGTTAGGAGGTGCTTTTTCTAAACAATTAGGCTCTTAAATAAGAAAGCAGTATTTATGTGTGAGGAAACTTCACCATTTAGGTCATACTGGATAACAGAATAAAAAAAGCTTTAAATATGTTATGCAATTGTCATTAAAAATTATTGTTGGGATCCGTTAGCTTTCAATAAATGACAAAAAAAAAAAAATTCAAATGAGACCGAGAGAGTTTATAAGAATTTTCCTTTAAATAAAGGTAAGTCTCCTTCCAGTTAAATGGTGTATGTTCTCCAGTAGAATAACTGTCAGGAAATGTATGTAAGATTTAAGCATTTGCATGAGATTAAGATTGCTTACAGTAGGTTACAGAGGAAACTGGAGGAAATTAATACTTCATAAGAAATAAGGAAATATAGTAGAAATAATTTGTTGAAAGTTCCATAGTTTAGTTCACCCATAACAAAGCAAGTAAATGATGAGAATGATACTTTGATTTCCCACTTGAGGATGGAAAAAATTAAGTTCTTTCACATCTGTGATTTCTGAGGCTTCCCTAAAGGTAGGTGTAAACCAAAACCACTTTTGACATCTAGTATTTCATAGCTAACTGTTCACAAAATTGATTGTCCATGGAAAATATTTGTTCCGCCTGTCTTATCAACAGTCCTGGAGAAAATGACAACTGAAACCTAACATACTTTAATAGTAAACTTTTTGTATCCACACCTGACATATCCTTTAGGGCATAGCGTGGGAGAAGGTTAGTCCTACTTTTATGTGTATTTACTTAGATAAGTGGAATGGATTGAGAGCAACCCTGAGGAGTGGGACTTGAGGGTGTTGGTGGATGAGAAGCTCAACATGAGCCAGCATTGTGCACTTGCAGCCCAGAAAGCCAACCGCATCCTGGGCTGCATCAAAAGAACTATGGCCAGCAGGTGGAGGGAGGTGATTCTGCCCCTCTGCTATGCCCTCCTGAGACCCCACCTGGAGCACTGTGTCCAGCTCTGGAGCCCCCAACATAAGAAGGACGTGGACCCATTGGAGCTAGTCCAGAGGAGGGCCATGAAGATGATCAGAGGGCTGGAGCACCTCTGCTATGAGGACAGGCTGAGAGAGTTGGGGTTGTTCAGCCTGGAGAAGAGAAGGCTCCGGGGAGAACTTATAGCAGCCTTCCAGTACTTAAAGGGGACCTGCAAGAAAGGTGGAGAGGGACTTTTTACAAGGGCACGTAGCAATAAGACGAGGGATAATGGCTTCCAACTGGAAGAGGGTAGATCTAGAATAGATCTTGGGAAGAAATTTTTTGCTATGAGGGTGGTGAGACACTGGAACAGGTTGCCCAGGGAAGTTGTGGGGGCCCCATCCCTGGAAGTGTTGAAGGCCAGGTTGGATGGGGCTTTGAGCAACCAGGTCTAGTGGGAGGTGTCCTTGCCCATGGCAGGGGGATTGGAACTAGATGATCTTTAAGGTCCAATCCAACCTAAACCATTCTATGATTCCGTAAGTGCTTTCTAACATAATTTCAACACAGACTCAGTCTTCATCTTGGTAGCCTTTAATATAATATGAAAACATAGTGAGATAAAATGTGACTTACACAAATAGCTGGAGAAAATTGTCTTACTGGAGAGCTTTGAACAGATCCCCTTCACGCTCTCCAAACCTTCTTTCCTTAAGCTCCCTTGGATATTAACTTTTTTTTTTTTGCTCCTTCCATTCCCTTTCTAGTAAACACATCCTGTTTATTATTTGTATGGGAAGTTTAGTGAGTTACTGACAATCTTCAAATAGTACTTTTGCTAACAAACTTATCTTACCCAGTTCTGTGTAGCGGTTTCAGGGTGATATCGCCATTAAAATATGCCACAAAGCATATGAAAGAAATTCATGAATGTCGTCAAAGTGATAAGACATCATTGCTGTGTTAAACTTGAGAGAAAACAGATGTATAGCCCCCAGCAGAAAATCTTTGTCTGGCTTGGGTTTGCTTAAGCTAGGTTATAGCTCAAAAGTGATGTCTTTGTCATTGATGGAAATGGCAGCAAATTGCTGTTGCTTCTATATTAAGTCCAAGACAGGCTCTGAGCTTATGCAAAATGTAAGAGATGCCAGTCTGAACCTGTGGGCTTAGGAGCCAGGAGCGTGAAGGTGATGTACTTGTGTCCAGTTGACACGTCTCTATTCATGAGATTGTAGTTGTCAGAGCTTATGACCCCAGTTGGAAATGGAGCACTTTCAGCTGAGGTGATTTGAGTGGCCTAAGGCTCCGAGAGCTTGTTCCAACCTCCCGTATCAAGTGTGGTGCAGCCATTCTGTGGAGGAAGTTCCACAGTCATTCCAGAATAATACAAGAAAGGAAGAAGGCAAAGAGACTGTAAAATTAGGATTTTTTCCAAATAAAATTGAGGAGGAAGAACTGATGACTCTGAAGTTGTTTAGGGAATTAAGCAGATTTAATTAACTTGGAAATACACAGCTACAATGCTAATGATCTGATAGAAAGCTTATAATAAAAAGAAATATTTAATGAATTTGAGGATACTGCTTTAAGTTCTTGAAATAGTCTGGTTTTATTATTTACTTTGATTTGTCATTTCTCAAAATGTACCTAGTAGTCTAGAGTATCTCTAAAGTACAGAACATTAAGGTGATAAAATATTAAATGCTTAATTTTTGACCTCTGAATGTGTTACAGGCCTTAGAGGCATAGACATATGGTTGTAGATGAGTAAATCTGTAGGCAAAACTTGTAGTTTTTTCAAAAGCATTTATGTTGTAGGCCAGCCAATTTGCATACACATGAGCTTAATGAAATCCTGCTTCACTAAGTTGTAAACTCTCATTGAATCCAAAAACTGTAGATACTGAATCCTTAATGAAAGGTCATGCTTGATGCCCTTTCTTTGATCCTGTTTATCTGTATGAATTCTCACATTCAAAATACAACCTAGCTTTTAATTCAAATACATTGCATGCTACAAAGCTTTATTAGAAGCGTTAATCTCATAAAATATCTTTGGGCACTGTCTTGAATTTCAAAGTGTACCACTTCCCTTTCCTCAGTCACAATGAAACTTCAAAAATAAAAAACAATGCAAGAAGTGAAGATATGACAATAAAGAGGGATGTGTAAATATGAACTCTTTCTCTGCCTAAGATGAGAATAGCAGCAGGAGCTCCAGGTATGCGTAGGTAGCTGCTATTCTCTGTACAATCACTGTGAATGTTGTAAAAAGACCTTTTAATCCCGCAACCATTTCCATCTTGGTGTCATACCATGACAGCTGCATACCATGACACCGTTTTTTAGATGTAAATACCTGTGAAGGGAAAGAAGCCCTTTCTCCTTGCAGTTTACGTTTCAAGGTAGTATTTGACCTCTTCATGGAAGGGTATTAATATTCACCAAGACAAGGAATGGAGAGCCACCTTTACTAGTAGATAAGTCTCAGGAAGGACAATTTGAAGGGGGCTATTTTGTCTTTGTCATAGTACTCCTGTTAGCATTTGAATTTTAATATAGGAGAATGCTCAACTCTGTTATAGGGAAAGCTTAAAATTAAAGCGCTCTCTATATTTAATACCAGTGATCCTGACAACCCCCCTCCATTTTATATAAATGTAAATTTAAAATAACATTTTTATATATATAAAAACATATCGTAAATAGATTATTTGAACCCCCTTTTTTTTCTTAGGCCTTTAAGTGGATAAGTGTTTATATAAACAGCTTGAAAACAGCTTGTCTAATTCTGTGAGGGGTGGTTCTATATTCACCACATTGTTATCGTCATATTTCAGTACTGTCTTTTTCCTTCAGTATGAGTCAGTAGGAATATATGTTCACCTTTTAATACAGCCATTTTTCTTTATTTTCCTCTAATTCTATTTTGTTGTGGTTAAATATTAATAAGGTTTTAACTGATTGAAATACTCATGAAGTTGGTGAGATCTGCTTGAGTTTATGTACCCACTTATTTGCTTCTCTAAGTACTTAGCTATGCATCAGTTTCACTGTATTAAAAGTGGGATTTTTTTCTTTTTTATGTGATATTGGATTTTTAGTTATTAATACTTATTTAGACTCTGCAGAATTTAATGTAAGTCTCTCAAGAGTCTATCACCTTCAGTATTTGCTGCCTCAGCCTGTCGGTGCCCACAGCAACACTAGCAGCAAATTTCTTGCAACTTGTAGTATATTGTTCTAATAGTATAAAACAAAACCACAGTCAAACTCCTTTCATATCTTGAACTTACTATATATATTGGCAAATGATGTATGTTCTGTATGTTCTGCCCACCAGATGATTTTTATTGAACTCTCTATGTCCCTCCAAAATCAGACCTAACTGAGACTGGAAGGATGTTTGAAAGGATTTGTGTAACTGACTGTCTTCCTTTTCTTTCAATCTTGCATTAACGCCCAAGCAAAGACATGAAGGATTTATATTTGTAACTATTCTTCAGCAGGAATAAATTTTTTTGAAAAGTAAATCTTACAGTGGAAATTGTTTGAAATGGTATCATTAAGAACCACTAGTGATAGTTTTAATCTTTTTCTGAGAGACTTTCAGTAGAAAGCCGCAATATAATTTTAGCAAGGTTCCAAGTCATCACTTTCATTTTTAAGATAAGATTTATAGTATACTGTGTCTTATATCTACACTTTTTGTTTCAAACTAGAGAAGTCTTCGGTTAATTTTTTGTTAGCATATATGAAGAATGGGTTTCTTTCCTAGTTCCTACAGTTGAATGTTTTATTGAAAAAAAAACAACCACAAAAGTTTCCTGAATCCAGTTATTTCTATGTCAGTAAAGGTTACATGCTTGCAAAGACTTCAGTTAATACTACATTTTATTGGAACAGAGAGAAAAAGACATTGTCAATAACTTTCCCTAGCTGAAGAGAATCCCTTGAACATTATAGACACAAATTGTAGAGCTGCTTCAGTTTTATGGCCGTTTTAATTAGCCATCCTTCAAATTTTAATAGTAATACATTATTTCCTTTGAAATTGCTCTTATCCCACAGTAGATTAAGAATGCATTCATGTTTTAGTCTTTTAAAATGTAACCATCTGTACAGTAGCTGTTGAAATATTTAAGTGTCACTCAGTCACTCAAGGCAACTTTTACCTTAATGGAAACTTACTTTCTTTTGTAGCACAAACTAACTGCTGCTATCACAATGCGTAACATTTTATGGTCATACAGTTGATTTGTACACAGATTTTTAGGAGACTACTTGTGTTACCATTCAGAAGTACTTTAAAAATTAAACATTCAGAAGTGCCTATTATATAATTCACATTTTAAGTTAATACACTAATCAGCAAGCAGTTATTTGACAATATTGCCTATCTAGAAGGTGTGTGTACACACACATTTATGTGTATTAATATAAAGAAAAGTTCTGGACCAGCAAAGTGTAGACTTCTTATTTTTCATGCTCTTATACTTTATATTTTTATATTTTATAAAAAGAATAAATTTCTGAAGAGACCCAACTGAGAGGAAGGTGTAAGATTTTCTTATGGTTTACATTTAAAAATCTTGTTTATTTTGTTGGAACTATTCGCTGAATTAATACACATAGTTTTTGAGATGTCAAAAAATGTACATGATTGGAACTAAATGAAAGGTTACAAACATTCTGTTAATATTCTTAGGGTAATATAGCTTTAAAATAATTTTTCCCCAACTACTGATTAAACTGTTAATACTGAAATTGTTATTTGCTTTTGTGGTTTGTTTAAAAAAAAATACAAAAGTAAATGTAGGAGGGATGCGACTACTGTAGAGACAAGACATGAGTGTAAAAACACTCCTACACATTACCGATGATGCATATTGAAAACTCTGCGTACAGTAAATCTTGATTGAAGTAACTAAACTAGCTTTTGGTAACTAAAAAGTGTGTATGCAAAAAAAGTTGCTCTTGTTTTTATTACTCAGATATTTGCTTAAATTACTTCCATTTATAATGGAAGCTTATAAATGGAAGTAATTTAAGCAAATGTCTGAGTAGTAACTGACTGAATTCTTAATTAGAGAAGAATTCTCAGCTGTCCATTGAGCATTAAATATAAAAGTTGTGTATCTTACATCCTTTCAAAAAAGAATTTAGTATGACTAATATAGTTCTGACTGTTAGAGAAGAGAAAGTACATCCCAATCTGAACTAAGCAACAATGTTTCATAGATGATCTCCTTTGTATTAATCTGAATATGTAGATATCTAGGGTCTTCTACTAGTGATATAGGAGTTTTCTGAAGGGTAATCTCTTCCTCACCCTGGAAGGTTTCTTTGACATCTAAACTTTTATAAATAAGCATATCTGAGAATTGTGTGTACAATGACTCTTGAAGTAACAAGACTAGTTTTTGGTAACTAAAAAGCGTGTGTGCAAAAAAAAAGTTCCCCTTGTTTTTCCCCACTGATGCACTTTGTTTAGAAGCTGAGCTTCTTGAGTTTCAGTTGAGTTGTCTATCTAATGTTGAGGGTGAACACCAGTCAGTAAAATAATTTTAAATAAATTTGAATATAATTATAGGAAAATAGGTAATTTTCCCCTTGAAATTATTAAAAGTAGCATATTGTTTATTGCTTATTTGTGTGCTGTAGTTACTGGAGTTCTAACTCTAATATTCATAGCTGTAGAGTTGGTTCTAGTAACAGGTACGTGCATAATTAGGTGAAGTGAGTTACAGCTTGGCAAACTCCATTGACTGCTTGTGTAACTGTTATGTAAACATCCACTGATGTAGTCATTAACAGAGAAGGACTTGTGGGTGATGTGAAGGTTGGAGGCTGTCTTGGGCATAGTGATCATGAAATGATAGTTTTCAATTCTTGGAGAAGTAAGGAGAGGGGTTAGTAGAACTGCCACCTTGGACTTCTGGAGGGTGGACTTTGACCTGTTTAGGAGACTGGTTGACAGAGTCCCTTGGGAAACAGTCCTGAAGGGCAAAGGAAGACTGGACATTCTTCAAGAAGGAAATCTTAAAGGCGCAGGAGTTGGCTGTCCCCATGTGCTGTAAGACGAGTTGGTGGGAAAGAAGACCGGCCTGGCTAAACTGAGAGCTTTGACTGGAACTTGGGAAGAAAAGGAAAGTTTATGGCCCATGGAAGAAGGGGCAGGCCACTCAGGAAGACTACAAAGGTTTCATGAGGCTATGCAGGGAGAAAATTAGAAGGGCCAAAGCCCAACTAGAACTTAATCTGGCTACTGCCATAAAAGACAGTTAAAAATGCTTCTATAAATACATTAACAACAAAAGAAGGAATAAGGAGAATTTCCATCCTTTATTGAATGCGGGAGGAAGCATAGTGACCAAGGATGAGGAAAAGGCAGAGGTACTTAATGCCTTTGCCTCGGTCTTTGATAGTAAGACCAGTTGTTGTCTGGGTACCCAGCCCCCGGAGCTGGATGACAGGGATAGGGAGCAAAATGAACCCCCCATAACCCAAGAGGAAATGGTTAGTGAGCTACTACATCACTTAGACACACAGAAATCTATGGGGCCAGATGAGATGCACACAAGGGTACTGAGGGAGCTGGTGGAACTGCTCACCAAGCCACTTCCCATCATTTCTCAGCCATCCTGGCTAACCAGGGAGCTCCCAGTTGGCTGGAGGTTAGCAGATGTGATGCCCATCCACAAGAAGGACTGCAAGGAGGATCCAGGGAATTACAGGCCTGTCAATCTGACCTCGGTGCTGGGGAAGGTTATGGAGCAGATCATCCTGGGTGCCATCATGAGGCACATGCAGGACAGCCAGGTGATCAGGCTCAGTCGGCATGGGTTCATGAAAGGCAGGTCCTGCTTGATTAACCTGATCTTCTGTGACAAGGTGACGTGCTTAGTGGACAAGGGAAATGCTGTGGATGTTGTCTACCGAGACTTTAGCAAAGCTGCTTGAGGGTAGGATGGCCCTACAGAGGGATCTGGACAGGCTGGATAGATGGGCTGAGGCCAATGGTATGAAGTTCAACAAGGCCAAGTGCCGGGTCCTGCACTTGCATCACAACAACCCCATGCAAGCGCTACAGGCTTGGAGAAGAGTGGCTGGCAAGCTGCCAGGCAGAAAAGGACCTGGAGGTCCTGGTGGACAGCTGGCTGAATATGAGCCAGCAGTGTGCCCAGGTGGCCAGGAAGGCCAACAGCATCCTGGCTTGTATCAGGAATAGTGTGGCCATCAGGACTAGGGAAGTGATTGTCCCCCTGTACTCAGCACTGGTGAGGCCGCGCCTCAAATACTGTGTTCAGTTTTGGGTCCCCCACTACAGGAGGGACCTTGAGGTGTTGGAGTGTGTTCAGAAAAGGGCAACAAAGCTGGTGAGGGGTCTAGAGAACAAGTCTTATGAGGAACAGCTGAGGGAACTGGGATTGTTTCACCTGGAGAAAGGAGGCTGAGGGGGGACCTTATCGCTCTCTACAGCTACCTGAAAGGAGGTTGTAGCGAGGTGGCAGTCGATCTCCCAAGTACAAAGCAATAGGACAAAAGGAAACAGCCTCAAGTTGCGCCAGGGAAGGTTTAGACTAGATATTAGGAAAAATTTCTTAACTGAAAGGGTTGTGAAGTGTTGGAATAGGCTGCCCAGGAAAGTGGTTGAGTCACCATCCCTGGTGGTGTTTAAAAGACTGCTGAGGGACATGGTTTAGTGGTAACTTGGCAGGGCTAGGTTAATGGTTGGACTTCATGATCTTAAAGGTCTCTTCCAACCAAAATGATTCTATGATTCTAATATTTTTGTGATTTAATAAACTGTTCTAGACACAGCATTAATTTGATTTGTCTCCCCCTTTCTGCTACTTCTACATCTTTCATTCCAGTTCTTCACATGTAGATCATAAGTTCCCAAGCCCTTTCTCTCTGAACTAAGGAGAGATTTTGGGGAAAACATATCTTTTTTTGGTCTTGCTCTTAATTATATATATATTCATATAGATGTAGCAATCCTTAAGTGTCTCACCTGCTGAGAATATTATTAGTAGCGAAGGCTGTTTTTTTTCAAATTACTAATTTTTTTTTTGATGACAGATTTGATCAAGAATATCTTCCTGTGTTTCTTTAAGGAATGTCACTGTCAGCAGGATCTTCTCCTCTTCATTCCCCCAAAATAACTCCTCATACATCTCCTGCTCCTCGAAGAAGAAGTCATACTCCTAACCCAGCAAACTATATGGTGCCTACTAGTGCCTCTGCTTCTGTCGCTAATGCTGTCTCTCAGCCTCCATCTACTGGCCAGGTGATCCAGAAGGAAACAGTGGGTGGAACAACGTACTTCTACACTGATACAACTCCAGCACCTCTCACAGGAATGGTATGTTTGCTTTTGATACAGAATTGTATGGAGTTCCCAAATGCTGAATTGGTTGATACTATGGAGACTATTCTTAACACTTTGAAACCCTTTTTCTGTATAAAGATTTGATCTTTTTTTGTTGTAATTGTTCTCCAAAATCACTGAAATTTAAGAACCGGAGAATTTTTAATGTATTTTTCATTTACCTCTATGTAGAGTTTTGGGGTTTTTTTTAATACATAAAATGCTTTCTTTCTATTGCTGTATATCTCAGTGGATACATACATAATAAGAAAACATCAAAAATTCAGATTGGTTTTTCTTTTTCTGATAGGTTAAATAACAGAGTGGAGGGGAAAAGGCAGTTACAAAAATGTTAAAATAACTGTATACATACATACAAACACCCTTGAAATCGTTAGTAGTGAATATCATATAAGGAAATTGTTATGTATCTGACGGTATATTTGTAACATGTACTGTGTGTGAAGATTTCGTAGTTCAGTAGTTCAAATTAAAGGGGTGACAAAACTCCTTGTTTTCCCCATCCTTAAGGATTTAAAACTGCTTAATGTTTTGTTTCCAGGTATTTCCAAACTACCACATTTACCATCCAGCTGCACCTCATGTTGCTTACATGCAGCCGAAAGCAAATGCACCTTCCTTCTTCATGGCAGATGAGCTTAGACAGGTAAGATGATAGAGGATTTAAAGGAAACTCACATACCTTGGCAAAAACTAGAAAATCGCTAATAGTAGAAGACAAATAGCTACTCAAAATCTATGCAGTCAATTTTTGCTGTGGAGAATTTAAAAAAATCAAGTCCTGTAATGGATGGAGTACAACAGAGGATGGGGTGGGTTACAACATGTGACTACAATCTAATCTGCATGCCATGATTCAGCTAAGTATTCTTACTTCTTGTGTATTGTTTTGGTGTGCATGAGTTCATTTATGTAGCATTCCTTTAAGCTATAATCCTATCTGATTTTAAAGTCTAACTAAAATGACAATATATGCAGGTGATAGTTGATGAGCCCTTCTCTGAGGGCTGGCTGTGAACGTTATTTATTTCAGCTTTACTGTAGTAGGTGCCTCTGTCAATATTAGCTCTAGCTAACGTGTCTTCTGCAGCTCCCTTCTTCGAGAATTTATATATTGTCATTAACATTTTCAACCTAGTGGTCCGGACACTTGCATCAACTCCCTATTTTAGTACAAGTAGCTGGTACTTCAAAAACAGTGTACTGTTCACTTATCAGAAATGATGAGCTGGATTATAATGTTCAAAACTTGACTTAATTTGTTCTTCAGGAACTGATCAACAGACACTTAATAACTATGGCCCAGATTGATCAGGCTGATATTCCTGGTAAGTAAGCGCTTCTTGTAAATTAAACTGTGATCATATTGTTCTGCAACCATGTGTATTCAACAATATTAACAATGTCTTGCAAAAAACACTACCTGGTTTGAATTTTTTTATGAAGCCTTAATCATCAGCCTGGGCTGTGGATAACCAGATACAAAGTATTTCAGAAATATGAAATTTCTTTCTTGCTTCTTTCTTCTGTAGTTTTCTTCTGTTTTGAAACACTTTAACAGTTGGGAGTACTTAAAATTGCTGGGAGAGGAGAAATCATTAAGGCAATAAAGTCTCATGAAGAACAATATTGTATTACTGTATACATATTAGGTATTCCTTTAAAGGATGCATATATTTTCAAAGGCTATATATAAACTAGCAAATTAGTTTGTTTTAAAATGTATTGGCAGGTGTATCAGAGAAGACTTTGTACTAGTTGTCAGGCAAGAGAAGCATATACTATTCATTGTAATTTGGCTTTTGGAGAATTTACAATTGTGTTCAACTTGATTTAAACAGATTGCTTTTTTGATTGCAGTATCCTTACTTCTCAAATCTGTGTTTAATATGGTAATGATACAGTAAAAAAATGCAGTTTAGTTTACCAATCCAGATGAAGTACCAATGTATCTCTTCTTGCAAGGTTAATTTCTTAATCTGATTTGTAAACCTTCAGCACCTCCGTCTCTGTTTTCTAAACCAGTATGTTAAAACACGTAAGATTCAGATTTGCTTTTTTTTGTGAGGAAAATATGATTCTTACAGTGGTATGAAGTCTGTATGGAAATTGGTGCTTATTTATGAATCTGTGCAGTAAAAAACACCAAAGAAATGTCATTCAGAAGGGTGGATTTTTAAGGCAAATTTAAAAAAAATGGCAGATGGAACTGTGCATCTATTCTGTTGGTTTTACTTGGTGTACTGTATTTCTGAAGGCAGTTATTTTAGCTCCGTAGAATATCTTCCAGGAACCTATATGTTGGTATTAAAGCAAAGATAGTGAATTTCAACTTTACATGCACCTAAAAAAGAATTTACATATTAATGACAGCCATTTTGATCTTCTCTGCTGTAATAACTTTCTCAAAGTCAGCTGACGCCTAATATGTTCCTGTGTATAAACTGATTTTAGCAGTTCCTGCAGAAGTGGACAGCTACCACAGTCTCTTTCCTTTGGAACCACTGCCACCACCCAATCGGATACAGAAAACAAGCAACTTTGGGTACATTACATCATGCTATAAAGCTGTAAATAGTAAAGATGACCTGCCATATTGCCTTCGGAGGATACATGGTGAGAAAAATTGAGTTGTCTCAATAGGACTAGCATTCCTAAGCACACTAGTCATATTTTAACGTCTGGTTGCTTTTCAGTAGTTTCAGAAGAAATGTTAAAGTAAAAAGTTATCCCCGAAAACATTACATTTTTATACCATGGGTTTTGTTCTTTTCTAGGTTTTCGTCTTGTTAACACAAAGTGCATGGTATTGGTTGACATGTGGAAAAAAATTCAGCACTCAAATATAGTAACCTTGCGTGAAGTGTTTACCACTAAAGCGTTTGGAGAACATTGTAAGTTTTTGTGTTTTTTTTTTCCCAAATGATGTGTTGAGACTTTTTTCTAAATATGCTTGAGTTAGTAATTGTCACATGTTTCTATTTTTAAGCTCTTGTGTTTGCATATGACTTTCATGCTGGAGGAGAGACTATGATGAGCAGACACTTCAATGACCCTAGTGCTGATGCCTATTTCACAAAACGAAAATGGGGTAAGGAAAATACATTATCATACAATACTTCTGTAAACTATTTGTAATACTTCAGCAGTAAATAGCTAGTCAGAAATAGTCTTCCAACTTAATGTTTTAGCTAACCAGTTCTGTCATATCATAAGCTGATTGGGATCAGAGAACTCCACTTTCTATCTGTAAAATTTCTGAATATATATACATTTTAAATAACAGAAAAGTATAACTAGAGTTAAAAGTTCAGGTAAAAATCTAAAAATGAACAATTTACTTTTCTGGTCACATTTGAATTCTGACTAATTTGCAAAACCGACATCAGTTTGTAAGGGAATTACAGTTCTTCGACAGGAAAATCAGTCTGAATTGGGAGCCAAGAATTCTGGGGTCCAAATTGCAGGTCTGTCACAGAGTGACACCTGACACTTGTTGGAGATGTTTCCAAAATCCTAAAACACATATGCTATGTCAATTTGATGCTTGCTGTTCAGGTGCCCTCCCCTTGTAATTTTTTTTTTTCCCCTCATAAAGTATTAGGAGGACTAGTTAGACAGTGTAGTGTTTTATTTAACGTTTTGAAATGTGAGGTACTGTTTAAGACAATAAATGGATTAAAAAATCCCCAGAACATACATTCTTTTTATCCACAAACTTCACATAAGTCCGATTTCTTCTTTTTTTTTTTTTTTTTTTTTTTTTTTTTTTTTTTTTTTTCCTCAGATTTATACTATGACTTCAAAGGAGTCACTAAAACTACATCTACATTTGTGAATAAAATCTGTCACAGCATGGTCTGTGGCTCAGCAAGTCTCCCAGCAGAGCTCATATCCATATAGCTAAAGCCTTCTCCCCTCCAAAACAGTACACTGCCAATCATACTGCCCATTAGAACTAGTTTGTGACCCATGCAGTCCCACAGACTGCATCCAGGTGTTGTCTGGAACACAACAGCCCAAAGCTATTAGTAGAGCCCAGTGCCATGCTGAGAGAGATGCTCACAGTTGAATGGAATCACAGAAAAATGTAGGGTAGGAAGGCGTTCTCAGCTCTCTCGGCTCAGCTTCCCACTCAATGCAGGACCAACCCTGAAATTAGATCCAGCAGCAGGGGTGACCAGATGACTATGACATGGCCTTGTTTATTTTATTGGAGTAGATGTTCCCTAAGTGTCTTTAGGCTGCCAGTGTATAAAGAGAAGCAGAAGCTAAGGTTTCTTCTTTCTCATGCGTTTTGCATTTAGAGCCTTTAGCTGTGAATTCAATCTGTTTCAGAGGTTGACATGGAAAAACTTTACTTGGCTATCTGGTAGATCAGAGTATAATGGATCGGTAGTGTGTGAATACATTCAAAGGCTTGTAGATCCCTTATATAGTGAATAATTCCCACTGGCTTTGCACTGAGCTGACCGGTATAAGTGAGGTTGGACCTTGAGTTCCACCATTGGTTTTGGTGACAATATCTCAGAGGAAACCATAGACTGACTTGTCATATCCCATAGCAAGTCAAAGAATGCAGTTACAAATTCAGTGAGCCTGATGTGAAACTAGTTTGGTAGGGTAAACCTGGAACGCCTACTGCCAGGTTAATGACTTACATGCAGGACTAGACTTCTGAGTGTCTCCCACCCATGGTTTTCAATTTCCATGTAAATCAGTCCTTGTTATATTTTTGTACTTCTCTAGAGTATTATAGAAGAATGATATCTGTTCTAGATAGAATAATAGAAGGTATAATAAAATTCTTTGGGACATGTTCTTTTGTCACGCTGGAAAAGAACTAAGTTTTGCTCATATAAAGGGCACTCATGTCTCATTAATCTATTAAATTCCTTTGAAGAAAGATCCGGTCGATATGATCTTGGGTTTTCAATGAAGTACATCAGAGTCTCTGAAAGAAACGGAGTGGCCATGAGATAAAAGAGAAAGTCCTCAGTTATGTTAATAACTGGTTAGAAGATGAGAAACAGAGTAAGAGCGAACAGTTGATTTTTCACACTGAAGGGAGATCACTGATGGAGTCTCACAAGAATATGTGCTGGGAGTTGTATTTCTTTACATGTTCATTTATTTGCACTGAGGATTAATGGTCTGTCAAAGCTTGCTGATAACACCAAATTATTTGGATTATTAAAAACAAAGGCCAGTTGTGATGGATTGCAGAAGGATCTTACAAGACTGGGACTCTTGGCAATTATCTAGCAGGTGATGTAACGTAAACCAATGTGACCGAGGGAAAACATTAAACTAACTTTAAACATAAAATGATGGCCTCTGTCATGGCTGTTACCACTCAATAATAGATTTGGGGCTATAGTTAAGTAGATTAAGGAAAATATTGTCCTCTTGCTGAATAGCAGTAAATAGGAAATGGATTGTATATTTGTGGTCCTCATTACACGTTTTGAAGGCTGTAGAAAAACAGCAAAGAAGTTGAGAAGAAGTGACAGGGATGATCAAAGGCATGGAACAGCTTCTGTATGAAGTGGAATAGTACTTTTCATGCTCTTAAGGATGGACAGGAATATGATGGGGTTAAAAATGACTGGAGTATGGTAGGTGTCTGAAGAATCATCAGGGATAAAGAAAAAATGAATAAGCAACAATAGTTTGCTATTTCTTCCAGCCTAGAACTAGGGACTGACAAATGAAACTATTCAGGTAGCAAGTACAAAACCTGTGTAAAGATAATTAAACCATGGAACTTTGTCACAGATTATTGTGGATGTTTGCCTGGGTTCAAGGGGAAAGTGGGCTTACTTATGGAGGAGAAATACTTGAGGACTGTTAGCTGCAAAGACGTTATATCTAGCTCAGGAGTTCTCTGAGCAGCAAGTCGTTAGAGGCAACTATAGAATATTGTATTTGTTTATGTTCATATGCTCAGGTATCTGTTGCAAGCTACTGTTCTGATTTTAGTGTATGTGTCCTTGAAATAGGCTAGTGGGCTATCTGGACTGTTTATTTGCCCTATTACAACTTCCTTCTGTAGGCAGGGATGGTCTTTGAACCTGGAAGTAAGATCAATTTCTCTTCAGCAAAACCAAAGTATTATTTAATTAAAATGAACTGTTGCAGCAGAATTTACAGGGGTATCTAAGAAAGAGAACTGTCTCCTGCCCGTGGTACTTCTCATTACCTGCTCATTCACTCTTTTTATTAGATAAATTAGGGGGAAAAAAAAAATTAATTATCACCTGAAGTTCCCCAATTTTGCCAAATCTTTCTGCACATCTTGCTTTGGCCTTTCTTTTTGGGTAACTGCTGCTTTCTAGTCTGGTCCTCGGTAGAAGGAGCAATTTAAGAGAGAAAAATAAGATTGCATACCTATAACTTGATTTCTCAGAATTGCCTGCCTTCACGGATACTTTCTGCGTCCCCTCACAGAGTTTCTTGGCCGTCTGCCTGCCTAGAGGAGACTCCCAAGAGAAGCAGGGGAATGGATGGAAGTTGGGTACTCTGCAGCATGAGGCCCAGATTAGTACAATTGCTTTTAAAGGTTTTAGGAGGCACAACACTGTGAACCTGATCAGTGAACTCAGAGAATTTGATTTCAGGTATGCAACCTTATTTATGTTGAACACTCCAGTCGGCAACACGAGACTTTGACAGTTAAAAGATGAGGATTATGGTTTACGTAGCTGTCTTGCATGTCACTGGTGTCAGTGTGGTCAGTCTCGGGTTTTTTCTTTTTGCTATGTTATTTACAGACCCTGTTACAGAACTACTTTGGAAGGGATTTGGTGTGGGGGAAAAAAAAAGCAGCTTATGTTTATTTTTTATACTGTAAACTAATGTCTCTGTTACTTCTGAATGCTATAGAATTTATCGCTTGTGTTCTTTATGCAATGAAATATCCTTTTTCTTCAGGTGGTACAGTGTGATCCGATGTTCTATTATATTTTATTGAATTTACACAAGTTTAAAATCAGGATTCTGACTTTTCAGTTATTTGTTACTTATTTGAAAAGTTCCTTTTTGTTTGATTTTCATTCCTCATATTTCCTCAATACACTTATTTGTGTCAAAAGTGTCTAAATATTAAATCAGTTGTTATGGAACTTGTTGGCTTTCTTCCATCTTTCTGATGTTTCTCAGCTTCAGATTGTAGTACATGTTAGTGCATTTATCTCTGCAGAAATGATGTTCTCTTTAAACTAGCAAGTTAACCTAAAAGTACCGAAATGTTGTTCTTAACAGCCCAATAATTAAATGGTAAATCACATTCTGAATGTACGTACTTTACAACTATTGGCTAGAAAATCCTGGCAAATTAACAATAACTATCTACTGCTGCCAATAAGGTTTTTCTTTTTCCTGATGGGTTTTTGTGGTTGGCAGAGATAAGCATGCCTTTGATATGTCCTTTGGTCTGTTTATTAAAAACTCTCTGCATAATTAAACGTCGGTGTACATGCCATTATAGAAGTTTTCAGCACCACAGATTCTGCTTTTCAGCAAACAAATACTTTCTAATGAAGGTAGGCAAGTTTCCTGGACCTTGTTTTCCTTTGGACACATTAATAGTAGTATGTAATGCACAAAAATGGACTTCATTGCTGACTTTAGTTTTTGCATCCCCAGTTGCTGAATGTTTTTTCATAAAATACCTCTTCCATTGAAGAAGAAATAAGTAGTGTACTTAGACTGTGATGAGAAGAAAGAATATATGAATATTGAAAGTCAACATTATGTTGTTGAGGACAAAATGTATGACTTAATAATTACCCTAAAATACCTTTGCCAAAAGCTGCAACTTTTTCAAAGTAAATTCAAGTTTTCAGTATCTTCAGATTTTTTTTACAAAGTGCAGTGCTGCATTAGTAGTTCAGAACCTTTCTGTATATTGAAAATTGGGAAATGTAAAACCAAAACCCAGATTTCCCTGGAGAAGGGGGAGAAATGAAGGCTGCTGCATTTGTCATACTTTTAGTACTTTAACTCAGGAACACTAAGCAAACACTGAACCATTCACAGTTCTCAATGTAGAAGAGTGATTTACAGGCCTGAGAGGTTCAATTTAGCGAGAAGCTAAATTTTTCATTGGGCTTCTGATTTTTTTTTTTTTTTTTCATAACTGTCTGAGAATTGTTGCTTGTTAGCATGCTGTCTGACAGCGTTCCTGGTGATGTAAAACAGGTCCTACTGCTGGTGGTCCCAGCTCTTCCTTCCCACCCTGGGACTATCCTTGGCTTTATCCTTGCTCTGGGGAATTGAATTTCATTTGAATGCTTTTTTAACAAACAAAAAAGAAGTATATATACACACACACCAGTGCAAAGGGGACATTTCTTGCTCAGTGGAGGACATCATACTATAGAACTTTAAAATAAATAAATAATGCTGACAATGAGTCAATCTTAACGCAGCAAGGAAAAGTAATGGATAACCTGTGTTTTTTGGGATGGCAGTTCTTTAATTTTTGATGTTTTCCATTAGTATCTATGCTCTGCATCTCAAAGCGATGAAAGTAGTGGGAGAGGTGAGTCTGCCCTGCAGTAGATGGGAAGAACATAATCTGAAATTTTGCATGTTGTGGCTGTGGATTCAACCTGTGGTAGGAAACCTTTTTCAAATCCATCATGAAACCTCTAAAATACTACTTCTTGGAGTAAAGTAATTCTGATCATTTTTGTAATGTTTTCTTATATTCTTGTGATATTTTCCACTGTGTTCAGTACTTTTTGGAGAGATTTCAACTACGTGTTTTGCCTGAAGAGCAAGCTTTTGGGTCTCATGTCTTTGGGTCCTTGCTCAAGTGCCATCTGTGGCAGGCCTGATGGGCATTGCAGCAAACTGAACTGCTTTTAGTCTTACTTGTTTCAAACAGATATGTAAGAGAGCATTTCAAAACTGATTATTTTTTTAGCTTGTACCTTAGTGTATGGGAATGTGGGGTGCAGCCAACCAGCCTGAAAGCAGCAGACTAGATTTGACTGTAGCCTTAAGCAAGTCTTTCCAGTAGTAAAATAATGTTGTTGCTTGATTGAGATTTTCTGATAGAGGGGGAAGAAGCTGTGTTGAAATCTGATCTTTCAGCTTTTCAGCGTATGTTGAATATTCTTTTGGTTACACTGCCTTTATCGGGAAATCAAAGGGCAAGTGCTGTTGTTTTTAAGTTGTGTGCAGAAAAATAACCCCCAAGTTTTGGCTTTTCTCTCTCTTTGGGATGATACAGCAACATTTCTGTTCTGGACTTGACTTATTTCGTACGGATCTTACAGTGTCCATATGCATTCCTGTTAAATTTGCCACACATGTTGCTGTTTACCAAATATAATGTGTATTCTGTAGCAAGTAGTAACTAGAGAAAGACCCTCAACTAATAAAGAAGGCTGTATCTCCTCAGTCATTTTGTATCATCATAATTTTTGTCACGCTGAAGGAGAGAGAATGATGAGGGGAAAAAAGTTTGCTACGCGAGACTTCTGGTATGCTGGTTTGTGGGAAGTGATTTGCATAATGATTCATCAGGAGTCCAGAAAAAACAGTGTGTCTCATTATATTCAGCCTTCAGTAGACATGCCAGGCTTATTGCTATTTAAAGGAGTCAGTGTCTTGATCTTTAAACTAAAGCACCTTAAACCTGAAAAATTAACTAAAGTTTAGAAACAAACAAAAGCTCAGAAATGAAAGCTGGGAACGTTCACAGCCATTCACTCCAAAATCAGTAAAATTTCGAAGTAATTTCTAAGTAAAAATTTTTCAGTAATGCGTTTCATTTTTTAACTCTCTCATGTATATGTGTGTGTTTGTGTGTACACATGCAAACACACACACACACACAAAAAGCAAATGCACAGATGTTGATATGCTCTGGTGTGGGGGGGAACCCAAAAAGCAACCAAGAAACAAATGTTTAGAGGAGAGGAGTGCAGTCAGTTTACAACTGAATTGGATGCTTACATGATTTTACTGAATACTGATGATATTACTGGTCTCAAAATTAGAAAAATCAGTACTGAGGCAACCTCATGAAATACCTGTCATGTTTTGTAAAATTGAGTTGCACTGTCTTACTCTGGATATATTTTCTTCTCTTCAGCTTTGTGCCGTGCAAACAGTAACAACTTCTTTGTATTACATGCATCTTACTAAAAATAACATTTGTTATCTGTATCTTTTTTTTTTTCATCTCTGGCTCAGTATCACTTAGAAGCGGTTTGCAATGTAGAATTTGGGTGTGTGTTTGCAAAGAATTAGTTTTGCTTTTGAAAGGAGGGCTGCAAATCCATTTAGAAGGGGAGCGATGCATTGCTTTCATGTGGCACGTTGAACAGGGGTTGTGCAGTGATGACTTGTCAGGGAGTTGGGTCACAGTAGAACATAAGTGAAGTTGTGTTCAGTGATGTTTGGCCACCAAATCTTCCAGTCTGATTCGTCCATGTAATTTGAAACTAGCTTGTTACTTTATCTTATCAGATGGTAGGGAATGTTTGATTTGTAAGCCTTCCTACAATAAAGGAGGTAAAATGGGATCTGTTGCAACTGTTGAGGTACATGCTTGTTGTTTCGGAATACCGGCATTTTTACTTCTGAAGTACCTGCATATTTTGATGTACCACCCACTTTCAGCAATTTCTAACCAGTGCTCTTTTTGTAGAGATTATTCATCTTAAACTTTAAAAATCAGCATAGGTTTCCTGAACGTGAGAATGAAAATAATAACGCTTAATGAATTGTCAGCTTTTTTAAAGGTGGTGTCCTTCCAAAAAACCCAACCTAAACCTAACAAAAAAAAACCCCCAACCATTAACACACAATAGATAAGTCTTTTGAGGGCTTTTAAGAGTTGAGTGAAATGAATATGTGAATTAATTGTATAATTCAAAATGTGCTAACTTTATTTTTATGTAGTAGCCTTTTGTTGATTCTTACAACATTTTGCTTCTAGGTCAGCATGATGGACCTCTACCACGGCAGCATGCTGGATTGCTTCCGGAGTCTTTGATATGGGCATATATTGTGCAGCTCAGCTCTGCGTTACGGACCATTCATACAGCAGGACTGGCGTGCCGAGTTATGGATCCAACAAAGATTCTAGTAACAGGCAAAACAAGGTAATGAAAGCATTCATCTCACTGTGTACTGTGATCTGTGTTCATGGTAGCTGCTGACCATGCACCTGTTACGGAAATAACAAAGTCTAACTAGAAAGTACTGTTATTTTTAACTGTCATGAATATATACTAAAAATTGTAAATTTTTTTAAGTTATTTTTAAACATATTCTAGGAAGACTTATGCATTATCCTCAAAATACCATTCAGATCCACTACTGAAAATTTAGAAATTTGTTTATTTGTAAACTGAAGACTGTTGCGTTTTATCAAATAGTAAAATTAGTATTCTCTGCTTCATAGTAATTTGCTGAGTACTTGGTGACTTTTGTCATACCAAAGCATTCAATGAATGCTAGAGGAAAAACAGAGTAATCAACAAAATTTAATGACGCTTCTTTTTCTTTCTTGTTCCTAAAGGTTACGAGTTAATTGTGTTGGAATCTTTGACGTTTTGACATTTGACAACAGTCAAAATAATCCACTGGCATTAATGGCTCAGTTTCAGGTAAGACAACAGCGCCATAGTTAGGTTGGTGACTTGGCACGGGGAGTACTGAAAACTGATGTGATTCCTTTTGGAAGACAAGTATTTTAATTAAACTGTAGTCCAGTATATCTGACTGTAAATGACTGTATTTTTTCATTCCTGATTTGATCTTGGTTCTGCCATGCATTATTCAAATTTGCTAGTGAATGCTCATTTTGCTATGAAATGAGCTCATGAGTGAATACTCATTTTGCTAGAAATGTGAATGCTGATTTTGCTGTCTTCTGCTTCTAAAATTGCAGCCAGCTCACCAAATAGGTGGAACTATTAGTATTGAAGAAACTTGATTCAGAAATGGTTGGAAATATGGATTTCTAAAGGAAGGAGAAGAAGAATCTTATACTTAGTGTTAGAGATAAAAAAAAAATTATGGTTCAGTAACAGTTTCTGCTCTGCTTTCTCTTTTATTATTTTAACAAAAATAACCAAGTGGTGAATACCTGTTCACAGAGGAGTAACAGATCTTTTAAATAGCTGCACTTAGCCCTTCTTCTCACTCCTGAAAGGTTCTAGTGTATCTTTATTTTAGGCTTCTAGTTTTTCTGCGCTCTCCTGGCATTCTCTGAAGGGTGGCCTCTGCATAGTTCCTGAATTAAGAAGAATCCCTTTAGATTTAACAAAAACTGATCCACAGTCATCTGCAGCTTCGCTGTGTAGAGGAGTGCCTCTTTCCCTAACTTCCCCTTAGGGTAAAGTACATTGCTTCAGCAGTCATCACATACCCTGTCCGTTCTGGGAGCGAAAGACTACAGTAGGGAGTTGGATTTAATTTATTTTCATTAATTGAGCTTATTCACTGTGAAAAAATTGGTCATTCAGAGTCTTCCAGTAATAAATGAGATGTTTGAACTTTGGCCAGGCAGAAGCTAGCTTATTGGAGACTGTGTCCTAGAACATAGCAACTTTTTTTATTATTTTGAATGATACAGTAAAGCAGTTTTCAGTGTACTTTCAGTAGTACATCAGAGGATTCCCTGCCTGCCCCCCCCCTCCCCCTGGCTACATATCAATGGTCTTTTGGTAATAATTTAGTGGAAAACAGCTGAGATAAGATAGGAATACATGCAACTGAGGGATTCCATGCCTAAAAATGTAAATTTTTTTTTTTTAATTTAAATACCTCTTTAAATTTATTTTAATTGCAGCCAGGAAAGAGATCCTCCTGAGATATTACAACATTCGAGTAATTTTAAAGTAAAATGTTTAATGTACTTGGAGGTAAAAATCTAAAAACACTTGCAGGTATGCGAATCTGTCAAAAGCACTTACTACCACAGCAGCCCAACACTTGTCAATTAACTTGCTTGGTAATGCCTAGTTTTGTTTAGGGGGGATGTTTTCGCATGTTTTGTACATTGTTAGTATCCAAATTGTTCAGGTATCACTGCTAAACCAGAAAAGAAATACTCTTAAATACATAGTTTGGCAGGTCTAAATTGGAGTTAGAAAATAGAGTATTGCCTTCTTTTTTGTCGCTTCCTCTAGAAGGGCTAGGCTTTCACTGTCCGTTTTGTTCCTTCAGAGATTGTGGACTGAGTTCATTCCTTGCAATTCAGGAGTCATTTATCATCCTCTACCTTTGTTTGTCCTAGCCAGATAAAATTACAAAATAACAGCTGCTGCTTGTCCTTTTTCCTCTCGATCCATGACCCAGTTCCTGAATTCTTCTGGGACTCCAGAGTGACTGTTAAAAATGTAGGTTATCTCTTGGTTTACTGCCCAGCTAATATGCATTTCCTTGCTGCTCTCTTCAATTGAGGAAGGTATTTTTGTTAGCATTTGTCACTTTCTGGTTGTTTCCCATTGTTAATATAGATAGGAAAGAGTTTGGCCAGAACAGTGAGGCCCTATGTAAAAGGAATGCAATTGTTCTTTACAATCTGTGTTAAACGTTAATTTGTATGATCATTTAAGAGTTAAATAAAGGCAACAGTAAGGGAAGCTAAAAAGAAGTAAATGAAATATGAATGGCTGCTTGCATTAAAAATGAGGTGTTAAACCTATATAAATTCCAGCACATCACTTCCCACCCCCAATCCTGAAGTCTTGTGTCAGTTAGTTACAAGATACAGATGGAAAAACTGTAAATGGTGATGTACGAAACAGTAGAAATGTTTAATAAATATTTCTGTATTTCAAATAAAAGGAAGGTGGGTCTTATCCATATGAAATCAAATGAAAACATAAGTTGTATTGATTTAACAAGGGCTATAAGGTTACATTGGCTCAAAGTAAATATTTTTAATTTAGCAAACCAAAATAACTTTCACATACACCTCTGCAAATTTAAAGAAACTAGCTGAAGAGGCATCTAAAGTATTAATGTTGATTTTTAAAAAAAAAAAAAAAAATCAAAAAATTGAGGAACTTGGAGGGACTTCTAACTGCAGTTCCAGAACTTAAGAGGATAAGTGAATCCACGGAATTGTAGAGTGGATGAGCTGATATTGATCCAAGCAAAGCAGTGGAACAGGATAAACAAAAAAGTAATGTTCATTTCAGAATTTATGGAAAATGGATCTTGTCAAACATTGGATTTATTTGACTAGCTTACATGTCTGGCTGATAAAGCTAACTGTATAAAATGCTGAGGTATATCCAGGGCATTTGGCATAGTAGCACATACCTTTTTAATATTAAAAAAAAAATTATGCAGAAGGGAAAGGGTACCTATTCAATTAACTTTTAGATTGCTCACTGACATATTTGAAATTCATTTGATAACAGGGAGACAGTAATGAAGAGGGCTGTTTCTGAATTTATCTCCTAGGGGCTGGTTTTTAGTCTAATGCTATGTAATATTTCTATCAATGAACTAGATGATGGTGATAAAATCTTTACTAGCAAAGCTTTCAGGAGATAAAGATAGGTTGGTACAGGTTACAGTTATGAATTGGATTGCTAATTAAATGGTCATTAGTTGCATGCAAGGTACATTTTTGAACAAAGGGCATCCTGTACTTAAAAGGTGTAGAGCTTTTCCTTGAATTTGAGAATCAACTTAGTATGACTTAGTAATCACTGTTGATAGTTACTATAGCAAAAGTCTTCTGGCAGGTCTGTGGCAAAAGGCACTGGTGTGATCCATAGATATGTGCAAAGCACGATATAGAATATAAACAGGGAAACGATGATACCTAATGTTGATCTGTAGCTTGCACTAGCAAGGCTACTACAGGAATACAGCATTTATTTCTGGTGTTACTCCTCCAAGGAGGTCTAGTAGTTCTTGTGTGCCTCCTTTAACCTTTCCCTGCCTCAAAGGAGGAAGAGCTGAATCTGTTGATGTTTTCAGAGGGGAGGTTATGGCTTAATAGGCGTATGTGGATAGCTCCCTTACAGAAAGGATGGTGTATCCCAGCTTCTGGGAAGTTGTGTACCCTGTCTGCATGAGTTGAGTTGGTCAGTGGATGGTAGTCCTGTCCCTTCTAAAATAGGAATATGACTTCCATAAATCCTGATCTTTATGGATCCCTTCCAATTCGAGATATTCTATGACTCCCCTGTCACACAGGAAAATTACTGCCTGTCTTTGTGCACTTGTAAAACTTCAAACATTGGGCATTGTAGTAACATTTTCTTTCAGGGTTTCAGCTGTCAGTGAATAGTGAGGCACTTCCAGAGAGCAATTCAGCTCACTCAAAATCTGAATTGTCTTGCAGAATTACAGATATCTTAAATTGATCAGACTCCTAACTGAATCACTTAAAGTTTAAGTTCCTAAAATTAGTGGGATGAATCCAAGCTATTTTTGCAACTAAAACAAGTTAAGCATTGACTGTAATTTGAAGTGTGTGTGTTTGAGGATGCATTGGTGTGTTGTATCATCTCTGCCAGTTTTTCTATTAGATGTAACTTGCAAAACAAACAAAAATTAAGGTTGCAAGTCAAATGCTCAAAACCCCAAAAGCCTGAATTTAGAATTTCCTGGCTGATGTTAATATAAGACTCTTTCTCAACCATTTGTAGGATCTAATGCAATCTTTATTATGAAAACACCTATGTAAAGGAAGACTATGTTTTCGTAGAGTCTTGCCTGAAGTTGTGTATTTTTGGTGTCTCAGGGTTGGTGATGGTAGAGAACTTATATAGGATACATTCTTACAAATTACTAAAAGTTAGAAGGTATTAAGTGTAAAGTAGGGGACTGCAAAAAGAAGAAAGATTGTGGTTAATACAAATAATTACATATTTCTTGTGTTTTAGAGGAAAAAAAAAAAATGCTGTTGTGCCAGGTGACGCATGTCTCTGTATGGATACTGCATCAGCACGATTCCTCTGTTCAGTACTGTAGCAGTGTCCGCTGCCGCTCAAATCAACTGCTTGGTAGTGGAAGCAAGTGGGTTCCCACCAAAAGGGAGTTTGTTGCTCTGGTTTATTTCTCTTTACCAAAGTACAAAGGAATGCTGATACTCAGGAATTCCCGGTTCCTTAGGAAATCAAGTGTAGCAAATACCAGTCCCATCTCCTTCTTCACTGCTTTGTCCCATCTCCTTCTTCACTGCTTTGTCCTTATTTCTGTCTCATTTTCCACATCCTGTTTCTGTCTTCGTTAGCTACAAGAGTACCATGCTTTTTAACTGCTACCATGTTTAAATTGTGCTGCTTAATCATACTTGATATGGAAACAGCAGGGAATTGAGAGACCTGGAAATGTTTTCTTCACTCTGCACCTCAACACCTGGGAGATGTGGCTGCAGGCAAAGCTCTGCTCAGCTACTGCAGCCAGAGGTAGTAAACGTGGTTACCCTTCTGAGTCGAAGAGCTGTGAGGGGCTGTGGCACTTTCACCATCACGGCAGTTTTCTAAAGCTGCCAAATTCTAAACAGAACTTTTAATGCTGCAGTGCTGCCAAATTTTTGGCCTTTCTTACAGAAATGACAGAAGATGTATTCCTTGTATGACTCCATTCTCTGCTAAACAGCATAGCCTTGCTCCAGACTATGGAGCTGACATTCTTGATAATTCGTAGCTTTCACTTTTTTAATTCTGCAAAAATATCTTATTTTCTCAGGGGAAAAAAAAAACCTCAGGAAAATACTAAGTCTGTATCTCTAGTTGACCCTTAAATTCAGTTTGAAGCAAGCATCCAGCATGGAAAGCTGCAGGTGTTTCAAGTTTGGCCAGGTTGTATGCAGCTGAAAGCCTTTCCATGGACAGAATCAGGCAGCTTTTGCAATGAATGTCACTGTCTGCTGCTAAATTAGGCTCCTGTTTTGAGGGGTGGACTTTAAAATCTGGTATAGCTTTTCAAAATCATTTCTGGTGGCTGTCTGTTAAAATTGGCAGCATTTTCTGTTGTGGGAAAGCAGTTTGTATACAGCATTCATCTTTTAAGAACGGTTCTACTTTTAAGGGAAGTGTTTAGTAACACTAAAGATTTCTTCATAAAATGTGATGCTGCTCAATTTGTCAGTGATATAGGCCTGTTCCTGTCTAAGTATTTCAGGCAGTTCATATCTTTTCACACTGGCCATCCTTGATAGGTATTTCTGCATCTCGTATCAAGAAGACTTGCTCTATTTGCCACCAACTCCTTGACTCATCAGGAGCGAGCAGGTGGGTGGTTAGGAGAACCTCTTTGCAGAGCTTCTGCTCACTACACAAGAGTTCTCTCTGGTACTATCCTTAAGCTAAAAATAGGTAAATTTTAAGCATTCAAAGATAAATATTGTACCTAGAAGTTGCTAGGTATCAGGACAGAAAATCGGGAGATTTCTCCTGTGTACGTTTTGACTACTGTAACTTGGGCATTCACACTGAACTTTTGAATAGCACTTATTTTAGTTGCTCAAATTCTTCTAAGAATATTGAAGAACTGTGTCTCCTTAAACACCATCTAGTACCATAGGTAATATTTATCTGTACTAAGAATCTTATCTCTGTGTGTTTTCCCTGTTAGCAAGCAGATCTGATCTCCCTGGGGAAAGTTGTGTTGGCTTTGGCTTGCAATTCTTTATCAGGAATTCAGAGAGAGAATTTGCAGAAGGCAATGGAACTGGTGACAATCAACTATTCCTCTGATCTGAAGAATCTGATTTTGTAAGTTTGCTTAATAAATCTTTTAAAGGAAATTACTACTTTTTTAAATATACAAATGAAAATGTCAAATGATATTTTTAGATGCAAGTAAGATTAGATATAACTACTGTCATTGAGCTGTTTGCCCAGTCAATGCATTGTTAAACGTAATCTAAAATTTGTTTGTATAATGTATATTTTCATGGTGTATCTAATAAATTCTATGTCCTTTCTTTACTAAGTGCTGTTTAAGGTCCTAATAAGAATTAGGAGCTTAAAGAAAACAAGCATTTTAAGCAATGCTGGGCTTCATTGCCTGTTATCTACCACAGTAATATGTTAGTCCTATCTTAGTTTCAGGTGTTGAGAAATAAGGCACATTGCCTTTTTGGCCAAAGGGTTGAGTTTTTCTTGGCTGCATATTATTTTGTTTTGTTCTTTAGTATAGTCAGCCTTTCTCCTCTTGCAGCCTAAGAGGGAAAAGTAGAAATCTGTCCCCTCCCTGATTTGAAAAACAATTGCATGACAATCTGAATCTTCGCATCTTCTCTCTTTTTGAGTATGTTCTTGCTGTTTGAGTGGCTGAACTATGCAGTTAGATGAAAGTACATTCCTATCTTGTATAAGTAACTGACTGGAGGTATACATGTAAGTTAAAGCACAGGTTTTCTCTGTTAATTTTTTTTTTTAAGAAACACTGCAATTGCCAACTTTGTGTATTAAATAGACATCAGGGTTAAATAGTTATAAAAGCATAATAGGATGATCTCTCTGGCATTTGCAGAATGTTTAAGTAATCTTTTTTTGGGGTGGGGATATTTCGGCAGGTATTTGCTGACCGACCAAAACAGGCTTCGCAGTGTAAATGATATCATGCCTATGATTGGTGCACGATTCTATACTCAGTTGGATGCTGCTCAAATGCGAAATGATGTTATAGAGGAAGACCTTGCAAAGGTAAATCATTTAGTAATTCCTGCGGGAAGACCTATATTCCTACAGCTGTACCTTAAGAGGGAATGGTTTCTACTGGTTTTTCCTTCTGTTTGTTTAGCAACCTAAGTAATCTGCCTGCAGACTTGAGAACTCTGAGCTCAAGGTATTGAAAGTCCAAAAGCTCCAAGAACCATTAGTTTTAGGATGTCCTCAGCTGGGCTTCAAGTAAAATAACATCTTCATGTCCAACCAGCAGTCTCAGGGAAAAGATGTTCGTTATAGAATAGTTGAAAAGTAGTATTCTGAGTAAATAAGGCCATGCATCTCATCACGTGCTAGATGTTTGTGCTAGAGGTTATACAGCAACAAATGTTGCCTCTAAGTTCTTGGATAGATTTGGATTCCAGTGTCCCTTTATTTCTCACATGTTTTCCTTTCCAAATGAATGCTAGATCACAGAGGTAAAGGCAGCCATCCTCAGTTTCCCTGAAGTGTGCACCTCTTGCTGTATGTGTTCTGTTAGTCTGTCGAGTTCAGTCAAGTTATCAAGTGCTAGCTATGAAGGAAATACGTACTTTGTCCCACGTTAGTGTGTATTTATTCAACAAGAAAGGGTGTCTGCTCATCAGAAGCCACTGATCACAGGATTTTATAACAAGACTGAGATATGTTACAGAAGGCTTTCATGATTCTGAAGGTGTGTGGGATAGAGTATTAAGTTTTAAAGGATTTAATCAAGTCTTGTGACTCCTTTCCATTACATGCCCTCATTGAGAATTTCTATTTTTTAAGACACAGTACACCAATGGTTGGGATTCTGATGGACTGGTTCTCTTAAATTCTCCACCACTAGCTTGTTGAATAACTGTTTTTCCAGCCTTAGTGAAAGATACTGAAGTCTATCAGAAGCAAAGAGCTGTAGAAGAGCAAGGTGGTATCTACTTTGGATGCAGAGCTCTAGATGACTGGTGCTCACTCTATCAGAGGCCATCACTACTCCTGCTCTGAAGATCTCTAAGATCGTTTCTTGTTAAGATGGACCAACGTGCCTGCACAAATTTGGGCAGGTGGACCTTTTCCCAGAACAAAGATGCATATTGTCCTGTAATCAGCATTAAGCAGTCCACACTTCCAGTCAGATTGTTTGTAGCAGTTGCTTGTCACTGGCAGGTGAGCAGAGCCACTAAAAATCCAAGTTGTTGCATAGCCACCAGTTTGGCAATAACTGTTTGCCTGGCGGTGATAAATAGCAGTTGCTAATTAGCTGTCATACTATAACTTGTTTGTACTACCACATCCTCAGTAACATCAGAGCTACAGTATCCCTTAAGTCTAGCCTGGTACCCTCTCTTTGCTGTTGCCCCAAAGCAGATGCTTAGGGGAGAGTATTAGAACAAGACTAGCATGTATGATACTTTTCCTCATATTCTCCAAGCACACTGTCATCTGTAGCTTAGGGGCTTCTGATGCTGGAAGTGGTTTATATGTAGTTAATAACTTTGTTTTCTTGAAGCCGTGAATATGTTGTTACTCCCGTAATGCTCATGTTTCACACAGCAGTGACACCATTACTCTATCCCTTTCCTTCCTCACCTTCATATTTCCATCATGTATACATCACAGTGTTCAAAGCCTCAGTTTTTCAAGTCCTCTAATCCACTCTGTAGAAGAGCTCCCTGCCTTACAGGCTCCTAAGCCTTGAGAGAGGCCACTTGGAGATTTAGTGCCAGTGTTGTTGCTCAGCTGTGTTACCACTGACTGGGAATCTGCAAGGCAGTGGCATTCACACAGATGTGGTTTTGTCTTTCCTATATTTGGCCACATACCAAAAAATTACTTGGAGGTTGTATAGACCTCTGCTAGCTAGACAAGGTAAGTCTTCCCTGTCAGTCTCTAAGTGTAGCTACAGTTGTGGTACAAGCCATTCTGCTGTATGTTTTTAGACTGATAATAGAAGTCTTGCAACTCAGAGGTTGTCTGAGGTCAAGCTATTATCACCTTGACCTACTTTATTTACCCAGCTGTGCACAGTAATCTACTCCAGACTGAATTAATTTGAAATCAATATGATCATGCATGGAATGAGATGCAGCTTAGCATGAATAATGTTGGAGAGCTGGGCCATTGGAGAATATGAGTAATATCAGGAAAGAATCATTTTCCTGCCAGCTTTGAGCAGCTTTTACTTAAACAAAAGATTAATCCGCAGTGTAATGTAAGATAGGGTGTAACTCTTTTTACTGTATCCGAAGTGATGAGGAAAAATGTATGAAATCAATTTTTCAATTGTGTGTATTCTGAACATGTATAATTCTAATGTTCTGTCTCTTGTGTGAGCTCGTTCTCATTGTTTTATTTACGTCATTGATGGATTTGGAATTTATACTGTTTTAAGATAACTTCTAGCTTTTTTTGGAAAAACTTGTTTTAAAATTATATTTGGAATCAATTGTAATTTGAATGTTTAAATCCATTTCTGAAAAACAAATCTGGTAGATTATGTTCCTTCTCACCTTTACCTGAAAGAAAGTGTTATACTATATACTTCTACAGGTCTTGATAACTGTGTGTGTGTATATATATATATTAACATATTTTTCTTGTTTAACTTAGTATATTTTAGCATACCTGTAAGTATAGGCTGGCAAGAAACTAGACTTATGTTTCCACAAAGAAATAGATTGCCTGATCCAGTCTGTGCTGGGGCAGCAAAATTTCATTGAAGTGCTAAAATGAGCACTGGTCTACTGATACACAATATAATGCATTCAATCTCTTTCTGAAAAAAAAAAAAAATACCCTCTTGTTAAAATAAATAAATCATTGTAATTCATAGTGTTTCATTGGCATTACTATTGTATATCTTTTGCAAATAAATGTCTTAATTTTATGTTTCAGAAACTTTAATCTCTTTCTTGTTTTCTAGGAGGTGCAAAATGGAAGGTTGTTTAGGCTTCTAGCAAAATTGGGAACAATCAATGAGAGGCCAGAGTAAGAAATACTTCTTTTCATGGTGTAGAGTATGTAAGACCCAGTTTGTAATGCAAGGTTTCTTCTGTCATAAATTTAAGCTAAACATTTTCCCCATATTTGCCCCTGAAGAAATGAGTATTTAAGAAGCCTTGAGAAATATAAGATAAGCAACTTTGACCAAAATTTTAAGTAAAGGAGAAGAGAAGGCTACAAATAGATATGCCAAAGTTGCTTCATTTTTTTAGTATGGTTTCTCTTAGCAGTCTCTTGTGAGTGACAAAAGTTTGTGAGGAAATCCATAGCTTGCTTTAACTGTAGCAGGTGGTGTAGGTATTGGTTTTAAGCTAGTTAATTTTCAGCTTGTTTTTTATCAACTACTACATACAAATGAAGTGTTCATGGTCTGTTTTCCACCCTATTGAATGGACTTGGAGTTGTGTTTATAATGCTGGTTTCTAACACCTGTTAAACTTGTTGAAGATAACTCTTGCTTTCTTACATTACTTTTCTGTGGCCATTGATAGGCATTAGCTTTGGGTACTTCAGCTGAGAAACTTTGAATATGTTATATTCTGTTTGTGGCAGAGGGAGACTAATTTAATTGCAAAGCAGTAAGATTACTCAGTTTAGATCGAAGAGTTGTGTATATATCTGTGGGTTTTAATTTTTCTTAACTTCCTGAGCTTTAACATGAGGCTTTGTTTTACACCAGGTTTCAGAAGGACCCAACGTGGTCAGAAACTGGAGACAGGTATTTACTAAAGCTCTTTCGAGATCACCTTTTCCATCAGGTGACAGAAGCGGGTACTCCCTGGATTGACCTCAGTCACATTATCTCATGTCTTAACAAGGTACACTGTACTTGGGTTAGCTTTTAAAAATTTGTTTGGGTTAACTTTCTTTAAAATAATATTCCACTCCAAAGCAAGTTGTCATTGGCAGGCTAATTCTGTTGATTCAACTGATGGTTATTTTCCCCCTGTTTTGGATGAAAACAATGTATTCACTAAGCTAATATTCAAACATTTATGGATATTTTAAATAAACTTAGTACATTAATATTAAAATTTGGAATTCGGTAATACAGCATGAGGTACAGTATTAACTTTTTGTCCTAGAATGCATTGAATACTGTGGATAAGCAATGCTGGTCCCTTTATGCTACTCTGGTCTTTCAACACAGCATAAAGGATCCATGACACCCCTTTATATGGGGGAGGCTTCTGCTGATATAGTTATCACAGAGGATGGTCATAAGGCAAATAGATCCATTCCTAAACTGTGCTGACCAGAGTAGGAGACAGGAGGGCATATCATGAGGGAAACTGCAATAAAAATTTGTGCAAAATCTTTACTATCTAGGATAGTGCTTGAAAATTTTTGTGACTTACAATGTGAAGTCCACTTCCGATAGCTTCCTTAGCCTTTCCAGCCCTTCATCTTCCAAGGTTGATTTAACAAAGCTATTTGCAATTTTCCAAGAGCTGCACCACTAGCAAAATTTTAGCTGAGCACTCTCATGATTAATAGCAGGAGACATGTGAGAGACTGCAAGATCTTCATTAGTTGTAGTACTTGTCTTGCTCCATAAATTAAAACAATACGTGAGATGATTGTCTTTTTTTATTATTGGCAGATCAGCTTTCAACTGACTTTACATTGTTTTGCCAAACTTCAACTTCAGTAATTCATAGGAGAATAAGATGCTGCTACTTCCTTTTTTTTTTTTTTTTTTTTTTTTTTTTGTAGCTGCTTGGTCATTCCACTCACTCTGTAGAGAATGGTGATGCAGACACTGACAATAAAGTCAGTGGCTAGTATTCTCTTTTCTAGTGTTAGGATAGCCAACTTTCTCTTCCAGAAAATATTCAGATCCTTTGACATTAACAACTGACTTAACTACAGTTAAATCTTTTTTTTAAATTGTTAGGTCTTTTAATCTCCTATTAGACCACTGCTGTGCATTTCTTTAACCTCCTTTTTATCTTTCTGGTTGGTGTCTGTAACCACTTTAAAAAGGACATTAAAGGGATTGAGGCTAAATCAAAAAGAAAGCATGTTGATATTCAAATAGGCAGTGAAATGCCATCATGATTTGAAAGCAGTGACCCGTACAGTACTGTAGCAAGAGGGGACAGTCCTGAATTCATAGGTCAGGTAAGAGATGGTGTCAAAGAATGCCTTGTTCTATAAATGTTCATGGCTTACCTTTTTAAACAGAGGCTCTTCTCTTCTGTGGTTGTGGGCTCAGCACACAAAAAATGTGAGGCTTACAGAACTCTACTTTGGAAATACACTCTAAAAAACACTTCCGAAACCGTAGTGTGCACTAGTAGAAGTGGTTTTTTGGGCTTTCCTGCTACACTTCAAAAGCACTCTTTTGTTTAAAAATAAAAAAATAAAATCTTCTTTTCAATGTGGCCTTTTGGGGATCTTTTCAGCTGAGATACTGATTTATGCCTCCACAGGAGGAGAGGAAGAAAGCCATAAATATTGATGTTTAGTTAGCTGTGTGGCTTCCTTAATACAGGTCTTCCATATCCTAAATTCGTTAAGGTAATTCATGGATTTCTTGAATGATGTTAATGGAAACGGTAGACAATATTTCACAAACACCTTGTGATAATATTTTGTAATGGATATTGGAAGAGACTCATGCTTTTGTTCTACTCTGCAAGAATTAAAAGCTAATTGGCTTGCTTTTGTCCTTCTGAAGCTATTTAGAAAGCAGGAACTTTAAATTTTGGAGGTTGCAGCTTCACAACACTACTATAGAAGACAAATGCAAGAAATTTCTAACTACTTGTGTTGCTCCAGACAGCAGGTAGTGGAACATCTCAGTGACAAATGTAATTGTTCTTCTGCTATTCAGTACAACATTATAATACATTTATTTAATCCTGCTGGGGTTGTATTTCCAAAGATTGCCTCACTAATGTCATATCCCACTTGTCTCTGCCCCACCTTCTGTATTGGAACAACAAAGTTTGTAGTGTCAAATATTTGGAACTATCAATATATCGACTAAAACAGAGCTACGAAAGTTTTGCACTATAAGAGAGTCTGAAAATTCTCCATTGATGACTATTTCTTGCAAAGTGAGGAGAACATAAGATACAGTGTTGGAAGGGACCTCAGTATGTAAAGTAGGATGTTCCTCTGTTCCAAATTAGCCTTGAGTGGTACGTCTCTAAAGTACATAGCGTAACATACAGGTTTTTAATATTAAATTTGACAAATCAGAACACAACATGAAAACAAATGTGAAACAGACGTTAGTCTTTAACCCCAAATTATCTATTTGTTTATGGTTTATAACTAGGTAATCTTTTTTAGTTGTTTGTTTGGGTTTGTTGGGTGGTTTGTTTTTTTGGTTTGTTTTTTTTTTTTTTTTTTTTTTTTGTTAGGGAAGAAATGTACCATACAGCTTAGGAACTAGTTTGTTTCTAGTACTGCCAAAAATGTGAGGCTTGGGTTTCTACCGGTTTTCAAACCACCTGGGGCTGGTCCATCCATTATTTCATTTTAGAGTGGGCAAGAAGTAATTTACCTACCCTGCCTGGAGGCTTGTGAATCTTATGTGCAAATGTAATGTCAAACATGGTTTTGTTCATCAGGAGCTCTATGGAAATTTTGCTAGGCTTTCTACACAGGGGAAGATAGCATTGCAGGATTATTAGCTTTATGGAAAGGGAAGAAAACAATGGTAACCTAGTCCAAAGGTCTGGAATGTCCATCAGGTTAAGACCAAAATGTCTCGATTTTTTGGCAAGTACGTTGTTGTGGTGCGATTCAGATCCTTCCTTTCTGTGGTGTTAGCAGATTTGAACGACACCACAACAATGTTCTTGCCAAGAAATTGATTGCTTTTGTTATTGGGGAAATGTTTTGCCATTTCTTTCACACTTCTTTTATTTTATCTTTTGCATTCTTGTTACAGTTAGATGCTGGTGTGCCAGAAAAAATAAGCCTCATTTCCAGAGATGAGAAGAGTGTACTTGTGGTAACTTACAGCGATTTAAAACGCTGCTTTGAAAATACTTTTCAAGAACTGATTGCAGCCGCAAATGGTCAGTTGTAGTATTTGCTGAAAGCATGCAGGACATTGCTGAGGAACTTAACCAATAGCAAATTGCACTACAGCTGAATTGTTGTTGTCATCTCATTTCACATTTGGGAAACAAACAGGAGATGAGCAAAGCTGCTTGCACTTCAGTCAGGTACACTGTTACTTGAAGGGAAGAATGTTTCACTTATCCTAGAGCTAAGGCTGCCATTGGAGGCTTTATCTGTGAAGAATTTATTTTAGATTAAGGAACACATCAGGTGCATGATGTTCCTGCTTTTATTTTTTCCACTTGTATATGCACTAATTTTAATTTTTTTAAGACTTTTCTGATCTCTGAAGTTTTGCCACATTGTATACTTAAGGGAAACTCTTTGCAAGGACATTTCTGGGATACATTTTTGTCACTGAGGATATAGCAAAATTTATTCATTTTTGATATTATTTGCACCCAGAATAGCATAAAGGACCAGGTAAATAATTTAATAGAAATTGTGTTCTATTAATGACCGTTTAGTTTGTAACCTCTGTAAAAGTGTGTTGTATGCAAGCTCTGTATGCCACCCACTGTTAGCTCAAAAAAGAAATGTGAGAAGATGAAACTTTAAAACCAGTCAAGTGAAGTATCGGTGAATTGACAAAAAAGGAAAGAAAGTCCCCTGTCATTTGATTTAAACTTTGTCTAAGCGAAGTGACGAAAATAGCAACATGGGAAACATCTATAATTTAAAGAGCATATCAAACTTGCTCTAAACACAACCAGCGCCTTTTAAAAACTGTTTGTACGTTTTCCTGCTAGTCAGAAGCATTTACATTTATGCAATTTTTTTAATAGATTTTTTTTTAAAGAAATTGTTTAAATGCCTGAAGTTTCAGGAGTGTATTACTTTAGGTTATTTACAGTATAATTTTTGTATAAAGTTCTGTTCTTTGAACCACAGCTTTATTATGGTACGCTACACTGGATACAGATACAAAGACACTGTTAAAAGAAGATTAACTAAACACAGCAGTTGTCTGGCATCAAGAGCTTTTCAAGTTTTACAGCCTGAATCTGGAGGGATAATGATCTGCTGTGCCTTTGCAGTCACTGCTTAGCCCAAAGTAATATTACTTTTGATAATACTCAACACATGAATATTCCTGAAGTAATTCAGTCTCAAAAGTCTGGAATTTTCCTCCTCAATTAACTTGCTAATATTTGGACACGCAGTTGTCTCCAAACTTGGGTATTCATGGGATTTCTAGTTAAACACCTACACTTTGATACTGAAGACTGCCAAATATGTAGGAATTTCCTTTCTTAAAGCAGTAGTGAAGACTGTATCTATCCTTTCCCAGCACTGAATGTTTTAATAGCACTGGGTGCTCACCATGAAGAAAATGTGGAAACTCAAAAGGTCAGGACAGACTCTAAGCACTTGCAACTGATGTTACTGACATCAATTTTAATAATTCTCAATATTTGTAGTTTTCAGAGAAGTTTTTAATATTTCTCTGTCCACTTTTATAAGCTTTAAAATGATTCTCCGCCTTGAGACTTGCATCAAGAAAAAAGCAACTCTCTTCACATCGAAAGCTTTGAAGACTAGGGACATGCTTTACACATTTTAGAAAATGTGGTTGAATCCACATTAGGTAGCATCAGTTGTTGAGTTTAAAAATCGATTATTGTTGCATTTGATCGAATGAATTTTAAAAGGAACATAATGTTTAATATTCAAATGATAACAGTTGCCAGAATGTTCTTTTTAATATAAAAGGAACAGGAACTTTGAAAAGTGAACATGCAAAACAGTCTTTTATCATTAGCTCATGTATTTGAGGAAGAGCAGCTGTCTTTTATATGTTTTTTGACAAATCATATTGTAATTCTTTTGTACAAAAAAGAAGTACTTGTATTCTAGAAGAAATATGAAATGCTTAATTTATAAGCGGGCTGAGGTTTTTTCCAGTATTGTTTTCTTTGAAAATGAAAGGGGATCATCTGTTCAGTTGTGGGGTTTGGGAACCTTTGAAAATTTAATTTGTGGACCAATATTTTGTGAAAGTGTAAGGCAGGGGTAAAATAGGGCTTGAATTCTCATCCTTTTTAGACCAGCAAACCACCCTCTGCAAGACATGTCTAAATTGCAAACCTGTGTGTATTTGCATAATGTCAGTTTGCTTCAGCCCCTAGTAACCTCAGGACTTGGTTTAAAAATAAAAAGGTAGACAGCTAATAAGTTTTCATACGTAATGTCAGACAGAAATATTTGGTGTCAGGTAATACATAAAATAAAAAAAAAAGGTTGAGCTTTGTTTTCTATTTATTTCATTTGGTCCGTATTTGGGAATGATTTGAACAGTCTGAAGTTCAGCTTGGGTGTTTTTTTTGGGGAGAGCCCTTCTACCCCATTTTAATTCCATTTAGAAGGTTGTCCTAAAGTTGTAGTTTGATCCATTAGCAGGAAGAACTGTGTATCTGTATTTAAAAAGAAGAGCCACCAGGATGTGCCCTCCCAGATGGGAAATTTAATTCTGACCTTCCTATTTTTTACAGCTAAAAGCACAGAAGGGACAACCTTTGAAATATCTGATGTTGGTCATTTTAATTTTTGTACTTGTTTTAAATTCTGTTGCTGTATTTACTATATTGTAAATATTTTGTTGAGGGTACCTATGTATTTTTGATTTGCCCTTGTTTCAGTAATTCAGGTGTCAACTGCTTCCCCTAAAAAGCACCAGTATGTTAAGTTCTAATGTCATGATCCCAATATGTGTTACTCATCTTTAATCCTGTTTTCATTCTTCATGTGTACAGCAGTATTTTTAATAAAGAATACCAGAAATAATGTGGCCTTATTTTGACAATGTGAAGTTCTGAAGTTGGATACAGGGCTTTTCAACTTTGGTGCTGGAATTGTATTTCATTCTATGATATTTCTTTTGTATTCACTCTGTCTGCAATGCAGAGTTTAAACAATCATGAGTCACAAAGTGTGTTTAGTGCTTGCCACTTATGGTGTATCAGATGTCCTAAAACTTACACATTGTTGACTAGAATCATACTAATACACATTTCCTTAACTCCCAAGTCAAGTCCCATCTGCTTCTGTCAGATCAGGTCTGCTTTACTGGACAAGCCTTAATTTTGAAAGCTCTATTAAAGTACCCATACTTTCGTGTTTTTTCAGGTCCTGTGTCCCCCCCCCCTCCCAATAACAAAGTATATTAATTTCTCTGAGAATTTGCATGCAGAGTCATTGGCAGCTTCATTTCCCAGAATTATTTTTCTGTGGTGTTAACCAGCAAAGGTGAGATGAGTTACCGGTGGGGTAAAATCTCCTATACCCATCCAGTCCTGACTCTGCTTATGTAACATGAAATTTTGTGCAATATATGCGAAATTGTCAATATTCCTTGCATACGTTTAACAGGGAGTCATTATCCCTTAAACTGTTTTAGAAATTTTATTATATAGAGACAGAACTAAAGCTGCAGCCAGCCTGATTGATGCAGGTATCCAGTCTCCAATTTCTTTTAGTAATGTGCAGTCACAGGTAGAGAATCTCCTGCGGCAGTAGTAGGTGATCCTGTTATGTCCTGCCTCCCCAGAGAAAGTTTCATTTCCCCTTCCTTCCTGCCCTAGTGTGTAGTCTATCTGCAGTGTGGCTTGGAGATCCCCTCCCATTATAAAATGCTGTATAGCAGAGAGCACTCAACTGAACATCTCCGTAGGGGCGGCATCCTCAGCTTCTGATGAATAGGGTGGGGATGTGGAGATTCTCTGAAGAAGAGAAAGTATCTACCAGGCCGAAGGTGCTAACTCATGTCCTTTCATCTGTACCAGATCATCTAGCTGCAGAAGTAACCGGGCATGGGGGGCAGTCGAATGGATGTTTGTCAATGAGCTGCTTTTTCTTCCCCCACCATGAAACCTTGCCTCTCCCAGAGGCAGACCTGAAATCTTTGCCTCTAGAAAGCATTAAGCACTTCTTAGGTATGCTGAATCTAGGGGATTTCACTCGCACAGGGAGAGGTGCAAGTGTCCATCGCTGTATCCGCTGTTGTGCGAGAAGAGTGCCTTCCGTGCAATTATTCCATATGCTCATAAAAGTGGCCTGTAGGATAGATTGTTTGCCTGATGTTAGTGCTGCCCAGTGCTGAATCATCTGCTGCAGCAGTCTCTGACACTGGATTAACTAGTTTGGCAGAACTCTACAGATTCTTTCAAAAGCAAACTTTATTATATGAATTTAGCAGTCAAATACATTATATGAAGAGAGAAAATGAAAGACAAAATAAGAGTTATTCACATCTGAAGAAACTTAGGGGTTTCATATAAAAGTAATCTTTGTAGTCCAGTTTTCTTAAATATTTATGCACAAAAAGCATATTTATATATTTACACTGTGCAAACTTTTCCTTTGAGATGCATCATCCCGTAACTATTTTTGCTCAATTGTAGTTAAGAAACGGTTCTTAAAATTTCCTTTTTTTTTTTGATCAAGATCAAATATACTTTACCAGCAAGAGCCAGTGCAATGGATACTTAAAACTGATGATCTCTTGGCCAGGAAGATCTAGAATTGATACTTAGCTTATAAGTAGCAGTACATATTTCTTTTACTTGAACATCTAAGAACATTTTTCTTTATAAGTATGCAAAAGGTCATTTGCCTTTAAGTCTGTTAGTGGGTTAAAGTCACAGCTCCTAAGCTGTGTTTTAAGACGTCAAAACCATATTATATGTAGCATTTTAGTTAATATGTATTTATAGTGGACCACAAGAAGCTGAGATTGGAAAGTAGTTGTTGATTTGGAAGACATCAGTGCTACTGTATTAAATGGCCAACTCTCACTTTAATATTGCATTCAAAGGTGAAGGGGGATGGTGCCTCCTTATGCTTTTCAAACAAAGGACATTCATGCCCTTTCTGAGATGCTATACAAAAGTCTGTTGCAAATGAATGATACACTTTTATTCCTGTACATATATACTGGTAGCTAACCTAGAAATTCACCTGTCTTCCTAAAAAAGCTGCCGTAATTTTCCAAGGAGTTTGTCTTGTCATTTCTAACTAATCTCTTCAAACTCTCTAGCGAGCTATTCTTTGTTTAAAGTATATATGCAGTTTAGTAGCCATCCTGTCTTCTCAGACAGATTCCCGTAAATAAAATATAATCAGTGCAGTGTTAGAAGGTCCACGAGGTTTCGTGGACAGAGCTTGGCTTTAACACATCTCGTTAGTGGTTTGGGTCCAGTGTGTGTTGGCATGCTGACAAAGTGCAAAACTTCAAGAATATTTGTTTGATTTCAGCAGGCTTGTCCAAACTGAATTGATCTGTATTCCCTGTTGTTGCAGCCCTGGCTCTGATCTCAGTGCTCCTCTATCCTTGCCAATTGTGTTTTGCAACGCATGTTTGAAATTCTTGCCTCGCAGGACTCCGTACTGCGTTTGCCATCCGAAGCAGTAAGAGCCGTGTAACGCCCCATCCCCAGCTACCGAATTCAGCTTCCCCGGAGCATTAGCCTTCCCTCAAGTTTCTCACTAAAAACTGTAGAGCGTGGTCTGTTTCTTGTTTCCCTCTTCTTGAAGAATCCTTTCTTTTCTAGCACTATACACGCCCCAGCAATAGGGTGCGGATTTCCCAGTGCCTGATACTGGGGGTCCCGAGGGCTCCCAGCTGCCTCTCCCAACCAGGATGCTGGTGCTGCACCTGAGTCCCAGCAGAGGCTGGGTGACTGGAGCGTCAAATACCATCCTGCTGCCAGGGACCAAACAGCGAACTGGTTTGCTCTGTAATGATGAGCATTCAGGTTTTCGGAAGCACTGGGCAATTTTAGTGGCAGCTGTTGGTGTCCAGCATCGGGAAAGTCAAGGCCTAAGCATTAGTATTTTGCTATATTTTGTATATGCTTGTTGCAGTCTGTAGAAAAGCAGATCACTGAGACTAAGACAGTGATATCTTTTTAAATTTTAGGATAATTAAAATTATTTGGGTCAAAGTTTTTAAACTGACAGTGTTGCAGAAGAACCTTTTGGATTAAATGCATATTTAAATCTTGGCCTAGAAGTATTTAAATGGGTGGCTGAGAATACAGGACCACAGAGTTGTAGTCAGGAGGCGGAGAATGGCACGCTTTCATTTTCTCCAGGACCGCGTTACTGTATGTGTATCTTCGCTTGGAGTCACTGAGCTGGTCACAACTGAAACTGCAGAAGCTTCTTGGCTTGGTTATTCCAGAAAGCACCGACTCCTTGCTCCTGCTGGCACCTTTCACGCTGTAACAGAGCAGCCTCACTGTTAGCATGTTTAACATGTACAGGCATTTGTGTTAACGATTTAAGCAAAGCCATGTCACAAGAAGCAGCTTTGTTCATTTTCTTATGATGGGAACAGCACTGATGCAGATGGGGTTGCTCAGTGAGATGGTGGAAGAGAGGACTGAAAGAGCCCTTCTGTGTCCCGAGTCCCCTTCTGAACAGAGATGCTGTGACTGAACATCCCTATTAAGGTGCTTGTGTCCATTGTAAGTATTAGAGTCTTGCTGCTTACGGGGAGTTCTTGATTGCTCAGCCTAAGCTCTAATTGCTTATCTGTGGCGGGTCCTAGGGAGTGAAACTTCATTGCAGGGCAAAGTAGTGTGGGGTGTCCAGCATCTGTGCTGGTTCTAGACTGTGGATCCCCATAGAGCCCCCATGCTTAAATGTTCTTCCTAAGGGAACTGGGATTTTTTTTGAGCAAGTATGAAGTAATGAAAGGTCTCAAGCCTTGGGGCAAAAGCAGAAAGCTACTAGTGAGGTGTTCCCAAAGTCTAACGCTGGGATGAATTTTTAAGATAAACGGCTGATGTTTGTGAGGACGGGCACAAGGTCTGGGTATCTACTCTCTTAGGCTTCTCTCGGCAGCAGACGTGAACTGCTGGTTTGAATTAGAGTTTTCCTGTCCTGCAAAGGACCAGTTATCCTGTAGGCTGCCTTTGATAAGATGCACTTTACAAGAAGGGTTTAATGTCTTCTGAGCTGAGCCACTTTTAAGACACTTTGCCTTGCAGCAAGAAGAGAGCAGTGCTTAAAAGGGCTCTTTCAATAATGAAGAAAGTTAAGGCAAAGAGATTTTTCACACCGTTGACTTTAGATAACGAAAATTTATCTGTAGACAAAGGACAAGCCAGAGCATTTTCCATCATTGATTATATGTGCAATCCTAACATAAACATATGTTGGACTGCAATGCCTACAATTAGATTCCTTCCCCCATATTTTTATAAGTTCACGGACACTCTGCCCCTCTCCTTTTATAAGGTCGGGAACATTGGCAGCCCTAGTCTTGAATTCCAGAGAAGACAGTCAGAACATCTGTTGGGGCTTTGGGAGCCCACGGTTTTGCTTTTCATTATAATTTGCACTGTTGTATCTTTAAGTAAAGTACAGAACTGGTAGCACAGGGCCGTTCCTGATTAGGAAATGGAGAAGCAACAGTTTCTCTTAGATTTCACATTTTCCTGAATCTTTGACTCACAGGCCTGTGTGCTTTGTAGAGAGTGTGGCCTCTGTCTTCTCTCCTACTGTAGGAAATTGAAGGGTCCTCCCAAGAAGACCACCGCATTACATTTGTTTGTAGGTGGATGGAGCTCATGAGTTAGGAGCCCCGCTGAGGAGGACTGCAGATGCATCCCATATTTTTATATTGCATCTACTGGCAGATGGACAAATAATTGCCTTGGGATAAATTCCATAACTATGTGACAAGGTTAGTCACAGACTTAATGGACTTTTTATGATGGGTTTAAAGAGAAATGCTTCTGTGATTTACATTGTAATTGTGAGTTTTAGGGAGCCGTGAGCTGGCAAAAGTGGAATGTGCATGCGAAGTTATGAGCCTTAAAATCATCGTGCTTTGATCCTTTCATTCATCATCAGCCTTTTGCATCCTGAGAATTTTCTTGTGAGCTAGACTTGACTTCTACTTTAACTATTAAACCTTTATACCAGTAGAGCCACATCTGTTAACTTTACCTTGAGTGCACTGCTGTACCTGGGCATACGCTCCCACAAAGAGCTTTGAGGGAGCCCCTGGGGTTTTGGCATCCACGGTCAGGCTTCATTTTGAGGCTGAGCTTACGGTCAGTAAAGGCTTCTCTAGCTGTGGGCTATCTCCTTTCCACTCTAGGAATGTAAATTAGAAACTGTCTAGTTGGTTTTTAATTGGGATTATTTGTTGGAGGAAATGACTGCTGAATGAATCCTCACAGATTCAAGAATGGAGTGAGGTTAGAAGTTGGCTGCAGCTCTTGAGATGCTTGTTCCAGCTCACAAGCGGTGGAGTTTGCAGCCGTTTTTTGGCAGCCTGAGGATTTTGGCTTACTTGGGTTGGGCTTTTTCACCAATACTGAGAAGCTAGAAAAGAGTTGCACTTGGGATCCTTTCCACTTGCAAAGGAACAGAGCTCAGAACGTTGTTCTTTCTCTACCCCCAAACCTTTCTGCTGGGATCTTGTTACCTGACACCTTACTGCAGGGAAGACTCATCTCCCTCTGTGCCATTCACAGTACCACTTACTTTCATTTCAATGCTAATAGCAAGTCCAAGACATGCAGCAACCGTTTCTGTTGTGCTCCTGGCCGCCACCTGGGGCTGAGGGGCTCACCAGGGTGTGGGGTGATGCTCGGTTCCTACAGTGAAACCAAGGGTGAGCTTTGTTGGTGCCTTTCCCTCCACAGCAGTGGAGACTGGAGGGGACTCGCCAGGGTCAGCGGGTGCCCCTGCACGGTCAGGTAAGCTGGGTCCCCGCTCTGCTCTCCCCAGTGCCTGGGGCTCGCGTTGGTCACCCTGAGCAAGCACTGCTGCCTGCACTGGCTCTCTCCTGGAGCCAACTGGTTAGTTTCCTCTGAAACAAACCCCAGGTGCACTTCACGGGGGACAGGTAGAATGCCACCGGCTTTGGCTCCTTCCACCCTCCGCAATCCTTCAGCACTGTTGTGGCAGACGTGGCCCTGCCAGGTCTGAATCATCTAAGGCCACGCTCCAGGGCACTCACATGCCCTTGTGCCGGACTGAAAGTGTCGCTCCACCTGGCTGGCTCGCCTGCGATTTCACATGCTTCGAACTGAGAAGAAAACCACGCTGAGCCCAATGGCTCTGCCCTGGGCAGCAGGGGAAGGCGGGAGCCCAGGATGGTGGAGCAGCAAGGGCACAGCCCCGCAGCACCCTCAGCCTCGGCTCAGCACCCAGCCGCTGGTGCAAGGGCACTTCTCTGCATCTGCGTCCTGAACTGCAGTGCTGAGGTTTGCAGTGTGATGGTAAGTGCTCTGGGAGCGGTGAAGCGTTGCAGCGAAGGTGCTCGAACTGCAAGCTGCTGCTAAGAGGGGGGTGACCCCATCCTCATCCTGGCGCTGGCACCAGCTGCCCTGACGGTGAGCTGCTACTGCTCGCTCAGAACCTATTCTGGGGTCATTCTTCTGATAATCCAGTGACCTGAACCAGCTCTCTGCAAGGCAAGCCAAGCAGAAATGTCAGCACAAGAGAGAGGGTAGGACCACAGAGAAGGATGCTTGAGATGCAAGGGAAGAAGCAGGACTCTGCATCTGGTTAGATCATCCTACAGCTGCCAAACCCCTCCAGGCTCTACCTTTCTACTACTACTTTCAGGGTAGTATTCAGGGCATTTATTTACTGCTCCAATTTAGCTTAAGTAAAGGATGCTTAGCTAAGAAGCTACCACTTTCAGGATGGTGTGCAGACTAAAGGGTCACTGTGTGCATTCACATACATGAGTGCTTTTTGGCATAGCGCTACAGTACCACTTGTTTAGCTTGCAGACCAGATGACCCTGTATGTTCTTAGCCAGCTGCTCTGTTTTCCTGAGGATTTATGTTCTAGCAGCCACTGTTGAGTTCAATTTTTTTTTCCATCCAAGCATTCCTTTTCCTTCTGCAGCTGAAAATGCTCCTTAAAGCAGTTCCAGAGGGGTGCTTGGGGCACACTCCGTGTATTCCATGCCACGCAAAGAAAAAGGCATTTCATGCATCTCCTTTGGGGAGGTTGCCATATTGTCTCTGCGGCTGACAGCAGCCTTCAGAAACATCACATTTACACAAAGAAAAAATGGGTTAAACCACTTCTAGGAAACATTGCCTCCTTTGGAGCCCTCTAATACCCACATGCATTCCAAGTTCTGTAATACCTGGCTCCTCAAAAGAGAGTATAGAAAACTCTCAATGAAATCAAAGTACCATAAAATTGCTCACAAGCCTCTTTTCTGAAATGTGAGTAGTCAAGGCAGGAGAAAGGGTTTTCCAGCACTTGTTTGGAATGCCTTGAATCACCCTGGCTTTGCCACGCGTGAGCAGTGCTCCCTTGTAGACTCCTGCCAGCAGCACGCTTACCCTGCATGCCGTGCATTTTGGCCGTGTGAGCGTGCACGCTCTCGTACACGTATTTCTATGTGTTTAACCAACGCCCTCTTAGTCACGGGAATTTTTCTCGAAGCAACTCCTCTCTGCCTTGACCGCACGTTTCAGCCAGCTCCAATTGTTCATTGAGACAATACTACACCTCCCAGCCTGCCCAGCTGCAAGTCGCTGACAAGTTCAGCACAGGCAGGATGGCCTTGACCTCCTGCCAGCGTAGGATGAAGGATGGATTGGGTCTGGGCACTCCCCGGGCTGGCTGAGAGCAGTGAGCCGAAACCAGCCGCAGACGCTGCCAGCTTCGCAGCGGCTGGGAACTGAGACACCGCCGGCATTGAGAAAATAAACATTTCCCATTTACAGAGAGTTCATGTCAGTGCAATGCATTTCTTAGAGCAGCCCTAGGTCCCTGCTTGGGCAGCTGTCAGGAATTAGGTGGAGGAAGGTGGCCAATATATTAAAGTGCTTAAAGGCAGGAAGAGAAGTGAGGCCCTCACATCCATCTATTGTAAAGTTGCCACTTTAGCATCCTGAGCCCATGGGTGTTAAATGGGCCGCGCTTAGCTGAGTCATGGAAAAGAAGGGCAAAAACAAGCACGGGGAGCTTTGTCCCAGCTGGGGTGCCCTTGGGGACTTGCAGAAACAACTGCAAATCCTTCATAGTCACACGTTCCCCTGCCCTCCCGCCAAGGGCTGGTTTCCTATAGTTACCTTCCTCTACCTTGGTTGAGTGCTCTCTGGCACTCACTTGTCCAGCCTGGCATTGAGTTGAGGATCAGGCTGATCAATAGAGTGCTAATAAATCATATTGGTGATGTGCATCGAAGGGGTTGAGGGTTATTTCTTTCCTCGAAGGCATGTGGAGGGTTAGGTGCAGGAGCTGATTGACTGCTGACCCAACTGAGCAGGACACACCTCAGCAAGAGTGTTCGCAGGGACTGGGGTCACCCCAGCTACTTTTACTAGGTCTGATTTAGCACAAGGACTTTGAATCCTCCTTTGCCCTCTAAAATGTGAAGTAAAAGAAAGAAACATAAAATACGGACCCAAAGAGTGTCCGTTTCTGCTTGCTGCCTGTCCATGTGAAACGTTTCAGTTCTTCTGGAGCCAGCACCATCCCACTGTCTGCTTGGTAATCCTTGAAGAAAAAAGAAAGACACGACCCTATTAGATGTTAACTGTAGAAAGTTACTGTTACAGTGGGCTCAAATTTACTCTTCAGTCCGATTTTCAGCATCATTTTTGGTGTTTATGCTCAGATAGCTCTAGGAGACAGATGCTCTGTGCTGCTGGAGATGCCGCAGTGCCCAGGTATTTAACGGTGCCTTTCTAAACTGCCCTTGCTTTGGGGTGCTGCAAACACGTGCCATTAATGCAGATACAGAGTGTTAAAAGAAAGGTGTCTACACGCAAGCTGAGGTCCTGGCCAGCCACTAGTTCAGCCTCGAGAGCACCACCGTGCCTTTCCCGCCTCCCGCTGCTTAATGTGTACAACCGGCTCACTAAAAGCTTCACCCAGCCTCTCACCCGTCCCCACCCCCACCAGGACAGTATGTGTGCCCCATTAGTAGACATTTCCCCAGCTCGTCTGCCTGATAACAGGACTTGTTCATACCAGGAACCTCTGATGGAAATGTGACCCACGAGTCTCATTTGTGCACTACTACTCAGACGAAAACAGAAATCCAAGGGATTTTAAGTGGCTTTCCCACACCGGTGGGACTCAGATGGGACCCTGGCAGCCGCACCTTGCAGGCCTACAGGCACCAGCCATTTCTTATCAGGGAAGGAGAGTTTTCAGCCAATGGCATGGTCAGCAAGGATCTACTGTCCCCAGTTTGTAGGACAGTGGGATAATACCATGCTGCAAGCACAACTAATCTCACACCTCATATCAATAGAGCTGACAAAGCAGCAAAACCCCTTCTTCTCTCCATATGAATCTGTCACACAAATAAAAAGAAATAAATGGCATACCATTTGGGCCAAGAGTCACTTACATTAAATACAAGCGTTTCCTTGACGGGAAGCTCTTCAAATGTCTTTATGCGCTGGGGTGGTTTTATTTTGAAAGTGTTTATGTATCTGTTTGGCAAAAAAAGCAGGACAATTTTGGGTGAGAGTGTGAAGTGCGTAAGCAGGAAGCGCTGGGTCTGTTTCTTTAAGCAGTTGCCTAACTGTCATCGAGGTAGTTTACACAAAAGGGACTTGTTAACCAGACCCCACCCAAACCTCACTCCCCAGCTGCCCCTCTCACAGTGCCCGAGCTCGGTGACCTGATGGTCCCCCTGGGCAGGGACACCCCCACGGGTCATCCCAGCCCAACGGGATCCCGGCGGTGGGGGCTCGGTGGCTGGCGGGGCACTCGGGCCACGTGGGGCGTCTCTGGGTGTTTTCTCCCACCCAGGTCCAAACCAGGCTGCGCAGCGAGCTGCAATACCCAACAAACTCAGTCTTAATCTTGCTTCTCTCACCTGACATTTTCAGTGCTTCCACGACTGGAGCTTGTAACACAAAACTTTTCATTGCACAAAGGATCGGATGCAGGGGGAAACCCACCTTCCGTTGTAAATATAGTATTGAGGGGTATGTAGTCCTTGCCTTCCTAAATGCAAATGAGAAATCAGAGTTATTCCTGGCACCGTGCGGCTGGTCTCCCCTGCCTCGGTGACAGCACGTGGTTGTGACATTAGTACCTGCTGGACATTTGCTTGCAGCAGGTCACCCAGCTTTTTCACCAGCTCGGAGAACCTCGGTCTGTCGTTGGGATTGCTTCGCCAGCAGTCCAGCATGATTTGGTAGCTGTGAGGACAAAAGCAAAATGAGCACATGGAGGGGTTACAGCTCACTTCGATCCAAGGCAGTGCAGTCTCTGCCAGCTTGTCATCGATAGAGTTAACTCCTGAGCCCACCTGATTTTTACAAAGAGACTCTCCAACACCACCAAGGCCTCTTACTAAAAGAGTAAACTTTCTACAGAAAAAGAAAAAAAACCTTCTTCCCACAAGGTACCGGGAAGACCACATCAAAAGAATAATTTAGCTAACTAGTCATACTTTCTTTTTTTATTCCTAATTAAGCATTAAACCTTTGTATTAAACATCTATTAACTGGCAATGTTTAAGTTAAGGCAGCCTAAGATGACTTATATGAATGTGTCACTTCCTTGTATTGGTTGAGTCGAGCTTTCCTTCCTGCAATAAAATATGTGGAAGAGAAAAAAAAAAAGCTCTTATCTACTGTCACTAGGATAATAAAATTAGCCAATGGGTAATGCTCCCAGATAGTCATGGCTGGCTTGCATCCTTTTTCTTCTTCCAGAACTATTTTTTGGTAAGTGTTGCTATTTAGAGTCATGACGTAGCACTCAAAAAGGCACCAAAGACTCCTACATGTACTTGATTTTTGCCTCCAGAGGTAAAATGCCCTGGATACGTTCATGCTCCTGAACGCTTTGTGCCACGGGGTGCGTGTTCGGTGTGCTGCAGGTGGCTCCCCAGTCAGGGCGCTCCATCTCACTTCCAAGGCAGAGGGGCTGCAAACTCAGGGTCTCTCTTGGCCTCCCCGCCAGCCTCCAGAAAGGTGTTGGCCACGCAGCAGCAGCTGGAGGCTGCACCTGGAGGCAGGGGACCCGGGACGGACAGCCAATGTCGTGGTGGAAGGGCTCAGACAAACGCCACAGGCGACAGGGGCTGGGAGGCTGTGGGTCCCTGTCACCTTCCTCTGCCATCAGACACCGTCTCCGGGAAAGGGTGGACCCTTGTCACCCGAGTGTTTGCGAGGAAGCCTCTGCTGTCGCTTCCTAAGTCAAGACGCCGTTAATAATGTCACATTCCTCCAGCACTTATCTTTGTGCACGTCGGTGAATATTAAACCTGGAGAGGAATGAATGACCTTCCTCCTCCAGGCTGCTCACTCAGCTCCCCTCGGAGCCTGGCTCCGGTGCTGCCCTGGGCTCGGGTCCACGTCCCTCCTTGCCCTGTCCTACCCCATGGGAGGGCTGGGGGCCAAGGGCTGGGGGGGATGCCAGAAGATGCTGATGACAGCAAGAAGGTACAAGGCAGCATCGGGTTGTTTTTCATTATGTTGGCACAGGGTATTTTTTGCAGAGACTCGTACATCGTCCACAAGGCCGCCCCGGAGGGCAGGGGTATGCGAGGCAAGCAGAGAAAGGCATCTTACATCTCCTCGGTCGCCTGCTCCGGGGCTCGCATTCTCGTGCCTTCCTTGAGTCTGCTGCAGAAATCCTCGTCTATTTGGACTCCAGGGTAAGGAGAGGCACCTGGAGGCGACATTGGGAGAACAGGGTCATACACACCTGGAGCTGGGTACCTGTGACCAAGCTTTGGCCCTGCACTTCCTCCCCCAAAGGCTTGGGGTGTGCAGCACCTGCTTGCAGAGCTGGGAGCTTGGGGGTGTCCCCCCCTGTGGGGTCTGGCTCGGAATGGCTGCTGATACTGCTCCAAACCCTGGTCCTTGGAGTGGGGCAGGACCAAACCCAGCACTACTGGTGGTGCAAAAAATAAACGTGAATTTGACTTGAAAAGTGTCCCTCAAGAAAAGCCAAGTTTGACTTCTCTGTTGGTTTGGCCCACCCCATATTCTAGTGAGCAGAGTATTAACAAACCCCAAATGCTCAAAACCACCTTGAAAATAATAAAATCGTGGTTTTAAATCAGATCACAGTACATTTCCATTATTGTTTTCATTTCTGTGTTTTCAAGATGCAGCCTGATTGTGCTGTTGATCTTTTTTCTGTAGACAAAAAAACATCGGGAAAAGGTAAAACGAAAGAAAGAAAAAAAAAAGACCTTTCAGAGAGTCAAAACAGTCACCAGGTTCAAGGAGCTGGGGCTTTAAGAAAAAAATAGCAGGTACTATGAGTCTGACCATAAAATCACAAGAGTTGGCAGGCTGGCCAACAACATGTATTTAAACTAATAAATGATTGATTGTCCTGAGAATTGTATAGTATTGTTTCCTCTGCTGTTCGCCTCTTTTGTCAGCCTCTATGTTGAACCCAATTAAGATTCTTCTATTCTGACAGTCATTGTTGTTCCCGCTCAGTGTACATCTTGTATCCTGCCTTTTCCACGTGAAAGAAAGGGGGGAGGGGGGGAAAGCTTCACTGGGTTTTAATTTCGGATTGCATGCTCCAGTTCATCCTGCGGCATCTGTGCGGATGCTTGTTCGCCTGCTGCGTCCAGCAGCCTGGGTCGGGGGGGACGACACTGGGTCTCCCCTGGTCTGGGGTGACCGCCTGGTCTCAGGCTGGAAATGGGGGTGACACAGTCTGAGACATGCAAAGATTTCTGCTGTGTTCAGCTCCCTTGCTCCCACAGGGGATGTAGGAAGCTTTTGAGGGAGAATCCAGCCCATGGCACTGGGTGTCTTGAACGCTATCTGTGGCACAGGAGGTGATGCCTCGGTCCCTGGCAGCTGCTGACCCAGGCCCACAGCTCCGTGTTATCCCACAGGGTTCCATATTCAATAAAACCACTTTAAAATGTGCCCAATTTTCCTGGTGTGCGCCATCAGTCAGTCAAAGGGCTGTGACTGCTCCAGCTGTGCTGCCCTTCGTCTCTACTGAGGGTTTCTACAGGAGAAAGAGGGAAGCTTAGGTTTTGCCCATGGCAGAAATAGGTGGAAAAGTGCTGATAGCTGTGTTATCCGTTAAGGCTTTCAGCCTGGCAAGTCAGCTTTCAGTGCTCTTACAAGCACCAAAATTTCCAGTTCACGGGGGTGTGATACACACAGTTCCCCCCTCTACCCTCACACCCCACCTCTGCCCGATTTAGCCTCTCCTTATTAAAGACCTGGCAAAAGCTTGTTGAAGATAAGGATGTTTTTCCCCAGGCTGAAACGACGGCCCCAGCTGCAGCCCCCGCCGCTGAGTCCAGCTCCCGGGGTGCAGAGTTAACATACCCAAGGAAAATATCTCCCACAGCAAGACCCCGTAGGACCACACGTCACTTTTTGTATTGTAGATTTTATCAAATATGGATTCTGGAGCCATCCACTTGAGAGGAAGTCGAGCCTGGAGTAAAACAGACAAACCTGACTATTATTTTCAAAGTCTAAAAGAATTTAATCATAGATGAATCAACTATATATTGTTATGTAAATAATTACCATTCAAACAGGAACCTGTGGGATTTCCTTACAGGCAGTCAAGATAAACCCACACTCATTCAGACACTTTCTTAACAAATTGTCAGAGTAAAAGGCTGTTTTTAAAATACGTGTGGCACAAAAACGCCAGAGACTGGAAACCTGTGACCAGGCCTTTTCTTTACAGGGATGTGGGGATATGCAAGAACAGAGGCCTCTTGCCAGCATCCTAGAGACAGGGGAGAAAACCCTACATCCAAGCACAAATGATTCTGTGACAGTGTCCGAGATGTTCTCCGGGAAATTTTCAGAGCCTGAATTGCAGGACTGTGTCAGCAGCCCTTGAAGCCCCCTCAGTGCAGCCTCTTAGCGTCTCCTGAGCGGTACCCAAGTTATGCAAATAACACTTCACAGCTGATACATTGCACTGCAAGTCTTGAAAGGGATTTATGGATGACGGAATAGCTGGCGGGCGGGTGAGACATGCAGAAGGAGACTCTCTGCATGACCCCAATGCCCACACCAAATTCCCGCGGCGCAAGTGGGCGCAGGCAGAGTTTGCTGACCCAGCGTTCACGGCAGGCTTGGCGAGGGGCTTACTGCCTGCTAGTTACAGGAGAAGCAAAAAACCCCCATGAGTAGGTGCTGGAGGCAGCGAGTCCAGCTTGGCTGCTGGAGGCACCGTGAGCGGTGCTTGACCCTGGTGTGGGTACACGGGGGGACACGCACTTTGTTTCGGAGGGACTGGTTTCCTTGAAGGAAGTTTACTAAGTGGGTTATGCTGCAGAGCCAGCCAAGAAACAAATGTCTAAAAAACACCTAAAGGCAGAGCTGTGAAACAGTTAGCGTGTCCAAGCCTTATGCTTGAGGACAGAAATGCTTTCCAGCTCTACAATGGATCTGGATAGCTCATCTTCACATAAAAACTGTGATAGCTTTCAAGCTCCTTTAAGTTTAGGAAATGCGAACGTCTACAGAACATTTTGGTGGACAGTTTGAAATGATATGTTATAATCATTTGGGTAAACAAACAGCATCTTGACTTACATCTCCTTTTCTCACATAATCAGGATTCTTATAAATATCTCTTGCGAGGCCAAAATCACAGATCTTCACGACATTGTTCTCAGATAAAAGGATGTTTCTGGCTGCCAGGTCACGATGAATGCACTATAATAAAACATTTTCACAATCAAACTGCATTTCCTTAATCCTGCACACAAATTTCCTGACTGTCTCCCATATCCTTTTAAAAATTATTATTATTATTTGAGAAACCAATTTAATACTTTTTTAGGGAAGTTGACTATAGTTTACATGAAGTTACTGTAAACGGTGGCAATTCTTAACAAAAAACCCACTAAACTTCCCAAGTCCAGAAAGTGATAATTTTTTAAGCCCCTTGACATTTGCAGGGAAAGTGCTGATTCATTTGGAGCTCCCTACCTAATATATGTTGAAATGAAGAAAAAAAACCACCACACCCAAAAGATCTTCCCTGAGTGAATGAGCTTGACCCACTGCCTTCAGCCATGATCCTGTGTTTATGGACTATGGAGACTTGGATAAACACACGGTTATATTTATAACGCCAAGAGGAAAACAGCTCTTCCTTTGGGAGCTCTCCCAAGGAAGGTGTCACTAAAACGTAGACATGATTTCACCTCTGAATCCCATCCTTCTGCAGGGAAAAATCCCCAGTGCAAAACTTACCTTTCTGGAGGAGAGGAACTCCATGCCTCTGGCCACCTGAAAGCTGTACGAGATCAGGTCCTCCATAGTGAGGGGCAACTTGTAGAGCTCATCAGCCTCTGCAAAGGTGGAAAAATGTGGTTTGTTACAAAGATCGCTCACCAAGCAGTAATTTTCCTCCTCTCTTACTGACCCTATTAGTCCCATAAATTCAGTCTTCATAGAGTAGTATTCCAAGGTCAACCCACTGTCACTGGAAACAAAAATAGTGCTTGCTTTATACCCCACGCTTTGGACACTGCTGTGTTTTCCCCAAAGATAAGGAGCAGTCAGAAGAAACAATCGCACATTTTCCTGTCAGATTTAGTAACCCTGGAAATAATCTTTTTTTAAATCTTCTACCCTCTGGACATGACCCTGTGAGCGTCTCCCACGGATGTTTATTAGGGTGATAAATGAGGAAAAAAAATTTCAGGGATGCACAGTATGTTGTAAAAATATCACAGACCGTGTAGGGACAGGAAGGAATTAATACCTACCCTCCTCATCCTCCTCCACATCACTCAGACTTTTATCTTCCTGGAACCCAGAGCTTGCGAAGCTCTCGCTGCTGGTGACACTGGCCAGCCTTTGTTTTTTGCCTTCCACCATCTCAATATCCTTTTTCTCTTTCATTGGCTCTCCTTGCAGAGACAATTCCTTCAGACAAACAGAGGAGAAGAGGTGGTACGTCAGAGCAACGGAGGAGGTGGGAGAGGAACTGAGTCAGGCTGATGTTGCCTTTCCACCGGGAGAAAGTGCTGGTCCATGGCATGTGTGGTCACGTCTCTCACAGGCAGGTGTCCAGTGCCACCACGGCAGGCAGGGGCCGGTGGCAGGGCTGTGCTCCACCAAAGTTGCCATACCCAGAGGACAGAAACATGATGACTTGGGAGCACCAGCCATGATTTTGGGGCACCCCAGGTGGTGGGCTACCACTGATGAGGTGAGGATTTGCGGGGTCCAGGGATGGACATGTTTGCTGGGCTGTGGCTCATCTCAGCCTGAAATGAGACATCTGAAAGGGCCTATCTCTCTCTGGTAGCCAGAGAAGGAGCCTGGTGGGATGAGTTGAGAAGGATTTGCCCACAGTGCAGGTGTCCCAGCAGTCTCAAAATAAAGAATCAGCTTTTTGTCCCAGACTGCTTAAGGCACCTGCCTCTATGTCCTTGCACAGTGCTTAGTAGGGGGCTCTAAGCCCTTCCAACAAGGAGCAAGCGCACTTTGTGTTTGAAATACAGCTGCTGTTGGAAGCAACTACCTCTCTACCCCGACACCTTTATCCAATGTTCTTATGTTACAGTCAATGACAGTTTTATGGGACACATGCAACACTGACTGGAAAATGCTTTCCCACTGCTACCTGGAGAGCAGCCTAGCTGCCTGGCCATGCTCTTGTGCCCTCTCCCCTTTCCTCTTGTCCTGTAACCATCTCACTTCCCTGCATATGCTGGTGCAGAGCCAGGCTCCCTCCCTCCTGCCCAGGTGCCCTTCCCAGGGGTGTCAGAGCACCAAGTCTGGGCAGGCTCCTCATGAGGGTGGAACGTAGGTGACTCCCCCTAGGGTGGACCTTGCATAGCTGTGCTCCCTGCTGAGCATCCTACGCCAACAACTGCACGTTGGAGGAGGTGACTGCTGTGTTTCCTGCAGAGTCCAATGCAGATGGCCTTGGGAACAGAGACTCAGCCAAAGCCCTTTGGAAGGAGAGGTCCTGCCGAGCATGCCCTCCCACAGAGCCCTTCTGAAAAAGCCCTGAGAAGCTGCTGAGCTTTTGGCACAGCTGAGCAGGGGGTTTGAGGACTGCCGTTCTGGGTCCAGGCTCCTAAATCCCACTTCAGAGCCTTAAATCCTTTGGGGGATTTTGCTGAAAGTGCACAATCAGGGATATAGTTGGCATGTTTGGGTTCAAGTTTGTAATAAGAAACACGCTCTAGCATTGATGCAGAGGGCTGTGGGATGTGAAGACAAGATTCTAATCTCTTTTCCTCTTGATAGCCCTTCTCCTCACACAGTAATAAGATTACTTGCAAATCTCTGAATATTAGGGTGTCTTGGAACACGAGCTTTAAATGGCATTATCTCAGTCATGTTCCCAGCGGTACTGAAATCAGTGGGCAAAACCACTTCCTTCGGCTTCGCTGACACCAGCCTCTGAAATGACCCCAATCTCAGCAGGAATGGGTTCGTCAGCAGCAGAGCGAGAGCATGTGGGGACACTTTGGATAGGATTCACTTCCTCTTGCTGTAGACAGCTCCATCTGAATTACTCCCAGCAGTCTCCTTGGACGGTCAGGGGAGAGAAATTACCCCTTTCTTGGCAGAGCACATCCCACACCAAACATTAAAACAGGTCAGGTGAACTGCACCCAAAAGTCGTTTCTCTCATTTGGTAGAAGAGAGTCTAAGGAGACTAGCTCAGAGGCTGACATCTACATTACCTACACTTACATTAGGTAGGATGAACCCTGCCTAAGGCATCTGCCTCCTCACCTTGTTGGGGCAGAAAAAGTTCCTCTTGCTCTTCAGGTAGTTTGATAAATTCCCATATTTGCAGTATTCAACAATTACCATCAGAGGCCCTGGGGAAAAAGAAAATGCATTTTCAGCAGTATAAAGCAATACAAGGGGTTCTGAGAAGAATAGTCTTTCATGCCTGTAGTTATAACTTGAAACCAGAATAACTAATTGCATGTCCTAATGAAGCAGAAGGCTGCTTGAAGGACACTGGACATGTTAGTAAAACAATACAGTTTCTGGAAATTAGGGAAGAGACTAATTTTTGAAAGTTGGGTCATGAACCTTGGTCCTGAAGGACTCTCCGTTTCCTCTTCAGGTAGTCTGCATTCAGACTGGAGTCCCATAGCCCACACACTCTTGTTTAACTGGAATAGGTGACATATCTAAAACAAGCCATCACTCGTACTGGCCCTTTGATTTTCTGAGTGGAATATCGTGAAGGATTTTACAACAGTTGCTTTGTGATTCATTGTTCAGGGCCAGCAGCTGATATCCCTTGTTCCCAGCCTTTCCTGATCATGTTTAACTCAAGCTCGAGCAGTGAAGTGAGTGAGGTAAAGGACAAATGGCATGGTCCTAAATTCACACTTCTCATGTTAATACTAAAAGAGGGTTTAACTAGAGAAAATGTTTAATCACGTCATTAAACGACTAAAAATCTCTATTTCTCTTCCTCTTTTTTTCACCAACCACAGGACGAGCTCAAATATTTCAAGTTAATAACTTGACCTCTGGATGAAAAACAACATGGCCAACTGACTTTTTGGGAAGTGATATAAACCCATTTTCAGGGCAGTGCAGATTTTTTTACCTCCATTTTTCGTGCAAGCTCCCAACAAATTCACAATATTGAGATGATGACCAACGTGGATCAGGATTTTCAGCTCAGTCATCAGTGCTTTGTACTCACTTGCTGTGGCACCTTCTGTAAATGCAAAAGAAAGTCAATGTGAAATGGCAAAGGACTGATCCTGCTGAGCTTTACCACTTCTCGTTACTTTCCATTGAAATAACCTCCATTACTGGTTGTACTTCATGTGCTGATGTTCTTTGTCTATTCCTCCCTGCTCAGCATCCTCTTACTCGCAATAAAACCAATAAAAAGAGTCAGGCACTTAACTTCCTTCCAGTAGACTCTGTTATATTTAGAACTGAGAGAATTTTTTTCACGGGAATACTTTTGTTGTTTCAGCCAAAAAATGAAAGAACAAATAAAAAGGGATTTCAAGACTATAATTAACTCTATCTAGAGTAGGTTTCAACTGACATGACTTCAACTGTCTAAGGGTTATGTACTAGCCTGAACTAATCAATGCCTCAAGGAGTCAGTGGCAAGAGCAAAGCATTTCCAGAGGCTGATGCAGGCATCAACTTTAGCCATCTCTATAGGGAAGACACCAACCACTTGGTGATGCTTGCCTGGTTCTGTTCATTATAGAGGAAGCCTGGAGTATTAAGATAGACCAGGGAAGTAAATTTTAATTGGTTAAAATTACGTGACTGCAACTCACCCTTACTAGTAATGATTGATATTACTAATAATAGTAATAGTAATGATATAAGAAATCCCACAACTAAACCCAAAAGATTCTATTTAGTGTTGGGTGAAACTTTTAATTCCCTCCAAGCAAATTTTTTTTTCTGCAGAATTTTATTTTGGTAAGAATGCAAGAAAAAACACATGGCTTTGTTTAGACCTTTTAGACTTTTTCAGTTTACTGACACCAAGAGTAAGAAGAACAGTCCAGTGGAAAGAACCTAAAGCTAGCTCTTAAAGGACTTGGTTTCAACATCTGAATGGAAACAGATTTTCTTGGTGGCCCCACACAAAACTTGTCAGCTACCCAGCCAGCCAGTATTCATCTCTATAAATAGTGACACTTTCCCTCCACCTCATGGGAATTCTGTGAGGACAAAGCCCTTGAATGACTGCAAAGGTCCTGGATAATCTAGTGAGGTCACAAGGAACGGGGCAGATCTCCCTTAACTTTAGGTGCCCATAGCGAAGATACCGACAGAGGATCTAGTCACCACAAGCTTTCCGCATAGTCAGCAGAACTAAACAAGTGCTTCGCTCTCCATATGCAGGGATCTGCCTTAGGATGGGATGAACTGTTGTTTCTCACCACTGACAATAAAGGGAATTTGAGTGACTAACTCAGATACAAGCATCTACCCTGCACACACACACACATGAATCCCACCATGAAGACTTCTTATAGCTGCCGTCTGCTCCCATCTATTCCAGGAGAACCCCCTGCTGTCTTGATAGTGCTGGCTGGAACAAGAAGCCTGCTAATGTACATAAAGAAATGTTGAATCTGGCAGACCACTCTGCCAGCACATATGTCTGCATGTTGGCAAAACATCTCAGTTAACCAGGGGTCAGACAATGACCCAGGTAACAGGCCATCCACTGAAACCAGTGACACAGATGGCTATCGGCCCACTGATGCAGAAGGTCTGGACAGGGACCAAAGTTTTAGTTTCCTTCCATTTTCCAGACATGCTTGCTGCAGGGGAGTTGTTCATTTGGCATTGGCCAACAGGGTGTTTCTGTGCTTCTGCAATAAGAGAGAGGAGAAAGGTTTGCAACCTGCTCAGCCGCAAATTCCCTCCTTGGGGATGATCCGGGATATCGCAGTAGCATGTACCACCCCCTGTGAAAGCATTTGACGTTATACTGCAGAACAAGCTTGTTGAGGACAATAGTGAGAGGGCACACCCTACATGGAGTACAGCCGCCAGGTCATTGCTGGCAAGAAATAGAAGCTACTTCAGGTTGAGTGTTGCAGGGACAGACTGTAGGTCTGAGAGTACCGCACATGCCTTTCCAAGGGCTGGAGGTGACACGTACATCTCCTGACAACTGATAAGTAAGCAGCTGTGAAGCTAGAAGCCACTGGGTAAGAGGGATGGATTCAAACTATGCCTGAACAGAGCCAACTGAGAGCATCAGGGACCCAAGCTTTACTAGCGGAACAGGGATGTGTCCTGGCAGAGAATGACACTGAAAAGGATTCAAGGATTAAGAGAGATAAGTAATGCAGCATAAGCTCCCAGAGCAATGCAAAAAAAAGACTGATATGATCCTTAGGTATATAAACAAGGGGAAGCTAAATACATAGGAAGGGATGTCACCAGGACTATGGGTTAGGGAATTCAGCCACAGCTGCTGCAGGCTATGATGGAGTATCATCCTGCTTGCTAACTTCCCAAGTGCCCTCTTCAAATTGATGAGGGTCTTTGTCCTTTCTGCTCCAATGAGAAGAGTGGCAGTGAATAGCTGGGAGATGATTTCACTTTGGGAAGAGCGCTCGTGTATGAAGAGCACTGGCAAATCCATTACACATCCTGGATGTCAGCATCCTAAGTGCCATGTGATGAGGCTGCAAATGGTTCAGAGAGGACACACCTGTACAACACCACCAAGATTTAAACAGCTTAATCTGTTTAGCTTAATAAAAGGGCCTTCATGAAGAAAAAATCATATAATCTAATGGAGAAGGTTAGAATAAGAAGTGAAAGTCAGACAGGTGCAAATTAGATGTAAGGCACCTCTTTTCAACAGAGATGACTAATCATTGGAACTAATGACCAAGGAAAATATGAAAGCTTCCATCCAAGTGTCTTCATATCAAGGTGGATGCCTTGTGCTTCAGCTAAATTTCATTTACAATGTTCAGTACGGGGTCAGTCTAGCATAATGGTACAACATAGGGTACACAGGAAATCTAATTGCCCCTTCTGATCCTAAAAAAATGACTCATTTTTTCTGGCATTTGAAGTAGTGGAATCAGATTTTTTAAAAAATCAGGCAATCAGGTAGGTTCTCACTGCATCTGAAACTTTCTCCTATATCATATGACAATTTATCACCCTTTTTACTGTGAACGCAATTTCTATTTCATAGTTCTGCCATTTCACTTGTGGTGGACTTGAAACTTGGTGTCCACGTTTTGGAGGCTTCAGAGAGTGGAGGGGTAACATCACACACTCTTGCTTTCAACAGAATCATATTAAAAGTGGGACATGATATAAGGCATCATTTTTTCCAGCCCAGCTTTGCAGCAAGATACCTTTCAGCATTTTCACAGCAACTATTCTGCATGTTGGTGATTTCTTAATTCCAAAAGCAGACGCTTGTACCACCTTCCCAAAAGCTCCGTGTCCAAGAGACTTTCCTGTAAAGAAAATAAATTGGAGAGATACATTCTGGTAAAAAAGAAATCTTGTCAGCAAGTGGCTTCTTAGATAATGAATTGACAAATGGGCTTTACGATAAGTCCCACGTGTATATTTCCAATATATAGGTGTTTTGAGGGTTTTGTGTTTTGGTTTTGGTTTTTTTTGTTTTCTTTTTTGTTTTGTTTTTTAATGAGTAAGCAGACAAACCAGAAGACAGAGTCATTGGAGGGAATAAGTGATATGATTGAAAATGATACTAAATGAATGGAACTAGTCAGTGGAGGTACACTGGCTCCTGACCCAATTTTCTTCAGTTTAGCTCTGCCAGAGAAAGATTTGCTCCTCTTTCCCCTGAGCACAGTGCACCATGCAGCAGGCTGTGACACTGCTATTTATGTCTCCAACAGCACAGGGCCTCCGCCTAAACTCGCACACGTGCTGAGCTGCAGCTTGCCACAGACTTCAGTAATTTTTACAAATGCAATTCTTCCTTCTCAAACAAGGTGCCTTAAAATTACCTTCATTCCAGGGAGATGACAGCAACTTTGCATCGCAGCACCTGGAGTACACGCACAACCCCCTGATTCTCCCTCGCAAGCCCTTGTAGGTTGAGATCATGGAGTGGTGAGAAGCTGCAAATCTGTGCAAATGAGACCTTCACATTTGCACAATGAGGTCTGGGGGGATTCAGTGAGAGGGGACTTGGAGTGACAAATGATCAGTTTGCTTATGGTGCTTACGACGCTTCCAGGTGTCCAAGGGCAGACATTTGTGCTGTGATATCATCATCATGCTGCTACTGAGCAGACCCCAGGAGAAGCACCCAGAGGTCCTTGAGAGAAATCAGTGGGAATCAATAAAATTCTCCAGCAGTAGGAGCTGAGTGTCCTCTTCCTTCACGTTGAGAACCAGGTAAGACTCCAAGTGTATTGTTATAACTTTTTCTAGAGTTCATGACATTTTATGCCAATCTCACAATCTGCACAGTCTCCTTCGTGACATTACTGTTTGAAGCAGGGAGTAGTGACACCATGCTCACGTGGACAGCCCTGGCCGCCTCTGCCCTTCTCAAGTGCCTAACACAGTTTTGATCAGAGACATCTTGTCAGTGTATCAGCTAGCAATAAATCTTATTTCTGAGTAACTATTTTGAGATTGCATTTGTGCTTCACCTTCAGCAGAACCCAGGCACCTAAGTGGCTAGCAAGATTATAGCAGCAGGCTTTGCGGCGTAGAGGAGAAGAGCAGAAAATAAAGGCCAGGTTTTCATACAAAACCAAAGCAAAACATGTACCATATATTTATTTCTCAGATATGCACATGTGACATAGCCATCTCCATAGGACCATTTCCTTTCTCTGTGATGGGCATCTGTTTGACTAGCTCTCACTTGGACATCTACCTTATTGATGTCTAAAGCTAAGTGAGAGATGAATCCCACTCAGACACTCACAGGCAAAGAAAAAGAGCTGCTGCTAGTTCTAAATTAAATTAAATAGATACTTCCTTTTATGTGTGTATCGCATTTCTAAACTGTAATTCTCAGTATGTCTGTCAGTAGAAGCAAACAGCATATGTTATCAAAGCAATGGAAACATGAAGTGGAATGAGCTAAGCCAAAAAATGCCCCAGAATTTATTTCCCCCCTAGATGTGCAGAAGTGTCGCATTTTTTGCAGCAAATAAAAACCATGACCAACTTAATCTACATGACTGAAAAATATCAAGCCTTTGTATGTGAAAGGCTTCGAGTTTGACACAGAAATATAGATGAATCAGTGGGTATCTTTGAAAAATCTACAATCACCTTCTTTCTCAGTTACTGCATATAGCAGATGTATAAGGGAAGGAACATTTAAGACTAAGATCTCAGTTTTCTTGGTGAATTGATGTTCTTAGTCCTTAATGTATTGACTGTTCATCATTTCTACAAGATGAAGTTGCAGTTTGAGGTCCTATAAAAGCCATCGTACCTTTGTTTAATCCATAGCTTTAATCTGTTTCCATCACTGTTAACTCACTTCCCACATGGAGATAACCTACTTAGTCACCACTTGGAAAACATACCAGTTAGCTCATAAAGCTACACAAAGCTGCTAACCTTTCATGAAGGAGAATGAGCACTGGGAACAACACTTCCTTCTCTAAACAACGATTGTGATTTAATGGGAAACTGTAATAACTCTTGATGTATTAGTCTTTGTTGCTCTGCTATTGTTTGTACCGTGCTAAACGTTAGGGCAGAACAGGGCTGCTTTAACTTTTCAGCGCATAGATGAAACTCCACAGTTTAGTATGTAGAGTGTGACTATGACTCTAATAGCTTGCTCTTGCAAAAACCCCTTATGTTGACACACAAAGTAATTACAAAATTATTAAATGGAGCAATTAAACAGAGGAATATTAAGATGCCTAACCATCTGAGCAGTCAACTTTTCACAGCCCTCAAGCAGCTACACTGGCCATGTTTGGGATAACGCTCAGGTATGAAATGTTGCGATGTTTACATTCAGACCAAGAAAGCAAAATGCTCTACTTAAATTTTCTGCACTTGACTTTGGTTTCCTGGGGCAATTCAGAACCCATTAAAGTGAGCATACCCCTCAGTCAAGGAGTTTTGGATCAGTCCTATTTTAGCAGGGTCCTTCACGCACATGAGCTGTTGGACTGGGGCATCAGCAAAAAGCACTTGCAGACACCGCTCTCCATCTATGTGGAAAGGCAGAGGCTCAAAGGTGTGTTCGTTTCTCAGGTCCTTTGCTGCAGTTTGACTCATCTGGATTTTGCCCACATGCAACTTCATATTTTCCATTATGTTATGTACAACAGCTCTGCACATGAAGGAGAACGGAAGGCGCTCTGCTGGGTGCCAGCGCTGTGGGCTTGCAGTGCACAGGAGGGAGCGGGGCTCAGGAAGCCGCTCACCATCGGCATGTTTGACATTGGACTGGAGCCATGTGGCAACACTCCCTCGGGGTCCTGCACCACGGCGTCAGCAGTGTGTGACCTCTCATAGATTAGGAAGGTCAAGCCCAAGAGTAAGGTGAGAAATGCATGCTAGCTCAACACTTATGCTGGACGGCAACGTTATCGCCAACCACACTGGCAGTGATTTATAGCACCAGCATTTTTCTGCCTATTGAAAAGATGACATTTTGCTCTCAGTCAGACTAATCTGTACTGAATGTTAATTATCCTGACTTCAGTGGTGCCCATACAAAATTTCCTGTAATGTCTGTAGCTCTTACAGATGAAGGGGGAGTCCTATTGTATAAGCATGGCATCACAGCCGTGGGCTGTATGTATGCATGTTGGAGGAACACATAGCAAAGAAGATGTGGGCTGAAAGGAGAGACTTATTTGCAAAAGTTACAATAAATCTGTATCCTGGAGGATAAGTAGGTGGAAAGAGAAAAACAGACGTATCTGATGCTGGAAGGGGTTGCATTTCTAAGTAAAAATATTTTTTAAAAACCATAGAAGCACATTTTGTGTTTGTGAGAAACTAATCCTTGGAGACTGCCAAAGTTCCTCAAAGACTGAGCCAACTGCCATGTAAGCAGGACTTGCACTGAGCTAATCTAGCATACTGCACATACCCAGTTTCCCTGAATCTGGTTCTCATTCATTGTCAGCATTCTTTATTTGTTTACCCCAGTTCTTCCACTTTTAACTCATTCTCTGGTCATCATTCCTCACCTCCAGACTCCAAACACCAACCCTGCAAGACGTGGGTTTTTCCTTGGTGTTTACATTCCATTTCTGTTTGACTCTTTCCCTGGGATTTACACACAAATAAAGCATCGCATAAACCAGCGATCACATTGTCTGCACATCAAGCTCTTGGTCCATCATTGTAAGAAAACTATTTGAAGACTGAAGACACTCCAGCACAAAGTTATGTTTCAGCATTCCCAGAACTGTGTATGACAATTATAAATCGCCAGTAATATATTTCAGCTGTGCTTATCCACATCTGGTCACCTTGTGACTTCTAGCATGCGAATTAAGTGCGATCCTAATTGTATGCATGTTTTAATCACCCTCTGTCCCTGATCCTGGGAGGACAAAACGAATCTGTTAACAGTTTCTAGCTAAAATGCAAGGATTTTCTAGCCCTTGCTGTAGGACAAATCTAACGCACGCCTGAAAGAACAAACAGCACTATAGCAACAGTCTGGCATTATCACTGATATTGTAACATTGACCCTCTTGCTAAAATCTGTGTGGTTTCTGGAGGGATTCCTCAACTCCAAAACCTGGTCCCTACCTTCCTGCCCTCCTCGTCAGCCCCACACTAGGCTAAGCAAATACGGAACGCTTCCAAACCCATGCCTTTCACTGGGGCGTCTGTAGGCGAGCTAGCTGCAGGTTCAAAGTTTCCGTGGATATTTATTTATTTACGTGTGGACTCATGTGTCACATTCTTGCACTTTATGATGCACTGACAAGAATGTTTATAAATCTGCAGCACGGAGGGAAAACAGAGAGAGTGCGTTGAAGAGAGGAGGAAAGGGAGAAACAGGGAGGGGTACAGGTTGGACTGTGAGGACCTATTTCAGCATAAGTTTTTTGCCAGATGAGCATATAACCAGGTTACAAGGGAAGAAAATTACAGTAAATGCCAAAGGTCAGGCTCCTGAGTCTAGAGAGAGAAGTATCCAAGTCAGCGGTCTGATCTGGAAGACTGCGGTTGCCCTGTTTTTGTGTCATGGTTTAAGTAGATCAGTCTGCAAAAAGTAGAGTGCAGCATTGCTGTCTGTATTTTAGTTTCCCTACCTGGAGTAAAAATATACATATATAAAGTCAGGTAGACACCGTCAGTCAGTCCTAAATGCTGTAAGTCAGTCAAGGACCAGGGCACCTGGTATAGAATAGCTCACACCGAACCTGGCAATATGTTGTGCTGCGTGTCTAAAACACACCCAGCTCCTCTCATTCAATCACTGCAAACCCAACGTGAAGTATGCCAATATTACCTAGTTTAAGCCTTTCCCTTGCAATCTCCCACTTGCTGGCATCATAAGGCAGACGTTCACATTGCTCATCTAAGGGGACTTCGTCAGGATCCATTATGATTGACAGGTAATGGTTGGTCTTCATTCCGGAGGAATAAGGCTAGAGAACAAAGAATATGGCAAAATGAAAAGGAGGATAAGGGTATCTGTCAACATTTTCCTGTTTGGATCAAGGGCTCCAAGTTAATTCTGTCCTAGGGGCTGTGTGTTTCACAGTCCAATAGATGCTTTGGTTAAGTTCCCTTTGGCTTTTGTAAGGCTTTTTATGTAAAAGAAACTCTGTCCTCTAGCTTTCCTTGTATGTGACATATCAGTTTCTTCAAGGAAATCCTTGTGGATGTGTATTAACATATGGTGTTATGATACAGACCCTCTGCACAGTCAAGAGAAATATTTTCGGCAAATGACTAAACATTGCTGATAAAAATAACTCTCCTTCATGATTGTGCAAAGCAAGAGGTGGCCATACGCAACAGATGGAGTTCAACTGCCAGTGTTTGTTTTTTCCATATACCCGGCAAAGATAGGTCACATGTGGTTAGAAGTTGTGCAAGACTAGTTGTCAGGAGAACAGACATTATACATTTCAGAAACTGTTTAAAAATTTTCAGAATTTTTTATTTCTTTGGTATAATTTCTGACAAATTTACTGAAATTATTTGAGTTTGGAGGAATTCATAAACACTCAGACTCAAACACATAATTTCAAATACATAATTTCAAATGAATTTGCCAGAAGTTCTGTTTCTACTGAGCAAATGGATTATTCACTTCACATGAGAAATGTAAGGAAAGATGAACCTAATCGCAGTTTTCTGCAGTCCATCTATTTTGAAACATATTTTCCTTCAAAGAGCACCTAGATTGCCACTCTAATCCACCAGACATTTCCTGACACAGAAGTACTTATATTTCTATAGAAAAGGTCTAGTGTTTGCTCTAATTTCCTGCCTATTAGCTGGAATTTATGGAAAATCTGTTGAACTGAGCCCCTTCACCTTGCTTTTCCTAAACTCACAGAAACAGCACATGGGCATGTATGCAAAAACACAGATATATCTGCATATTCTTTTGCTGTTGCTTTAACTGCCCGCTGTGACTTTCAGCTTTCCTTCTCTACAGCTTGGAAATATGTCCCTAATACATGCATTTCCAGGCCTTTGTTTGAAAAGGCTATTACTAGCCGTGTGTGCTTTGGTTACAAACATAACTAGATTAAAATGATAGTAGCTAATAGCTCCTGTTTTAGTTGCCTTTCACCATCCCAAGTAGGCAGAAGGTTAGTCCCAAGATTACACTGATGCTTGGGGAAAAGTCAGGTAGCATAAAACCTGGCTCCAAACAATCCCCCGACCCTGGATGGGACATGGATAACCAGGATATGGATAGAAACAGAAGTGTGTGTGGTGCTCCAAAAAGAGCATTTCTTGATAGAGACGTGTGTACCAGGCTGCTCCTACCAGTCACTCGAGCAGAGCTTTTACGTGGACCCACCCCAGAAAAAGCAATAGGGGTGTGGGAAGGTGCAGAGAACTTCCTACGCTTCTTTATTCAAACATAACAAATACCAAATTTTTGGCACAATTGGAGATTTGAAACAACATTTTGATTGATGAAGAATTGTTAAATGTATCGTTTGTCCCTGTATGCGTAACAGACAGGTTTTAAGAAAATGCTCTGAGAGAGCATAAAAAACTTTGTTTTCCATTGTAGCAGCATAATTTGTATATGAATTTTAATTTAGAGCTAATTCCAGACATAAATCCTTGAGAGTAAGGGTTTGTAACAGAAACACAAAGACCATAAGCGTAGACCAACACTAGCTGGAAAGGCTCATCTGGAAAAGAAGGCTTCACATGCCATCTAGTTAAAGTCCCTTGTTCTATGGCAACAATGATTATTTTTATTAACTTTTAACGATCTAACCAGCAAATGTCAAGTTTTGGTATCATAACAAATAAGAAAAAATAAATCTGCAACCCTTCGCTACTTTGAAAACGTATTTTCCCCAGGGTTTGCAGTGATGTTATGAATTCCTTCATCGTTACCAGTGAGCAGTCAGAACAGGCCCCACTTGCTTTGTAATTTCTCTAGTTACAAACTTTCTCCACGGCTTCAGCTGACCTCTACTTTTCTTTCCCCCCTCAAACTCCCATGCATTTCTCCTTACAAAAATCTGTGGCAGTAGGAAGGCAGGCAGAGCGATTGCTGCCATACCGCCCTGGTTTGGAGGTCTGGTCCTGCGTTCCCATCGGCCAATAGAAGTCCTCAGTGTAAAACCTGAGATACAGGCAGGCCTTGAGATAAAATGGTCTGGCGGGCTGCAGTCAACCTTTAGCAATCGTCACGGAGCTCGGCCAGCTGGAACACGGTCAGCCGTGGCCACTGGGAGCTGATCCCCATGCCACCGTGCTGCGGTACCTCTCGGGATGGGCGAAGGAGGGCAGCCGGGGCTCAGCACCGCTGTGGAGTGGGAGTGGGGGAGAGGGGGACACACAGCCATTCCTCATCTCATGTCCTGCAGTGCGCCCCATCGCCCCAATACCTCCCTTCCCTCAAATCCGTCTGCTCCTCCAAGTTGCTCTGAGATCCTTCTGCACTGTGGAGGAACTGTATTTTCTGCTTATGAGAGTTGCTGCGGTTTAACCTGCGCACACCACGCAAGGCAGACATGGTGCTGTCAGCACAAAGGAGCTTTAAACCATCACGGTCAGCCTTGGACAAGAAGGAGGGTCAGCTGCACGGGCAGTTAACATTATCATGCTGATACAGGATCATCTGCTCTAGGGGCTGCACCACCAAAACTACTTCAGTAAAATATCACTTTGCAAGTGATGTAATTACACCAGACACTGTGCAAACCAGACCCCAGCGCACTCTGTGAAGATCTGTCATTCCCACTCACTCAGATCTTCAAAGACATTAAGATGCCAAACCCCCACAGCTTTTAAGGGAATGGGGATGCCTTTGGTGGGAGTCAGGCATCCAAATGTTTGCGAGTCTCAGGGCTTTGCCCCCACCCAGGCTTTGCTTCTTGGCTCACTTATACTCAGCCTTAGGAGTCACAGTTCCCTAAGCACCCGTCAGCAGCCTGGTGATTGCACAGGGAACAAAGGTGAGCAGGAAGTGAACTAGATTTTTTTTTTTTTTTTTTTGTAGTCTCAGCAATCCCAGTGGTCTCGGGAGGATTTTCTAACATGAGCAAAGGGCTGGTAAGTAGAGGCAGGTGCTGCCGGGAGCTCCCCGTCTGCTCTTACCCTCTTCAGCTTGCGTATGAAGAGGGTCAACAGGAGCCAAAAGAGCGTTGCAGCCACGCAGGTACAGGTCAGGGTTATTAGCTCCAGGTTTGACCTCTCCGACGTGCCTGGGAAAATCAAATGGCAAACATTTTAGAAAATGACCTGCAAAAGCAAGGGCACTTTATATCTCTTTGCCATTAAAATAAAATACCAGGAAGGACCAGCTGCTTTTCAATGGGGTATTAATCTCTGTTTGGACTGGCTTGCAGAGCCTGGAAAAAAATGGTGTCCCAGCAAAGCTGTTGTATTGAACACAGCAAAATTGCTTTCGATCCATCTGTAAGTTTTTCAGTAAAAGGTCAGCTCTTCTTTGGGGTGCAGGAGGTGAAGTAAACCAGGTTGAGGATGGCCAGTCAGATAATGATTCCCTTTTGAGGTGGAAATTCAGCTGCAGGGCTTTTTTAGCCAAATTTTCTCTGTGTGAGAATGCGTGTGGGCCCGCTTATGCAGTTTCACACACACACCCCCAACAGCAAAACCCATCTGGCCAAGCGCACATCCGAGCGAGGAGCAGAGGTCTCAGAAACGCACAGTCCCCAGCAGCCTCGGCAGAGGATGGGGCTGCGTGGAGGGGATGGCTCTGCTGGCCCTTCCCCGGGGCCAATGCTGCTGTGCGAGAGCTGCTGATATCAGGCAGGAGAAGCCAGGGAGGGCTTGTGCTGGTGTAGACATCGGTGAATCCAGGTGTGACCCGGGGCGTGCTGCAGTGCTGCTGCTTGGGTTTTGTTGTCCAGGTTGTTTGATGCCTTTCCTCGGGCACTGCGCCTGCTCTGTCCCAGCTCAGCAAGCTCTTCTGTGCTGACGGCTGAGCCCTGCAGCCTACACCTCCATCCCAGCCGTGCTGGAAACCAGCCAGCCCTCACCAAAAAAACCTCTCGGGGGCGGAGAGCTGGGGGCTCCCTTGGAGGCTCGCCGTGCAGCAGTCCACGAGCTCTCCTTCATCTGGTCTGGATGGACATGATCTGGTACCGGTGATCTCAGCTTCTGCAAAGCATGGCATGGGGGTCTTGATCCTAATCCCCACCAGGCAGTGCGGCCAGAAACCTGGGGTGTAGAACCCAGCACTCCCTCCAACTTGCTGGTCCCTGGCAGGGTCTGTGCCCTCAGATCTCCTGCCAGTCACACCAGCAGTGTGGGGCCAGGCTCCCCGAGGGGACATGGGACCCTCTCCACAGGACCCTCTCCTCCACGGGACCCAGCAGCACCTCACAGAATCCAGCTGGCGGGGAGCTGGGAGAGCTCTCCAAACCAGGGAACAGATTAAGCACAGAAAGAGAAAAACAAAAACAACAACAACTGAAAATGAAGCAGCAAGAAAACATGAATATTAGAAATCTGGAGAGGATTAGAGCCCACTGACAGATCTTAAAAAAAAGCCAAAATAAAATTCACTTCAGACTGCTACTTAGGGACTCGTAAAATGGTTTCAGAGCAATCTGTTTTGCAAATCCCGTGATCGTGTCAAAATACCACACTTCCCCCAATATGTTTTCCATCTGATTGGTAGCAAATGCAAAAAAAACCCCTTCTGCTCTGCCTCTTATCCTGATACACCCTCCAGAGAGAGAAAATGAGAGGACAAGAAGGAGTAATTCTGAAACATGATTTCACAGTGGTTTTGTCAACTGCACTTGCAGCAGTTTCAGACCCTGGGCAGCTCGGTGTTACTCCTGACACATGAAAAAGGGATGATTGATGTCTCACTGCTGGGCTTACTGGGTAATCCAGAGGGATGTGTTGCCTGGTTTTAAGCAAGGTTACAGAGCTTTGTTCAGAGCTTGAATTGCTTCCTGTCGTTGTAGCTTAACTAGCATAATATCTTCCCTCTCGAAAGGTGATAATCAGATTTGCGTTCATACCCTATATGTAAGATTCCTCCAGCATGTCCATTCTGGAGCTTTGAGCTCACTGAAGAAAAATACGACCGCAACTACAAATGGAGATATAAAGTATCTATTTCTCAAAAATGCCAAGAGTGTTAATTTTTCTGAAGTATTTTTTAAAGGCTTGTTTTCGATAGGGGTCATAATGATGGCATAAATGATACAGCCTAATGCAGCTTGCCTCTGCTCTGACATTAGGCTTTCCTTTTACGTATGGACACTTTCCTCTTGCTTCTGAGCAGCACCCGTGCAGATGGCGAGTAATAGTTTCTGACATTTATTCAGCAAAACCTGGAGGGGCTGAAGGTTCATTTGTTGCCGCTGCTCCATACGGCAGGACTCAGAAAAGCTGCTGAGGCATGATACAGCCAGTCCTGGGGTGGAAGGCAGCAGCTCCCTAACCGCTACCGTATGCTGCCCAGGAGTTAGTGAAGAGACGTGAAGGTGCTGTCTTTGAAATGTCCGAGTGAATTTAGGCCACTGGAAAGCATTTCTCCAGGCTGGGGCTGGGCTGGGTTATCAAACGTTGGGTTCCTTGTCTTGCAGCCAGAGCTGACTGAGTGCCTCTAAGCTGGGTAGGAGAAGGTTTGATTTGAGGCAGAACAGGCAGGAACACACAGAAGAGGGCTTGGGATCAGCAGAGTTTGGAAGAGCTGTAAGCAGGACTAAATCCCTCTCTTTGCTGGATAGCCCAAGATTTCTGGCTCCCCCTTACACCCTTCCCATATCTCTACCCACCAGCCACCTCATCAGACACAGACCTTCTGCCATGTGCAGCTCTGCCCCATCCTCCTGACTCGCTGCGGCAAGCAGCAGCCCCCTTCCTGCCCCAGAGCCCCTCCAAAAGTCCCCCCGCACCATCCCATGTCTCTGCAGTGCTGCAGAGGGGCGAGGAGAGGGCAAGTGAAGAAGTGCCACCAGCAGCAGCTTCTCTCTCTCAGCAGCTACAAGAGCCACCAGGACAGTGCAGGCATGCAGGGATGAGAGCCTGGACTAATGCACTGACCCCTCCAGGCACGAGCTCAAGCCTCAGGCTGTCACAGGCTCTGTCATTAGGATTTCAGCTCTGAACAGAATCACAGAATAACTGAATAGTAGGGATTGGAAGGGACCTTCAGAGGTCATCTAGTCCAATCCCCCTGCCAAAGCAGGTTCACCTAGAGGGTTGGACAGGATGGCATCCAGGTGGGTTTTGAAAGTCTCCAGAGGAGACTCCACAGCCTCTCTAGACAGCCTGTTCCAGCGCTCTGTCACCCTCAAAGTAAAGAAGTTTTTCCTCATGTTGAGAGGGAATTTCCTGTGTTCTAGTTTGTGCCCGTCCTGTCACTGGGCACCACAGAAAATAGTCTGGCCCCATCCTCTTGACACCTGCCCTTGAGGTATTTATAAGCATTGATGAAATCCCCTCTCAGTCTTCTCTTCTCCAGGCTAAACAGATCCAGGTCTCTCAGCCTTTCTTCACAAAAGAGATGCTCCAGTCCCTTGATCATCTTTGTAGCCCTCCACTGGACTCTCTCCAGTAGTTCCTTGTCTTTCTTGAACTGAGGAGCCCAGAACTGGACACAGTACTCCAGATGTGGCCTCACCAGGGCTGAGTAGAAGGGGAGGATAACCCCCCTCGACCTGCTGGCCACCGTCTTTTTAATGCATCCCAGGAGACCACTGGCCTTCTTGGCCACAAGGGCACATTGCTGGCTCATGGTCATCCTGTTGTCCACCAGGACTCCCAGGTCCCTCTCGGCAGAGCTGCTTTCCAGCAGGTCAACCCCTAACCTGTACTGGTGCATGGGGTTATTCCTCCCCAGGTGCAGGACCCTACACTTGCATTTGCTGAACTTCATTAGGTTCCTCTCCGTCCAGCTCTCCAGCCTGTCCAGGTCTCGCTGAATGGCAGCACAACCTTCTGGTGTGTCAGCCACTCCTCCCAGTTTTGTATCTTCAGCAAATTTCCTGAGGGTACACTCTGTCCCCTCATCCAGGCCATTGATGAATATGTTGAACAAGACTGGACCCAGTACTGACCCCTGAGGAACACTGCTAGCTACAGGCCTCCAACTAGACTCTGCACCGCTGATCTCTGAGAGGTGCAGTTCTGTGTCAGGTGTCAACCAGGAAAAAAGCAATGCCTGGAGAACCAACACTACTCTGCAGCACCCAAAGCATCCCTCACCCCTAAACTGATGTGGTCTACCCTGCTTAATCCATGTGATCTCATGATCATGGCAGTGCAGCACTGGGATGGGTGGTCAGAGATGCTGAGGAGTTTCCATCCTTGGACGTTTTCACAACCTGGCCAGACAAAGCCATCACTGACGGGATGTAGTGTTAGTGATGATCCTGGTTTGAGCTAAGGTTGAATTAGAGACCTCCAGAATTCCCTTTAGTGGTCCCCTGAGGTAACAGGAGTCTAAGCGTCCCCTGATGTTCACCTTTTCCCTTACAGTCATCCACATAACCCAGGCTGAACCTCATTCACTGGCCAAGGGAATTCCAGTTAAACTTCATGGAAACATTCCTGATAACTTCAGAGTCAGTGACTCAAACGGTACAAGGACTTTTTGAGATACAAAGTCAGAAAGGTAGATAGACAGATAGAAAAACAGACAGTTATTTAAAAAGCAAACACCCTTTTCATAGTGTCAGAATAGTTCAGTGAATGCTTAATAAATGAGATGTTTTCCTTTCTCATCAGCAGGGATCACTTTAAGTTATCAAGCATCAGCTTTAAGACAGTGCATGTTGCTGTATTCATTTGCTTGTTATACATCTGGATTTCAGTAAGCACGAGCTGTAAAAGATGATCCTTCCTTCATCAACACATCCCCTTCAAATGCTGCAGCACCTCTGCAACTAGCTGTATCGCTGGTTCCTGCTGAGAGGGGGTGCGGGGGTCCCCAGGAGGAGAAGCAGGGCAAGGCTTTCATGGCACGTCACCCACTCTGCAAGCAGGGCAGACGCTGTGCAGCTGGTTGTCCCCTCAAAGGAGAGCTGTCCAAGACAGCCTGTGTTCCCCCCGTGCCCAGCAGCTTGTGTCCCCAGGTTTTTAGGGACACAGTCCCCTCTGCCTGCTGGGTGCTCTGGCAGCAATTTGCTGTTCCTGTTCAGTCCTTGCAGATTCGCTGCCTCTTGAGTTCCTCAGACAAGAGCAAGTGGACAGCTTGCTCTAACATGTCCACAAATGCGGCCCCTCTCCTCCTCAGACAGCCCAGCCAGCAGGGCTTCCAAACAAAACATGGGCTGTGATTATTTAAAGATGGCCCTTGGATTCCACCATCCATTCACCCATCTCGGATATAAAAATAACACATTGTTTTATCTGTGAGTATAAGAATGTTTTTTCAGAGGAAATAAAGAGAGCAGACAGTTTCCTTCCTGACTCGTTCACAAACTACTCTTCCAATCTGCTAAACACGGCCATTGACACAAGGCGTTGCTCCGCTCCCTTTGATCTGCAGCCTTGTGGTCCAAAAGCTGCCGGGATGGAGGGAAGGCTTCAGTGCTCACAGTGGCAGTCGCATGGTCTGTATTTCTCAGAAAAACCAGCAAGTGGCAAAGCCTAGAGAGAGCCCCATGTTTAAGCCCTGGTCTCATCCCTCCAGGCTCTAGGATGGGGTGAGAGGCTGCCGTTCCCTGGGAGAGGGACAGACACTCCAGTGTGAGTGAAAAAGCCTCCAGTGATGTCCCTTCAGGCAGTAGGAAAAGAGAGGGTGCACAGGCATTTTCTTTGACCATAGCAGATAAGAAAATCTCTCTCTCTTTTTCTCAACCAGTCTCAAAGTCATAAATTTTAATACAGTAAACTCCATCTCCTGCTTATCTAAGAGCTCCAATAGGAGTCACACAAGAACATTGCCAGTGGTCCCCCAGGATGTAATCAGAGAAGAAGCCTTCCTGGTTGCTGTCTTTCCTCTTCTTTGGATCATGGACAAGGAGATACGACTTCCTAGAAGCCATCTGACAGAATGCTTGTGGTTGTAATAAATAGCCACAACACAATGATGTTAAAAATCAATACAATAATGAATTACATTGTCCAAGACTATCAATTAGCAGGATGCATTGTGCAGCAAGCATTTAGGTACAAGATATTCTCTTAGCTATTAGAGCAGCCATAAAAACCTTAGCATTATTAATAAGGAGATAGGTGTTTTTAACTCCTTGATTACACCAGTTAGGCCAGCCCACACGTACGTATACTTACCCCTGACCTTTTAAAGCAAAAATCATCATTGTATTGTCAACAATCACCATTAACTGAGGTGGCTAACAAACTCATGGCAGAAAATCAATACTGATTTACTAGCTGTAATGGTATTCTGCTGTAGGGTAGTATTCAAATACTCAGTAGTATTCAGATACATTTAGCAATTGTATGAGAACATCCACAAAGACATAATCCCTGCCTGAGAGACCTGGTGGTAGTCCAATAGTCTTCTATAAAGAGAAACTAAATGCATTTAGGACTATCTACTTAACACATGAGATCAATAAGATGACAGGTTAAGTCAAATTCGATTCATACATGCCACTGACTTATATGGAGAATGTCAACCAATTCTCTTATGTTATAATATATGAATCAAAAGGGTATTCAATGAAACTGAAAAGTCACTGAATAACCCTTATTTTTATGCAATGTAAAATTACTTGGTAGAAGTCTCTGCCACAGACCTGAGTCAAGCTGGGCAGAAGGCAGAACACCACTGGACATCTAAATTAATAACAAAATAACTCAAGTAATGGTTACAGAAATAACTAGATAGTTCTTACAACAAGTACCTTTGAAAAATGCATGTGTAGCTATTGCTAGGCTAAAATCTTTCTGTTCAGTCTGGCAGTTCACTTTACATTGAAAATAAACAAATGAAAATATCCCAGGCCTCTAATTTCTTTGGAATTAACCTGAAATGGGAAAATGAGTGGGTAGGAGTGTTCCTTATTCTGTTTTTTGTTTGTTTTGATGATACTAAATTTACATTTGTCTTCTACCCTGACCCGATCTTTGTTGGGTTGAAGCAATTCTTCTTTTTAGGTCAGTGTAAACAAGCTCTGAGTTAGCATTTCCTGCGAGGCTTCCTTTCCAACCTGGTACACTTCCCTTGCTAGGACTTCCTTCAAATTGCTGCCTTCAGAGATCACCGCATGAGCCCCAAGTCATACCCCTGCCCTTCCAGCCTGAGCAGAAACATCACCCTGGCAAGCTTGCTCTTCCCATTTAATGTCGTGCTTTACCTTGTACCGTGACATATGCCGCACTCTCCACGGACCCTTTTAAGTTGGTGGCTATACACTGGTAAAGTCCTTCATCCTCTTCTTTTACTCTCTCAATAAACAGCATTCGGCTTCCGGGCCCTAAAATTATTCCTGTGAAACGAAATATTTTGCAATGAGAGGGAGCCAGAATATAAACAAAAACAGGCCTTTGTGTAATAATATCTGCTTCAAGTTCTTCTCAAAAGAAATCTGAGCCACAGACTGCACAGCACAATGTTATTTGCAGGAAAGCCAAATATACTTGGATGCTTTGGGAATCTTTTGGAGATCAGTGTTTACAAAGCACTTGTGTGAATGAAAAAGCTCAGCCTAAGGGAATGATCCCAGAAGCACTTGGTATTGTGTGTATTGATTAGCACTGTGCCTAGATTTTCATGCAAGTGAGCTCTTCAGCATGTCTCCAGCTTTTGGAAAATGGGTGGTCTGATTACTTAACCACTGCACTGACAGGCGTAGGTCTGCACTAGAAGCAGCTCAAGCTTAGAGTACTTCCAAGAACTAGCTCCATGCATCCACACTGGCCTTATGGGCAGTAGACTCACTCCAAATTGCACTTGCCCATGTGGTATAGGACAATGGGCTCCTTCACGGAAAGACCCTAGCTAGTGCAAAGAGAGGTCCCATGAGGTATACTCTAAAACACAGGAATTATCCGAAGTTTTCAACACCTCCTATATTCCAGCTGGGTCAACCGAGAAGCCAGCCTGGGCAATACTCCAGCAAGTGAGGAAGAGGCAGGGAGCAGATTTGGCCTCAGGACTGCCTTTAAGTCACTGTATAGCCAGGCAATGTGCAGTCAAGTACACACTTGTGCATTTGGCTCCATCAGAACTACCTTCCCATCAAAATGTACGGTTACCACCATCTATTTCAGGCACCTAACTAAAGTGCTCTGAGCTACCCTCTAGAGACATCTTCCTGGCTGCTAACCTCATGTGTTGCATTACACCCAAGTCAGACACGACACTCATTTTGTTATAATAACTCACATTACAACCATGTGGTCGCTGTAAAGCTTCATGGAATCTGGCTCTAAATTAAGTTTAGTGCCTTTGCTGCAAGTCTGCAAGTGCTTATAAATCACTTTGAGAAATCCTCAGAGTTATTCCCTGTTGTCTTTATTTGTGTTATAGTAATTTCCAATAACGCAGGACAGAACCTTAAACACAAACTTTATAAAACATTGTTACTGAAGACTACACTTAGGATTCAAGTTCCTACAGACCAAACCTCCTTGAACATTTTTGCTGAGCCTGCGACACTAGCTCATTGTGTGCTTCTGATCCGAATGTGGATGAATTCCCATAAGAAAGGTTTTGCCTTTTCCCTCATCCAAGGAGCACTTCCGTGACCTCTGTGCTATCAGAGCTGGACATGTAGCCTCAGTTGATCTTTGAAGCCACATTCTGGATACAGCAGTAAACATCTCCCAGAGCTTTCCCATAGCTGCAGCATGCCACCTGGGAAGCTGTTCCCTTCTGCTCCGCGACACCTGGATTCCTCTGCTGCCAGCAGACGCATTTTGGTTTTGCAGACCCCAGATACGGAATTAGTCTGGCAGATAGGTTGTGATTCAAGAACAGCCTTTGCATACTTGACCACAGACTCTCCCTGGTACTCCTACACACATCACGCAAGCTTGGTTTCCTCCTTCCTAGCTATATGCTGGCCAAGACACCTGATCCTTAGGCTCCCTCTATAGTAAATGGAGAGAAATATTTTTTTTTCTGGAGATGACTCTTCTAAGACGCAAATTGAGAGCTATATTTTCCCCACTGACTCCACAGAGGCCTGTTGTGCCTACACCTGCAGCCTGGCTGAGGTTTTGGAGTGAGACAGAACAACCCAGGGCACCCGTGCTGCTGCCTGCCTGCCTGTAACGCCCGGGCAGTCCTCCTTCCTTACCTCTGGGTACCGATGCCAAAGACTCTGCGAATGGCTACTTAAGGCAGACAGGGCACAATACAAAAGGCTTTAAAAGGTAGGCGAGTACACAGAGCTCTCACCTGATTCTTGCTGTATTTCCTCATGGTTTTTAAACCAGGATATCTGGGGCTCGGGGATGCCACGAACCTGGCACTCCAGCATGGCCGAGTTACTGGTGTTCACTGTCTGATCCGTAAGGTGCCGCAGGAGGGCTGGTGCTTCTTGAGCTACAAGAGAAAACAACACCTCTGTTTTACATTCCTGTTACTGTGGGGGTTTAATTATCTTCCCTACCAGCATTTTACTGATGTAAACAGCTATGGCTGTTCTACCAAGTTCATTGTTCACAGATTTTATTTACCGTTCCAGTTTGCTTAAGAGCGTTTGGTGTGTGCAGAGAACTCCCATTACTCAGCAATAGCAGGTTATGATGACCAGTGAAGACCCAGTGATGACATTGTTTAAAAGATTTGCTCAGTTCTGTTACCAACCACATTTGTTTATCAAAAGCAACAAGTTTCTATGAAAGCTCAGAGTTTGGCGACATCAAGAGAAACAAACTGTGACACCAAAGTTCTTAACAATTAGCAGGACACCCTCATAGCAGAGTATCTTTGCATAACTGATAGCCCCACACTATACACCACGATACCCGTGAATGTGACTTTTACAATTTACTTACTTTAAAGAGTACAGTTACAAATCATATTCAGTAAATTCACATAATCTAAAACCAGAAACCATAAGCACAAAATCATTGTGTTACATGTCCCAAAGTCTTCATAAATTCTTCTACTTTTGCATTTCACATATTTGGCTGAACACAACAAGGCCTGGCCAAACCACGCCACAGCCCACCTGCCAAAACTGTGTTGGTGAGAAATGCACCCACGTCCTCCAGCAGCCCACAGACGCTGGAAACCCCGACGGCAGGGGCTGAAGCCGAGTGCTACCAAGCCACACAGCATAACACCACCACTCCTGTTTTACTTTTATCTACTGAAATTCGTATGAACACAATGTAATGAAACACATTTCCATGACAGTCGGTGACAATGAGTATTGGAAGCACATCTCATCTGTTCTGCTTCTGCTCCCAGAAGGGCATTTCAAAAACACTCTATAAACAACATGTTAAAGTCATCCCTGAAAGAAGCAAAACAACAAATCTTTCTTTCTCATGCTCATTCCAACCCTTTGCCACTCCTTCCTCCGTTTCGTACAGAGCCGAAGACTGTTCTCACAAAGATCAAGATATTTGCAATGTTTATGCACATTCTATGGCAACATCCTTCTCTCACATTTGCAATTCTCACATGATCCTTTTTGGTATTTTGGTCCCTTCAAAGTAGTGATGAAGAATCCAGGGAGCTCCTGAGCAATCTCACGGATGCAAATGCTCTGCAGATTCCCTTGAATACCCCAGTCCTGCAAGACCTGATTATCTGTAATCTTTCCCTTCAATGACACTGCCAGGATCAGCAGTTACTGACATAGTAAGACACACATTACAAAATATGACATAAAATAAAATAAAACAAGGCAAAACACCAACCCTTTGCGTATATTTTCTTTTGGATTGCAGTAGATACCAATACAGAAAGTTCAAGTATAATATCAGTTGAATTTCTGACACTATGTGTCTGGAAAATTATACTCTGGTCTTTCAGAAAAACTGACTATTAGACATTTCCATCTTCACAATTATTCTGTTACCAGCAGTACATAAAAACTCTTCAGAAAAATTAAGCACCTAGGTACCACCTGCTTATGTAGTGTGCATAAACCCTGTAGTACTAAAAGCACTTTTAAAGTAGGGTATCTTAGCTATGCTCTTATCCCTTGAAATTAATTCCAGCATAGTCATGACCCTGCAATGACCAGTTGGGGCTTTTCTGAGCTGCAAGTCTGTAATTTCCATGGGCAATGCTATTTTTTGTTTACAGCATAGCAGACAATCTGTTCTCTCTTCCCAAACAGTAATGCTCATAAGAGAGGCTGTAAAGTAAAATCTTCATCAAATACCTACACAATGTCACGGTCAACAATATTTGCCTCGTAGCCAAGAAGACTGCCCTCTTCCCATTGATACCTCGCTTCGATTTTTACACAATCATTTTTCACAACACAGTCTGTCTATGAACAGGCACCGTCTGACACATGTCCACGTACCCGCACCGAGAAGAGCTCCCCAGTTCACATTTATCAGCGGTCCCTGACGGACACCCCAGCCCATACATCCAAAATGAAGGCGGACAAGATGACACAACAAAGGCAAATCACACATTCTGTGAGTTATTTGTGATTAATTTTAATTTGTTTATAGCCATACACTAAAGATGGGTTTTCATATCAAGAAAAACTCTTTTGCTCAAAGCTTAAGTCACCATTCACGTACTTTCAATAATTTCTCTGCTGCAATCAGCTGTTTTTTCAAGGACTTGGTCAACCTGAAGATTATTCTCTTTTGCAAACCCCCTGTTTTCTCCCGTTCATTTTTGCAATGAAGCCAAGGGGGGCAGTTTCCAACACCCCGCTCTGCTCACCCCAAAGCCGAGGGGCTGCCCTGGCCACCAGCGTGCACAGTGTAGGGCTCAACGCCCAGGGCAGCCCCCCAGGCTCATGACCAGCCCTCGTGCCTGCCCACGAGCGCTGCCTTGCCGAGCCAAACTCTGCTCTCAGTGCCCTGAGGAACTTCATTGTAGGCAGAGTTTGGCCCAGGGGAGTGACACGGGAGGGGTCACAGAGGGGAGAAAGGGATGCTGGTGTCAGAGCACTCAGCCGACCCGGGGCAGCAAGGAGGGAAAATTTGCATTTCCAAAAGCAAACAATGGCAAAAACAAGGGGAAAACATTACAAATTCTTCATTTTGGGGTATACTTTTGCATTCCATCCATTTTTGCCCTTTGTTATGATTATGTTGTCTGTTCACTTATTTTTATTAATCAGTACAAAAATATAAATACAAGCTTTATTTTTAACACTTAAAAAAAAGAAGAAATATAATTCACACCTTTCTCCCTCAATAATATATTACACAACAGAAGGCAGAGAAACTCCCCAAACCGATGAGATTCCCCAGTCATCTGAGGACTTAAAAAGTGACATCAGTAGTTTTTATCTGGCCCCCAAGAACTGCTTTCCTCAAATGTTTCCAGTGAGGTTTCTCTGTGCCTCCCAACACGGGCAGCCACATCGGGATGTTATGACATCCTTGCGCAGCGTGACCCTCAGAGTGCTGGTCGAGACCAGGCTGGCAGGACGTCCACCCAGCAGTGATACACACCATCACAATTCACAACAATTTCACAGAGGAACAGTCTAATCACCACATCTCTTCTTTTTTTGACCCAAACTCACATTGCCTGGCAACTGGCTGCTACAAGTCATCATGCTCCGGCTCCCAAGGCCATGGAAAATTCATAACGTCCTGTCATCACCACCCACCTTGCCATCAAATGTCTTCTCACAAAATAGCCTCGTAAAAAAGGGGATTCTGTATTGTAATTCTTTTGAAGACTTGCAAATGCTAAAGAGCGCACTTGGCCCGTTTTTAAGCCGTGACCAATGATTCTGCTTGCTTTTTAGGCATATTTTAGAAAAAAAGAGACCCGGGTCCCTTTGCAAGAACACATTGTTTCTGGAAGCCATCACACTAATAATGAACAAAAGAGCTACTGTATACAAGCAGGCTATAGGTGACATTTCAAGATATAAATGATTATTCTTTTCTTTACTCTGACAACTTCCAGGTTATCAATTGTTTTCTAAGCATTTTAGGCTCCATGAAACTGGCATTATGGGGAAATGCTATTGTTTACTCTTTCACACTTGACAAAAGCAATTCCCACGTGAAAGACAAGTTTAGCCGTGGGACACAGTCTCGATACCTAAAGGAGGAAATAGTCTGGTGAGTTCCCAAGCACAAGAAACTGTCATGTTGTCACCCTCTATTTTAAAAGCACAGCCACTTTGTTCCTTTGCTGTAGCTATTTTGGTCACTACGGTCTGTTTTGTTATGGCTTATGTAAATGCTATATAAATGATCAATCATAAATGTAACCAAAAATAATAAAAGCTATGTATTGTAAAAAAATAAAGTTATCAGATCTATTAAAAATAGTAACTTCTTCCTTATACAGAATTTATAATACACAGAAACATCTCATAGCAAAATCATGACGAAGGAAAAAAAGGGGAAACGCTCACAAGGAAGTTTTAGGTTGCCCTTAATTCTCCTTCAGCAGTTTCACTGGTTCTTAATCCCCACAATAAATCCAATTGTCATTTGCATACCAAAAGCAATGAATATTTTTTAATGGCTTCAATTTTGAATTTGTATTTTTAAAAACATATTAAACAACTCACTGTGCTGGCTGCAACCTTGTCAGTCGTGTTAGTGTAATATTTCTCATTTAATAAAATAATTACAGCATTACAAATTCCTGTATCTTCAGGCCAGGAGCAATACTCACACTTTTATCAGTAGCTTTGTACATTAGTGCAGAACTGACTTTAAAAATTGACCAACACAGCAACTGGAAGTCTACCTGGATTTATTTGGAGAAACATGGTTCACGTTTGTCAGTTTTAAAATCATCATTATTATAAATGATATGATAGGTCTGTGCATTATATCAACTTTTTTATTTCTTCCCTGCATACTTCCTTTAGAAGATACTTTTTAAGATTAATGCACTTTAGTGTAGAAAATAATTTCAAATAAATAAGCATTAGAACTTGCTCAGCAGGTAATATTTATAAGTCCATCAAGATCAGATTAAAATAAAAAATATATAGTCCAGTCAATCTCAAACTGAATTGTGCTCATTCTGCACATTCAAGTTAACTTATTAAATGTCCATTGTTGACTGAAAACAGCAGTTTTTAAAGTTAATCAGTTTATTCAGCTTTGACACTTTTGACGAGGCCGATATCAAAGTGGAAGAAAAGATTGATCCAAAGTTTTCCTTATCGCTCAGTAGGAGACAGCAAGAGAAAAAAATAACAACATGCAAAATGTAGCACAGGGGATCTTCCAAACCCCAGCTTCCACGTGCCTTGTCAAAGCAGAAAACACCCGTCTGAACTCAACTGGAAGCTCACGTGTTACGATTTTGTTTGCTATTCCTCCTACGTCCAACCCATGGGGGAATGTGCACCACCTCAGGGCCTGAAAGGTAGCAACAGTAATAAAAAATCAAGATGATATGAGACGCCTGTTACTGTTTAATGAGTCCTTTAATGTTTTACATTGCTTTGTGTTGTACAATCATTCCTTGTGCTTTTATATTTGAGGATCCGAGAGTAAACAGCCTTTTTGTTGCAGTGCTCACCTCTGATTGTAACGTCTTTCTTTTGAAGCACTTCTTTCCCCGTGTATATGTTCCTTGCTCGGCAGGCATAGGTGCCCGAGTGCGCCAGGGAAACGTTCTTGATGGTCAGAGTGAGGGTGATGGAGTACTCCTTCTTGAGAGATCTTTTTGCTTTCGTTTGATTGTTGACTGTCCTGGGTAAAATCCAAGCAATGTCTTTGTAGAGGAATTTGTTGGCTGAACAGGACAAGACCAAATTCTCTCCTTCAATGGGCATTTTTTCCAAATTAATATGGAATCCACTCGGTACATCTGTCAAAAATCAAGAACACTTTTTAGTTTATACGAAATGAATGAGCCAAAATTAACACGGCGTATATTTTCTCCTTTATCAGGAAGCCTTTGAACTAATCAATGTCGTTGTCTTCCTGCTGAAGTCTCTAATCTTTCCTTTCATATGCTAGGCTCCAGCTATTCTTATAATTTGTCTTGGAGTTACGAGACATTTGGGCTCAGACATCAGTTGGTGTAAACTGAAGCCGCTCTTGGAAGTAACGAGTTTATATAAATGTTATGCCAAGTTAAGGCAGACTGGGGCAAGGTACCAAAAGCAGAATTGTTTAAAGACAACACAGTGGGACTATGAAAAAGGAGGAAAATTCTGATCTCAGTTCCAGCCTGTGAACTGCATGAGAGGAAATGAATCTCAAGGGGACAGTAGAAAAATAAGGCAGCTCATCATGCTTGGTTATAATGTTTTCTTGCTGTTCATGAGTATTCAGACAAATTATGTCTCATTCAGATCCCGAGAAATTACTGAATCTGTGATTACACGCCTGAGATTTCCCTTGGAACAGAGGAATTTGCCCTCCATGCATTTGAAGCATGTCAGCCACCCAAAAGGAAAGCAGAAACAGTACCTGCTGGCCTGGGTGGCCAGCTGTGTGTGGGCAGCACGAGGATGAAGATCGCTTTATTCAGGCTACTTGGCATTAAACGTAAGTGAACAATATTTCCAACTGAGAGAAATCAAGGATCATTGCACTAACCATTTACTAACTCTTAAGTTTTCACAAGGATTTTTCATAGAAGATCATTCAGGCAGGAATAGTTTAGACACCAATGTAAAAAGTTGTACTTGAAAAAGTCACATTTGCAGTTGATTGTAATGTTACTGCAGCTTCCTCCACCTGGGGAGCAGTGCAGACCTGCGGCGGTGCCAACTGCCTCCACCTGGGGCTCATCCCTCCAGCGAGGGAGAGTTACGCCACTGACCTCAGTGAAAATTCCTGAGAGAAAGCACTTCCAAGTTTTACTCCTAGAATGCAACTTCTCTTCGTTTATTTGTAGCCAATATTCTGATAAAGTCATTTCCTTCTTCTCGGTCAAGTGACATCGACTTTGGCCATTTCCAATTGTTCTTTCACTGCTAATTGCTACAGCACTTGGCTGTGAACTTGACTCAAAACCATAAGAATGATTTTGTCTTTCATAAGGGAGAATTATGCCTTCTTTTCTTGTCTCTTAGAGCATGAACAGCTCAACACCATCTTTCATTCAGTTCCATGCTTACCAATGTTCCTTTGCGTTTAATGTCACAGCAGCAGGGGCACGTAAAGACTAGATCTCCAGTGAACAGTATGCCACACCTTCTTTCAGTAACCCGTTTCGTTGATTGACCAATCCATCAGAAAGCTTCTCCCTAAATCTCCACAATAAAAACTGAGCTGCCTTGCCCCCCCAGGGGAATCAAAAACACGACCTGCTCACCACTGCCTTTCAAATACAGTTCTGTCTGTTGAAAGTCTGGCATCCGTTGCTCCCCTTAATAGCCTCTTTTCCACACTTAGCCCTGAGTGTTAAATACAGGGTAAACGAACTCCTGCAAGTCCTGGACTGAAATTTCCTCTGACTGTAGATGCCTTCCAGGCAGAGGCCTGATTTCTGTTGGTTGAACTCATTGTGCCCTTGCAGTGAGAGCAAAGTGTGTGCCTGTCACCAGCTGTAGTTCAGCTGTGTAGTCCAAAGATCAACCTAACGGAGGCAGTGACACTAACAGACTGGATATTAAAGTCTCTGTGTTGACTTGTTCCCCTTATACTTCATTGCGATCCCCTTTTTTCCCCTCTCCAGCAAACAAAACTATAAGAAAAACTTTAAATCTAGTGAATTCATCTATGAGTGACTATCACCAGGATCTTTTTTGATATGTAAGGGCACGTGGTGCCAGATTCTGGTCTCAGTTAAGAATATGTCAACTGGAGGTGCTACTAAGATGAAACCTTTCCCTACAGGGGTTACAGCATATTTAGCCTAAGCCATCAAAATGTAGGCATCTACTTGAATACAGTTGTTCTGTGTATGGGCAAAAGTTTACAGCCCATGGAATGACAGAGGCACCTCCAGAGAGCAATGCAACCCATCGCCTTAAGATGAGTCAAATTCCAGAGATCCTGATCCCTCACGCTTCTTTATGAAGAGATCCTACATGACCAGCTTAGGCTTAGATACCAGACTTCATGGCTTAAGTTAGATGAAGCGAATCCTGCGCTTCATTTTGTTAAAGAGCATTGAATTCAGACACACTTAAATCCAATCAAGGGTCCAAAGTTTTGATCATTAATAAGTATTTGGATGATAGAAATTGCTGCATCTTACTCACAGTACATCTCAAATTGTTCCGATATATGTTGGGAAAGCCAGCATACAGGTCTGAAATACTGCACATTTTTGGCTTTTGCAGATGCCAGTACTCAGCAAGTGCTAGGAAGAGCCAAACAAAACTCTTAAGATGAAACTAAATATCCCCTGGGATCAAGGCAAATGAACTATTTTTAACGTAAAAGGATAACGTGCCAACAGAATAATACAGTTGCAACTACTTCTATGTTGTCAGGTCTGGAGCTCTTCCTAGATGTGTCTTCCGTGAAGAAAGACTATTTTCTGAAAAATCTAGGGACAAAAGCAACATGCACAGGATTCCAAGACAATCATTTGTTTAAAGACTACAAGCCCCCTAATATATGACACCTCTCACCAATTGTTACAGACTCAGGCTAGCTAAATAACATGGCTGGGAATAATGTAAAAGGGTTTTATTTACTTTAGTGATTTGAAGCTTCCTGTGGAAATAGCTCCCAGGTTTCCTGATGGAAGATTTTGTTTATCTTTGCCAAGCACCATCAGGAATCTCAAAATAAAATGCGCTTAGTGACATTGGGAAACCAGGGAGATAAGGCAGAGCTGTTCCTGTTTCACCCTCTGTAATTGCAAACACACCCATGGGCCTGCTGTGTGCCAGCAAAACAGCCCAAAATGTAGGGAAAGGGGCAGGCTGGAGGGAAGGGGGCTACCCCAGTTAAATTTGGCATAAAGGTGTTGTTACAGAGACTGTTTCCATATCAGCGAGCAGGAAAGCCTTCAGAAATCACCTTTCTACATCGCTTTTATGTAAGTCTCACAGCTACTTTTGTGCCCTGAACAAAGATTTGCTTTTAGAAATAAATCAGTGTGACAACACCACAAAAATGTCCATTTGACAGAGGCCATAGGAAAGGAAAGCTACGGCAAGCCCACAGACTTCATGTCCTACACCCTCAGGCACAGGGTATAAAATTATATCACACTCAGACCTCCCAGAAACACATACACAAGTTGTACTTCAAGCCCAGAAATAATAAGATTTACAATAACTGAAGAAAGGGCTTGTTCTTACTGGGTCCTCTCTGCTATACCTTCTTCCACTTATTTCCTCAGATATACCTTTCCTTGAAGGGGTGGAACAGGCCATTGCCAAACTAGGGTTGCTGGGACATCCCTGCCTTCCCACCACCTTCCCAGTGGTTTCTGCCTATAGAAAAGAGACTCCTCACACCACCACAGCTGCTTCACTGGAGGACATGTGTTTTCTAATCCCCAGAACAAGGCCTGAAGGAGATTGCCTCCACAGAAAGTGATTTTTCCTGTTCAGGACAGGATTTGTCTCTGTCTGCTGTCTGGAGTCCTTTCTGGCTTGTCACTTTTAGAGGGCAGTAGCTCCTCTTCCTACAAGGGATCACCTTCTCCTGCTTAGACACTTACTTTTGTGTGGTTCAGGCTAGCTTCATATGGCGCCAGCAGACCCAAGAACATAAGATAAACTAGCCCCAAGCTGTCACACGAGACCTGAAGTATCGGTTTTGGACTCATCAGAAGGAAATACTTTGCAGCGTCCTGTTCGCATCTATCAGCAGTTAGGGCTCTCATTTTTTTGTTCCCTTAATGTGTTTTTCAGCAAATGCTACCCAGCCACAGCAGTCTGGTCTCAGCCTGATGGAGGAGAATTATGATTACACCCTGTGAGCCCAACTGATGCACTATGTGCGCAAACCAGAAGAATGAGCCTAGCTTGATTTTTATGAGGACAAAACAGCAGCATTATTTAAACAAACTGCCTTCAGTCAGTGCCACTGAGTGCCAGTGGATGATCATGTTACACAAGTGAAGTGCTCAGCTCCAGAAAATCGAAGGACAAATGCATTTCAACTTAACTGCCCTATATAGAAAGTTTGCTACTAGTCAAGATATTAAGAATTTCCAAGCCGTAATAAAGCAGCCACTCCTCTTTCTGAACACCAGCCAATACAAGAGTCTTCAAAGGAAATTCATAATATTCTGCATGTTCTCATGCAAGCTTTGGTATCAAGGAGAGGGATTTCCTTCTATCCCTGGGCAAGATCTAAGAATGTGAGATCTAAGCAGGGAAACTAACTCCTTCATGTCACAGCACTAAAATACCTGAAACTGCCATCAAAACTTTGAAAGGGAGATTTGGGTGCAGTGAATGGGGCCCATCAAACTTCAGCTTCATTTGGTTTCAGAATCTTCCATGGACATTTTGATGACTAAGGACTAAGAGCTAGAGAAGGCCAGATTCAGCATCTTTCACATTAAAAGAGCAACAGCTTCCGCGAGTGACTCTCAGTGACTGCTCAAAGTTACACATGAAGTCCCCATATAAAGATGAGAATACAGCTCCATTGCCATGTTAATTTATGGAGAACTATGTGTTGTTGTTTAGCTTTCTGTCCAAACAGACACGATGTAAGGACAGGGACTAAAGCAAAACTGTGATTTGAGAGCGGGGACAGCAGACATCTTCGAGGTGGCAAATGTTCTTGTCACATCCATTAACAGAACATGGAGATGTTCTTCTTGTTTCTGTATTTTAACAAACAACCTGCCTATGTGTCACTTACCTGTTTATACTTCAATAACTACTTCTCATGCTTGTTACTAGTTTTCTATATTACACATAATCACCACTTTCTGAATGTGGAAATGTATTACTACAGCTAGTCAGAATATTTAAAAAATAAATAATTTGGTCCAAAAAATCGGGAAGGGGGACAGTTTTCACAGGAGTTTTCTTCTTTTTTTTTTTTTTTTAACCAAATCTAGTAAGTGTGTATGTACTGTCTTTTGATATTTCTCAGTATAGTAAAAGAATGAGTTTCACTAAAATCACTCATCAGAATGATAAGCGAGACACTGACGACAAAAACAGGTAAGAGAAACAAAAAAAATTAAATGGGATACATTAAAATTATTTTTCCATTTCAGCTTCAAGATTCTGATTTGGGGATTAAAGTATCAGAATATTTTATCCTTTTTGTCTTTTCTCATATTTCAGAATGAATTTCTTGTCTTTAATGACCTACACTGAAAATTGTCATCAGCCTAAGTGCTCTATGAACTACCACTTTGTTAACAGAACCAAAATAAACATCTTTCACCAGAAAATAAAACCTTTGTTATGGCATCTGCAGACATTATGCTGCAAAGTCATGCAGTGGTTATTCTCAAAAGCTCATTGTGCTTTTTTCAGTAACTCCTGAAATCAAATATTTAATCATTCATTTCTGAACCTGCAAACACTTGCATAGTAACGGAAAAATAACTGGAAACATACTCATATGTGCAGCTAACACAATCGGTCTTCTCAGTGCCATGGCCCAAATGACATCCAAGGTTGTCCTTCTCAGAAGAGGCAACAAAACTCTGTAATTTGTACCCTGTCACTTTTCTACCTACAAGTTGCCATAGTCCCTGAGAGCTGTGAGGGGCTGCCTAGGTACCCCAAGAATCCCTCCTCCGGCACCATGCTGCCTGCAGGCACTGGCACTGCTCTGGGTACTATGTTGTGAGATCTCCTGATTGGCAGCAGGATGAGGCTATAGAAACCATCAGTGTCACACACGAAACTGGTTTACTGGTGTATGAAAATACAGTAAAATTTCACGTATGGAATGATTGCAGAGACTAGGTGATTTAAAAGGGAGCATTACAGGTTGCTATTCCATTTTCGTCACGGTGGGATACTTGATGGAGGGATGAATCATTCACCAAATTTGGTGTCCTTGTAAATCCAGACCAGCTGCTGTGAAAAACCCTTCCAGGATCACCCAAAAGCATGGTATGAGTTTACAGGTGCACATATTACAACAATTCTCAAACTGTGGTATGTGAAAAAGCCACAACAGCCTAACAGTTATAATCCCAGGACCAGGAAACATGTTTGGCTCTAGTGGGCACTAGATCTTACCTGTTACAATAAAGCTGACATTTCTTTCGGCTTTTCCCACTTTATTGGATGCTACACAGCTGTAGATTCCAGAAGATTTGGCTTCAGCTACAACGAGAGTGCTAGCAGTCTGCGAAAGAAAGAAGAGGTTTAGCTCTCATTGGATCAGGAACTCAGTTAAAGCTTCCCTTCTCTTTTTCCTAAGTCACTATTGACAGTCCCATGATTCAGTCTCTCCATTCATTCAGTGACAGGCACCACTGGGGTTATTTAAAGGAGATGTCACCATATACACTTTTGGAAAGGGTAGAAGAATAACAGAAAACAAGCTCCTTAGGAGACCCTTATATTATCAGAGCCATCATAACCAAAAATCCTTTTGTCTTTCAGGTTGATTTATCTCTTGCTGCTGATGTAATGATAAGCTACAAAACATGAAATGTGACACAACATGGTTCACCCGAGGAGATAAGCAGCCTGTAGGGCAGCCAGACTGCAAAGGGAATAGGTGAGGAATGCCTCAGGCACTTGGATAACGCTGGGAAAAAATTAGCTCCGTTTGGCACTACATGCATTTTATTTCCCTTTCATTTTCTAAAATAAGTGTCAGGTGAGAAAAGACAGGGGCAAAAGAGATGTTAACTTGTCCTCTTTTAAAATATGTCCTCTTCTTGGACTTCATATTTTTATTACTAAATAATAATACGTTGGGTTTCTTTACAGTGTGTTCTATCACCATATTAAGAGGTTCAGCACACTGAAGATTTTCATAAAGTGGTATGACTTGCAAGATGAGACCTTGGAAGGCCAGGGACCAACTACATCTGATGTGTGTTTAGAAAAATAAAAATATTGTAGTAATAAGACTTACACCTTCATGGTGACGGAAAGCCATAGTCTAATGGCTTGGGCACTAAGTGAAAAAAGAAAGTTATGCAGAAAGAACTGAGGTGTCATTCTCATATGGAGCTGAGACATGAGGCACGCACATGGAGCTCAGCAGTGGGACACGCTCTCAGATACAACTTAGTAACTTAATTTTCTGTCTTTCCATCTCCATTTTACTTCTTCTGTAAAACATGTGTTGGCTGGAGTTACAGGCAGAGCTGGGACAGTGACGAAAGGAAATTGTGTGGCTGTGGAATCCTGTTGTTTGGAATTATTTGGCTTTTCTGAAAACCTTCAAAATAATTTTTGTGCAATTAATACATTCTTTTAAGTCTGCCTGATTGCTGGAGTCCAGAGGCAAGCACAAGAGAGTGAGTCAGTAATAAATAAGGACCAGTTATCTACATTTCTACATAAACACCGGTTGAACATTTACACTGCTTCTATGTTTCCTACTCAGAGACTTCATGGCTATCCCCAAACTCCTTGTTGAACCCTTAAATAATACAGATCTTCTGGTTTCCCAAAACATTCTTTAGTAGAAAGAGTCTATTACTTTTCCTACTCCTTGAGCAAACACATTGGGGTTAAGTTGTTTGATTTTAGCTTATTTGTTTTAGAAAACTGCCCTATGACAAATTCAAGACTACAAGTGATGCTAACAGCACCTCTACCCTGTCAAGCCGTCTCAATGGTCATCTACCGTCTGCTAAGAAACTGCATCTCATTTCCAGCTAGAATTTTTCTAACCTACCTTTTTGGCTCTTCTGTGAGATGAAAGAGGCTCAGTAAGACCAGATAGATAATTACGGCCGTTAAAAAAAATCATCCTGTTTTGCTAAATTCAGTAGGCTGAACTCTACAAATTCCTAATTATAAAGCGTGGGTCCAGCCCTGTCTATATTTTGCCATTCTCTTTGAATTCCTTCCAGTTTTCAAACATAATTTTGTAAAGTGTGGACACAGGGCCCAGCGGCAGGATTCCTGCAGCCGTTTTATCAACACTAACTCAGAATAGAAGGAAGTCCCATTACATCTGCCAGAGAGCTAACATCGGTGCTTAAACACTGCCTCTGCCATCCCAGACTTTCCACCACAAAATCAGCCTTTTTTGTGTTGGTTGGCATTACCTCATAGCAACTTTACCCAGGTAGGAACAGTGACCTAAAATGCACAATGAAGAAGAATGAAGCTCTTACTCTCTGACGCTAGGGCACCTGTCTTTATCCTACTACATGCAGAACCAGCACATTTCTGAGCCTCAAGAATTCATGTCAATTATTCCTGCCACGAGACCTTATAGCAGCCTTTCAGTACCTAAAAGGGGCCTACAAGAAAGCTGGAGAGGGACTTCTTACAAGGGCACGTAGTGACAGGACAAGGGGTAGTGGCTTCAAACTGGAAGAGGGTAGATTTAGATTAGATATCAGGAAGAAATTTTTCACTCTGAGGGTGGTGAGACACTGGAACAGGTTGCACAGAGAAGTTGTGGATGCCCCATCCCTGGAAGTGTTCAAGGCCAGGTTGGATGAGGCTTTGAGCAACCAGGTCTAGTGGGAGGTGTCCCTGCCCGTGGCAGGGGGGTTGGAACTAGATGATCTTTAAGGTCCCTTCCAACCTAAACCATTCTATGATTCTATAATTAGTCCAATGGTTTGGAAATTTTTCTGCAGTATCAAACTATATTTTGTCTTGACATTATCAGGTATTAGATTTTAATGAAAAATTGTGCACCCTATCCATTTTTTACTGCTCCAGCCCACTATGATGTGATTATTACCTTTATTACACTGAGGATGGCACCGTTATGCTTAAGCAGTATGACTGCAGTTACTGACCGGCGTGGTTGTAGATTATGCCTTTTCTTGCATATTAAATGACCCTAGAGAATACTCCTTGGCACTGAAATTCAGTAATTTAAACTGAATGCTTTTCCCCAGCATTGTTTTGGTTTTGACCAACTTGCACTGTCCCAAATACCCCTCTAGCACAGGCCAAGGATCACTCTCAACAGGCAACTTCCACACAACCAACATCTTTTGGAGGGTAAGGGAGATAAATGTTATGAACACAGGCCTTAGTTCCAGAAAGCACTCATTGGTATGTTTACTTGACTAAGGCAGACAAAGCCATAGTGTCTAGGAAAAAGCAAGACTGACTTTGCAACAGAACAGAATATTTTAGAGACAACATGTCTCCGCATAAATCTTTTAGCTTATAAATTAGTCATAAGGATAAGATAACATCTCTTTAAATAGTTTGTGAGCCCTCCAGTGGTGCAGTCTGTGTTCTGCATTGTGGATGCCAGCCAAAACCCACCAGAGAAGCACTGTGTACAAAACTAAGCCTGGCACGTTGTTGTTTATTGAGCAATTAGGGCTTTTTGAGATCAGTCTGTGCTACATGGTTCCTCTATACAGCTATTGCTGCAAAATGAGCAAGAGAAAAAAATTTTGCAGCCTTGTTTCATTTGACTTCGCAACCGAGAGTTTCAGGCCCTGGATTTGCAACCATGTTATATACAGAAAGTCTGAATCCAGTTGCCATGATCAGGCAGAACAGGGCAAGTCCTTCCTGGCATGCTTGGCATTTTGAACATCATTTGTCCACAAACTGTATTCACTACCAAAGCTTTGATCCTTTATTCCTCTTTTCTGCACCCATCTCCTCAGCTGAAGCCCTACCCTACAGGCTCATCTCAAAGCCAGGGGCAAGGGAAGTAAATCCCACACTGCTGCTGCTCCTGCCAGCAAATAAAAGAGGCATAAAGCAGAAATCCTGAGAGATGGAAGAGGAATTTGGGGGTTTGTTTGTGGTAGAAACTGATGAGGAAAAGACTGGGGGGAAAAAAAGAGTGCAAAGCAACTGGCATGATCGCTAGTCTTGGAGTCAGGGTGGGCTGGTCTTTCCCCTGGAGGGTCTCCTTGAATTTCTCTTGTCTCAAAGTAGCTTAGATAGAGGATTCCAACTGCTCCAGCTGAGGGCAGAGAAGCAAGAGGAGGTTTCAGAAAATGGTTGGTAACTTGACTCTTTCCTGACTCCTAGAAGGCCTCTGCAGACACAAGCTCCATCCAGAGATTGCTGTGCTAACTTCTCTAAACAGCCTATACATTTAAAAACCAAAATACTGTCCTTTCAGCACTGAGCAGGTTAGTGCAAGTCTGCCAACTATTGTTGATTCGCCACTAGTTATGCTTCTAAGAAATCGTATTTGTTAAAAAAAATAAATGAAAATATGCTCTCCTCACCCCCTTGGTTTTATCTTAGGCTAAAGAAATATTATTTAGGAAGACCCATGTTGAAATATTGGCAGCACACCATTGGCTTGTTCTGCTTATGCCAAGGACATATGATCATGTTGGCAAGATGCATCAGTGCAAAACATCTGGACAACACACTTCACCTCCAGGACTGCCACAGAAGAAACACCAAAATATCTCCGGTAGCAGGTCATGAACACAGGCAAGAGAGCACCCCCTTCCCCCTTGGGTCAGGGGTCACTGCTGTTAGAGCTGTAGTTTCCCTCTGCATCCCACGTTGTCCAGCTTGAACAGGACATGAGACTGAACGCAGCCGTCCGACTGGCGAGGAGATCATGCTACAGACAGCGATACCATGGGCACCCCCGGCTCTCCTTCCCCGGGCCATAGGTAGAGTGAGGCAGTGCTCGATTCACACCTCCCTCACGCACCGAGGCAGGGGATTGACCTCAGGAGCTGGAGGGAGCCGCAGCTCGGCAGAGGCAGGTGCCAAGTTCTGCTGGTTTTAATCTCACCAAGGACTCAGCTCAGTTGGCACCTCCCAGCAATCTCCTTAAAAGTGTTGACAGCGATTCTAGTAGCACTCAGGAAGGCCCCAGGAGAAGTTACTATGTGCTGAAAGACAGGCAAGCTACACTCCCACTGCTATTTTTAGCCTGGCTTCCTTGGAAGATCACCCTGTCTGTCTGTTCATCTTTCTGCCAGCCTGTCCATCTGTCTGCCAGTATCCTCTCCTCCCCCCCACTCTCAGTAATTTTTGAACCCATTGCCCAATTTCAACCAAAATTGACAGACAACTCAAAGCTCCTAAGATGTCAGGCATTTCATGAAAACCAGCTGTTGAGTAGAGGAGAAAGATCAAAATAAGTGTTGTTGTAGTGAGCTAAACAGCTTTCTCTTCTGCTTTGGGTTCCAGATGGCTAATCAGCACAGATGTACTGGCCAGACAGATGGCATGTGTAGGGACTGAGAGCAGACACAACATATGCTTCTTCTTCTCATCAGTAATGAGGGGACACAGAAGAGAGCTAGAGGTTTAGGGCTTGGCATAGAAGACACAGGAGAGATGGACCGGTCCTATTTTGCACGGTCACAATTTATCGGTCGTGTCCAAGAGGGATTGACTTTTCTGACTGTTTTGCACTCCACCTTTATGTTGGACAGTCACAGTTTTTAATACTACCCACAGTCAGCACATGCCAGGTTGACCCCTTGTTGCCAGCTAAACCAGAGATGGACAAGAGCAAGCCCAGGTTTGGTCTCGCAGAATCTTGTTACGGAATCATTACTTCCCATTTTCCCTGAAGTCAAGTGGCTTTGTCACTCACAAGGGATGCAACCACTAAAAACTTGTGTCAGTAAGGCATGCAGTGGAAAACAAGGCCATACATATACATATATATATATATATATACACACACACATACAGATATGAGTGATAAACCACAACTTCCTGCATTACTGTTCTGTATATACGGTTCCTGGAGGCATGCACTGTGACACAGACCCACCTTTCATGGTACCTGTTATTGTCAGTGGGACCTCAACATTCGCTAGCAGCGGAGGCATGGGGCAGTCAGGGACTTTCTGTCCCATTTCGGATTCTCAAGAATGTGGCTCTAGTAGGTTATTTCGCAAAAACAAGGGGGCGTTTGTTCCACTCGCTCCAATTTCTCCCTCTGCTCAACTGCCCTCCTGTCTACTGTCTCCTTCCCTTGGATTTATCATCCTTTCTTCTTGGCCAACACCTTCTACTCTCTCTCATCTGAACTCACGTTCTGTGCACTCTCCATGCCCAGGATCTTTGTCCACCTCTCTTGCAGCTCCCTATCCCTTGTACCCCCATACAAGGAGTACTGACCTCCTCCTTCAAAGCCGTCAATAAACAGTGCGTGCCTGCACACACAGGAGAGAACATATACCTGACACGTATGCACTGATACCAACGAATACTCCAGCTCTTTGTACCTCATTATTGCAGGTCATTCACAGATTGACATTTTAATAAGCACTGATCATGCTAAGGATAATAATAATCAGAGTTAGCCCTGAGTTATACATAGCAGTTAGCTTTAGTTGGGAACACTGAGAAGTGATGGATTTTAGCAGCTGAATGACAGGAGAGTGTCTGTGACCTGTTTACATGATAAGCCTAAGAATAGCCCAACTTTGTAGGAAGTCACTGAAACGTCCAACAAAATGAGAATGAAAACTTCGGGTGGGGGAATCAAATCACTTCAAGAGTTGTTTTATGATTAAGTATTATGGCTTACATTACAAAGTTCTTCCATTATACTACTCAGGTTTCTCAGTGTCCATTTAGAGAGGCTTCAACGGAAATGTTACTGAAACACTGTTGTTGTCACAGTTTTTCTATCATCAGAAGAATAATGTAGCACAGGCTTCCTGCATTACTTTAACTGTACAGACACAGGATTTGAGGTTTTTCTAACTTTAAAAATATACTTGTGGCTACCTTGATAACCACAGACAAACAAACAACCAATCAACCTACCACAGTGAAAAGCCAAACTGGAGGGACTCAGATGTTGCACATACAGGAAATGGGTGGAACTGGCACAATGTCTTTACGCAAGGTGAAAACGGCTACCTTGATTGCTAAAAGAAACCTTTTGACTATTCCTTGTTCATCTCTTCCCTTGATTACAGTAATCTCATCCTGTGGTCACCCCCATTTCTCCTTTCATGCTAACCCAAATGTGCAACTTTTTGAGTTTCTTCATCCATTTCCTACTGCTTTGTCTCCTATGTCTTTGTTGTTTCCATTGAGCTTTGAGATTGTTTTTACCATGCTTGCTCTGCTTGGATGTGGAAGTGGGGTAGACTCTCTGTTTAGATAGCAGGACTCCAGTGATGTGGAAGTGCCTCAGAGAGCTGTTCATAGCTGTTTGCAGTAGCAGAACTGCTCACAGTAGCAGTCCATCAGAGCCAGACACTTGTGATGACGTGCTGCATTCATTCAGTGAGCTCAGTGCTATTAACAGTCTTACAATACCCCAGCAGATGAGGAAGAGTTTTGTCTGAACTGTGTCCCTTTGAGTATGCTCTGGGAGAACAAGAATGACTCTTGGACTGCAAAGAGTGAAAAGCTATAGATTCTCACAAAAAAACCCCAACAACAACAACAAAAAAAAAACACAAAAAAACCAACCCCAACAAAACAAAACAAAAAAAATCCTGGACGCTCTAGAGCAGCTGTGTGTGCACAAATCATGCAACTCACAGCTTGGCCAGGAACCCAAGCTTAGAGAGTATTTTCTATGCACAATAGCAATCCAGCTGTGCTTGAAAAGCTATGGAAGAGCAGCAGAAATGAAGAAACCTTAGAAAAGCTGTGAGAAAGCTGAGCAAAGAGATTGTTTCACTAACCTCCCCTTCCCCATAGGGACCAAGAGGAATAAAGCAATGCAAGGTAGACCTTTCTTAGTGGAACTAAACAGCATGAAGACAAGGAATGCCAAGGAGAACCACAAAGTTTCACTGCAAAACTTTCCATGTAACACATGCACAGACCATTCCTTGGTTCATTTCTGGGCACAGTTTTAAAAAAGTGCTGCTTGCCAAGACTTCAAGCAAAACCTGCAGTTCTACCACAAGGACCCGTTACTAGCTTCTTCCTCCAGGGAGGAATTTGTTTGCTGTTGACTGGAAGTTGGTTTGACATTTCAGCCACTCCTCTTCCTCTGACTCCAAAACGTGTGGCCCACAAGGAGAATGAGGTCTGGTCGTTAGATAGCTCCTTCTGCACCCTGTGAGCAGGTAGGACTTCACCCATAGCGTGGCTGGATGCCTTCTGGAAAATAACTCGTTCTCATCATCTTTTGTCCATCATTCCCCCTTTGGAATAGACTGTATCTTCCTGTGCCTGAAATGATTTCCCTTTCCTCCTTCAAATCCCTCCTTATGTCTCATTTTTCATGTGCTTTCCTATCATAGTCTCCCCTAGGAAGCTGTTTTCTCCCATCTCTGCCTTGATCTTTAAGCGCTTAGAGGTGGCCAGCTAAATAGAGCAAATGCCTCACTGGGATCTAGCCTGTTCCCATGTCCTGGAACGGAGCCACGAACACCTGTGGTACTTTCTAAATAATACAACAGCAAGAGAAAATGCAGTCCCAGGCCTGATTCTTGGCTGCACGCAGAGCCCTGTTTATTCTGTGGTGTGTGAAAGGGCCCTAACATGAGAGTAATTACAGTTTATATCCACTTTCACATGCAGAAGACTGAAGGCAGCCATGAAGGAAAGGAGACCTATATCCCCAGTGCCCTTAGGATTACTAAAAGCATTTCTGTGTCCTTAGAAATGTCTAGAATAAGGTAGGCTTTAAAATTTATGATCTCTTCAGCCATTACTGGCACTAATGAAACTAGTCAGTGAAACCATGCTGTGACAGTGGCGTGGCATTGTGCATCTTCGCCTGAGCTTCTCCGTAGCACAGGCTACACAACCATGCCAAATCAGTCTCACGCATAAGCCAGGGAAGTGCAGCTAATCTAGGGCATCCTTTAGGAAAACATCTTGATTTAAAGGTTTTAACTGATGGAGAATCCTCCATGGCCCTTGGCTGCTTAGTCTCATCGGCTTTCTCTCCCACATTAGATACCAACACACGACAGGCCTACTCATCCTTCAGGATTGCCTGCATCTCCCCATGGCCCGTAAAGGGATGCTTGACTCGAACTAGACACTTAACATTTAGGCAGTTAATGCAGCTGGGATGAATCCCACCATGCTGCCTCTGACTGAAATCTCTCTTTGCTTCTGTAATCTGGATTCATTTGGCCCTTTAAATTTTTTATTGCAAGAAAAGACCTGGTCATCTAATAATCTAGGACCACATCTGTGAATAAACTCTCTAATGAGAGTAAATTGTTTAATTCTCATAGTAAAAACAACAGGAAATTGTGCAATGTCACAAAATGAAGCAAAGATGGCCTGGAACCCTGCCCCTGTGCTCCTGAGGTGCCCCAAGATACTACAGACCAGCTCTAAGAAAGCAGATATGGTGAATCCCACTGACACACTCTCCTGGCATGTCACTTACCTTAATATGACTGCATGCAAGTACTGCAAGTACATCTCTACCTCTCAGCAGATAAATATCAAGTGTGGAAGTTAATTGCATGTATGCAGCTCTTCAAATCCAAACAATATAAAAATACTGACTCCTTTACTGTGACCTCGACAGCATCTTACAGTGCCTTTTCAACACAAGCTGCCACACAGAAAGAGTATCTGCTCCTAGGAATCATACCTTATTTTTGCCCTCTATTACAGCCGTTCGCTCTGTGATGGTCTGGATCCTGTTTCCTATGTTGCTGCCAGCTTTCAGGATGAAAGATCCTTCGGTATAAGAGCAAAAGCCATGCCTGAAGACAACAAAAATTGAAGTTTTATTGATTTGGTGACAGACTGAAACATTCAACACATAAGACAAAACAATTCTTCTGGAAACAGGAATCAATCAGGGAAACTGCAGGTGCTGTGATGACCAGGCAAGTATAGTTACTCTTAAAATCTTGAGGTTTGGAGCCTGATGACTGGATCCACTTCCACAGCCCCTCCTTGAATAGTAGCTCTCTGAAGTCAGTGTTAACATTTAACCCACTGTGCCTAGGAGGTCAGAATTTACAATCTGAGCCTAATTATAGGGCTGTGCAAGACCAACATTCCATTTCCAATGCTCCTGTTTTCAGCCATTGCCATGGTTCAGGCTTGGCTTCAAACGTGAGTTCATATTATTTGCAGCCTTAAATTCAAGACAAGTTATATTCATCTCAAGATCCATTCCAAAATGTATTGGATGCCATTTTACTATGTGCAGGTTCATTTTTTTATCATGAAAAATGATGCAAGTTCTCATTTCTGAATACTGAGTTTACAAAATGGCAAAATATCAATACTGAGGTTCAATGGTTATAAGACACACAGTAAAAATAACCATAATCCTGTAAATTAGAAAAACAAAGTTAAACAAAACTATACCTAGTTGCCAAAGGGATTTAAATGTTCATGTAATCTGCAAAAAAATCAAAGTCATGTAAATGAATGGAAATTTCAGGGGAAAAAAAGTTTTTGCCTTACGCAACAAATTGGCTTGTAATCAGAACATTCAGGTGTGGTCATGGTAGAGCTAATTTGTTTCCCAAAGCCTAATTTGGTACACATGGAAATAAACACATTGGAATGCTTCTTAAATGCTGTCTGTCCCTACTCTTCTTTGAGGTTATCTAGTTTTGCTTTTCATCCAAAATTTACTTGTTGCTCGTTCAATTCCAGCTTCAACAGTAGAGCTTAACCCTTCAGCAGGGTCAAGCTCTTTCAAATATGATATGTTCCTTTGATCTCCCATGAATTTGAAAGATAACGACTGTAGTATCTGTAATCAAATAGTTCTGATATGTATATCAGTTGTTTGAAGAAATGACCTTTAAAGCCTGGTGACTGGATAACAGCATGTGATGCAATCCGGACCAAAGAATGAGGTTCATTTCCCTTCAGCTAACTGTGCAGCTTGCTTAAACTTTGTATTGTTTATAATATCAATGGTACACTAACTTTACATGCTTGTTTTTAATTGCGCAGCTTTGCATCAAACTGGCTGGTGTCTTAGCAGATATTACAGAAATGATGATATGTAAACTAATTTGGGTTGCAATCATTAGCACAGATACATGATCATCTGCCCAAATTTCTTAACACGCACTGAGAAGCTCAATGAGCTGAAAAAGTCAAAAAACAGAAGCAGGCCATTGTTATTCATGCATGGAGAAATGACAAGGAGCAATGGCATGGCAAGAAAGCCCTATCTACACAACCATTTCTTTCAGACTTTAAAAGCCAACCTCTAATACATGATTGTTGAGGCCAGGGTGGATGAAAGACAGCTGCAGTAAGACAGTTGATGCATTCAGATGGGAAAAAATGGTTAACAATTGTTCAGAAAGGTAGATGCCATTTACTTTGCACATTTAGTGCTTTAAGAAGTCCGGTTTTGTAACAAGATTAGAACACAGAAGACATGATAATGTTGGTAAGCCGATAACGTTTCTATGGCATAGCAAATATCAGAACTTATTTCATGATGCCAGTACTGTAGGCATAGAAACAGGCAGTATCAAAGGCACGTCCTTGTGACTGGAAATTTGGGCAATCTCTGTAGAGGAAGACAGAGAGCCCAAAATCTCATTTCATCCATAATAAAAAGTAATTTTTAAATTTTTTTTTTCCTTTCTTCACAGAATGAATTTATGGGTTTTGTTACAATGTTGAAAATCTGTGCTCTTTACTAAAAAAGAGAGACACACATTCTGGTAAAGGACAGAAAGAAAGTACAATGCATATTCAGAAACTGCTCGTGCATCTCTGAATGGCATCTCCAATCTCCTTTCTTGCAGCTCTGGAGCCTCCAGGCTTAGTTCTTATTACTCTTCCTCATAATTCCTTGAAAAAGACTTTATATATTTAGGTTGCAATGTCTTAGGGATGAGGACAGTGCTATGTCTTTGTTGATGCTTAGTACAATGGGGTGCTGATTACTCATTAATACCATAATACAAACCACCATCATAATTACAATAACATCACAATAACAAGAAAAACACATGTAAAACATCAGATGAAATATTAGCCCTGGAGGCACATATGTGAACTCTACTGACTTCACATACCATACTATCTCCAAACTGCTGATTACAGTGTTAATGCAATTATAGTAGAAAATCGAATACACTTAATAGCTGTTGTCCATGGTTTTAATGAAAAAGGAGTCACAATCAAGCTGCGAATACATTACCCAACAGCCCACGGTACACAGCGGGAGATGTGAGTATTGTCCTATGCGCCACTTGGGCTCCACGGTCTGCTGGATCAGCAAACGTTTACAAATCAGTTGCAGCGCGGCTGCCAGGCAAAGCCTCAGACAAGACTCAGAGTCATCCCTTTGGATGCAGAACCAGATGCTTTCTCTCCTCAGCTGCCAAATGCTCTCGCTTTAACCTCAAATATGCTAATACAGCTTAGGGACCGAGAACACGAGCCACCTCCAGTCTCCTGAGCCAGTTACTCGGGTTAGTACTCAGCCATCCTTCCTCTTGCTGCCGCCAGCGGTGCCGCCTGAAGCCACTGCTTAAGCCAACAGCATCGGGTAGAGATGGGGAAGGGACGAGTGGAAGTAATTAAGAGTCCTGCCTCCTAACCTGACTTCAGCTTCTAACAACAGGCAATTTGTAACAGAAAGGGAAAAGGCTCTGCTGAACTTAGATGTAGTCATCAACCCAAATGTTTGTGTTAAGTACAGATGCTTGGAAACAAAGAGAAAAAAATGAAAATATAAAAATTTACTCTGGCTGAGACCAAAATACACAATCATCTTCCCATTAATTCAATTGATGTTTTGTTGCGTGTGTCCTCAGATAACATCAGCTACGTATTTTTATGCTTTGTAAAGAAATTACAAGTTACTCCGAACTATCTACTCAATAAAATAGCAAGGGTAGCCTATTTGTAGCAAGAACTGCCTGTGTTTGCAGGGAAATCCCACTGAATTTTGGATATCTGAATCTTCCTCCAGATATCTCTGGAGCGCATGAATTCCTGAAATGTTTTGTTGTGGGATGAGCCTCATTGCTTTGCATCTTCAGGAAAGCTTACAGCAGGGTTACCACCAGGTTAATGAAAAAGCACACAGTGTGCGCAGAGACTGATAAACAAGCTAATATCTGCCAGCACATTTCCAAGCGCTTCTTACACCTGTTTCCCTGCAGATCCTTTCACACCCCTACTTTGTGGGTGCAACTATGCACGTATAGACATCCTATATAATAAATGCTAGGGGCGGGGGTGTACAAATGTATGTTTATAAACATTACGTGATCTCAGAGCAAGGTGATCAGACTTGCTGCCTTAGTTGAGTGCTGGGAGAAGCAGAGCCATCAGGTTTCTCACCCCCTAAGTGTTTTTTTCCATGTGCCTGCGTGCGTGCTCGCATGCGGGCTGCCGGTGTGCACGCACACACACACCCCCACACGCACGCTTCGTCCTTTGAGTCACCAGCCTGAGAAATAGACTATTCCTTTGTAAAAACAGAAGCCGTTGCTTCTCCTGCGGGTTTCCAGAGAAGCCCAGCGCGGGGGGAAGGAGGGGTGAGAGCGGCTCTGCTGGGGCTGGGGTCCAGGGGAAGCCGGCAGCGCGCCCTGCCTGCCCGGCTGCCTGCAGCGTGCGGCGAGCTCCGCCGGCAGACCTGCTCGCCGCCCTTTGTTTTGGGAACGTACACATCTTTGGAAGGGCTGAGGGGAGGTTTATGCAACCAGAAGTAAGATCAGCTTTATAAAACGTCTGTGATGTGTGGAGCTGGCACCGGTGGGGGCCCTGGAGAAGTGGCCTGGGGGAGGGGAGCCAGCTTGCTTCTCAAGAATACATCAAGCCCTTGAGGAAGCAGAGTGTGCCATGTTTGAAGATGCAAAGATAATCACAGTGCTGGGAACCGTCTTGTGTAGCGGAGGAAGCCAAACAACAAGAGGAAAGCAGCATATGCTCCTGATTTCGCACAGGAAGCTAGCAGCACCTCCTGCCAAAGTGAGATAAGAAAACTCCCATGGCCTATTCTGGACAAGGCCATGGTTATCAACCTTAGCTTCACACTGTCCTCACTCTGCTCCGCAGCCCGCTCCCTTTCCTAATGAGTTTCAGAGCCCTCACCTCTATTAGCATGCAGCATGCCAAGCACAATAGCATGGTATATTTATAACTATCGATGGGGAAAAGTTTCCAGGGTAAGAGTGTACTTCATGTCATCTTGATGTATTTCACTGAAATCAAACTACAAACCAGCTCCAAGCTAAAGTCCTACCTATGAAACTACTGATCTCAGAAGAAAAGTGGGTTTGTTGTCACCCCAGCTATTTATAGCAGAGCGTAGGAGCTGAGGTAAAGTATTTGTCTACTTATTCGCAGGGCAGATTTGACTCTCTATGTGACAGACAGCCCTAAATGAAAGCCCTAGACCCAGCTTGTGTCCAGACACATCTTCTTCCCCATCCTGAAGACAGTTCTGCAATTTGCAGTTCAAGTAGTACAGAAACAAATACCAGCGGAAGAGCCTCAGTCCCCGTGTCAGTTGCAAAAATACTCATCTTCTGTCTTCTCATCGTCTCAGCTCCTCCCTCCCAAACCCCCGCCATGTGATGCCAGAGGCCATTGAAATCTTTCCCTCCCATAACATCCCATCCAATTCTCGAAGCATTCCTCTTGGCAAAGCCACTGGCAGCCTCAATCACACTCTTGTTTACAGAGGTAGTATTTGGCAATTGCACCAGTACTAGGAGCAAGAGGAAGCCATCCTGTCACTGATGGGGACCATTTTTGAGAGTGATTAACAGCAGGCACAATATTTTTGTCAGCATGTATCCTTTTTTTAGGGTGGCAATCAGTTCCTAGCAGCACCGGGGCAATGTTATTACAAATTCAAGTTGGGCTGACTCACGTCTTTCAAGAGGTGGTGGTGACGACACTAACTTTAGGACAGGAACTCTGGAAATTCCTGTAATTGTAAAGAATATATAGGAACTGTTTTCCACTTGGAAGTTATCAAAAAAGATCTGAATGACATGGGCCTCGCCTGCTCCGTGCCTTGGCGTCCAGCGCTGTGCAATTGGTATTGCGGGGCTGGCGTAGCCACGTGTCCTGGGGAATATTGAGTCAATTTGAGGCAGGAAACAGAGAGGGAAAATAGTAGCAGGGAGCATGCACAGGTTGTGAAACGTGCTTAACGGGGGTGGAGGGGGAGAACGTGTGCTGGCCCCCCGCCAGCGTGCTCCACGAGCTTTGGCTGTAACATTACAATGCGCTTGTCCATTAAGGAGCGATGGTCCAAGTGTTCCCACAATAATCAGCTAGAGGTCGAAATGCTGGCCCCACCACATTTGGTGGCAAAGCTGCAGCCAGCTGGGAGTTCATCCCAAGCACCCGCCCTAGTACACACACATACACAGAGTACGTGGGTTAGAGGGGCTGGGAGGAAATCTTCTACAAATAGTAGGAGCTGGATACAGTTAACATATATTGTAGTTTGCTTATTTATATTTAGGAGCTTAGCAAGGAATGCCAAACAAGCAGTCCTGGTGAGAGCGATGCAGGTTCCTCCTCTGCATGTTTCATTCCTCAGCCCTTTGCCTCTCTGTTGTCGCTGTTACTGGTCCCTACTGCTGCCCACTACAGCATCAACACTTGCCCATCAAGAACAGATGGGATAGCAACAGCCCATCTCACTTCAGACATGCTCATGACTCCCAGAGAGTAGCAAGTCTCCATCACCACTCCTCAACCTATGTCTTCAGAGTGGGAGCAACTTGTGGCCAAGGGCACTATTAGCTGTGCTGACAAGCTATTTACTGCCAAGCTGCAGGGTGGTTGGAGGTTTTCTCAGTGGCCTCAATGCGTTAGGCTGGGTTGAAGCCCTGATGCATTGCACAGTTTCCAGAGTGGTATTTGAGTTGTTTTCTGTTTTGTAGGATGCTCTGTGTTCCCATTGAGGGGTATATGTAGAGGGAAAGCATACTCTCTAGGGGAGATCCCCGATGTCCAGAATGCCTCATCCTCCAGGTAAGCATCTTTCAAAACAGTAGGGTATACGGCATTCATGGTCTTGTTACATATCACCATGGCTCCATGGAAAAAGAAAGTATTCGACAGCTGCACACTGTCTTTCCTGCTATTATCTACACACAACCAGATAAATGGAGAGTATTTCCCTTTCACAGTCATCCTTTCCAAACATTATGGCTTGCCCTGAACTACTCCAGTATGCTACCACAGAAAGCTGATTCATCTGAACTATCTCAAAAGAAGCAGTAAGATCAACAGCAGTCTAACCTGTCTCACCTTTCAACCCTTCATCAGCCCATGTTTGCATTTCAGCAGGAAAAAATAAAAATAAAAAAATCACTTCTACAACTGCACATATGAGCACCCTGCAACACCAGCTATTCACAACAAAAAAATGCAAGTAACTGAGGGTGAGGGTCACCAAAATCCACATTTTGCTTCCAACTTCTTTGCCAGTACTTGAGAACCCTGGCCACTAGGGAACATAACAGAATTTGAAAGTAAATTTTGAGGTGTTCGCATATCCTGAGGCGACCTGAAAATTTCTCACCTTGAGTTTCTTATTAGATAATTGTATTGTGTTTCTTGACCCTCAATTTCCTGCTTCACACTGCTTAGCATTCTTCATGGACACAGAACACCATCATATTTCAGCCAATCCTTCCTTCCTTCTTGTCCGCCTCCTTTCCCAGACTGTAATCACTCTCATGTCCCATGCAGTCACTGTGACTCACCCTCCACTTTCTCTCTCTGAGAGCACCTAACGTGTCCTCCACAGAGGAGCTGAATGTCGGCTGGAACTACAGAATTATCACTCAAAGCATGAGGTTTTCACAAGCACCTATAATTTCTTGATGGGAAAAAGTGTTTGATTTTAATAGTCTGTGTCGTGCTGAAAGGAAGAGGTGTTTTCTGATTTGGTTGAACAGTCAGAAACCTAAAGAGAAAGACCATGATACCTTTACATACAATGTCCACACTTACTCTCTGTTTCTTCTATTTCCAAATAATTTCCCTGTATATAAAGTCCAAGATACTGTTCAGACCCTTCCAGCATAAGTTATATTTCAGCACAAGTCACTCCTAACAGCTCACTTGGCTTCTAGGCATAACCTCACATCTATAACGTTCCAAGATCCAGGTATCCCTAACGCCTTTCTCCTCATAATACTGAAATTCCCTTGCTTTGCTTTGCTGTCCTGACTGAGTCCTCTTGGCTCTAGAAAGGAGTGACTCTTTACTAATCTATTTACACACTCCTTAATACTCCCTGTCTTGCCGACAGGCGGGAAGCACAACTAACACTTTTTCCATTTTCCAATGATCAGTGGAGGAGATGAAAGAACTATTGCTGCACTGAGGTTGTGTTTCATGTGATGGTTTATTTTCAGCTTCACCGCAAGTAGGAGTCTGAGAGCAACTCTAGGCTGACTGGAGTGAGGGACTGGAAGTGCAGGCAGAAAACAAGGAAGGGATGAGAAAGAATGGAGGGAAACATTTTTAAGGAGAGTGGGGAGTTGATTAGAGGGAAAACAGGAAGAGAAAATACTGACAGATGTGGATATAAGACCAAGGATCCATCTTACCCCATATCCTGCCTCAACAATGACCATAAGCAGATGGTTGGGGATGAGTAAGAGCAGGACTAACTTCAGATACTTCCTCCTAATACTCCCCCAGTCACCAATTATTATCAGCTCAAGAGCTTCCAGCAACAGAGGCCATTTCTACACTTCAGTGTTTTTTTCTTCCAAGACTTTGTGCAAAACTTTTTAAACCCCCAAAGTCCTCTGGCAAGTTTCACAGATCTGCAACCCACTACAAGAAGAGCCATCTCCTTTTTTCATTCCAAATTGTACTCCTCTGGGCTTCAGTTAATGGCCCCTACTTCTTGACCTGGAAAAGACATACACAACTGATCCTCAGACATCTGTGTCCTTCACAAGTCTGTACATTTCTATCATGCAGCCCCCCAAGTCACCTCTTTTTTGGGCAGCAGAGCCCTGACCTCCCTCCTCACTTGTCCGTCACACATTCCTCTCATTCCCTGAAATTCCTTTGATCTTTCTTGTTGCCCCTCCTGGTGTGCATCCCAGTTTGGCTGCATCCTTTGAGATGAAAGGATCAGAAATGTTCATAGTATAAAAGATGTCAGAAATTTATGGATTTATGTGGAGTTATCATGGTGTTATCTACTTTGTTCTATGTTTCTTTCCTGGTAATTCCTAACACTTGATTTGCTTTTTGAGCTGCTCATGATTCTGATTGCTTTCACAAACCCATGTATCACAGCACTCAGATCTCTCTTTGTGGTAGTAATGGTGAACCAACAGACTTTTTACATGTACAGCGTTTTTACATTTACATTTTACCTGTAAAAGTGGAATTATTTTTTCCTATGTACATCATGCACATTTATCTTCAGTGAATTTCATCTGTCACTTTATCACTCAGATACCCAGATTCATACAGTTCTGCTTTTCTTCGCAATCAGCCTTCATCCTTACAAATCTGAATAACTTAGTATCATCAGGAAACTCTGTCACCTTTTCCAGGTTATTTCTGAACATGTTGACAAGTACAGACCCCAGCATCAGCTCCTGAAAAACTTCACTGGTCACCTTCCTACGCTGGAAGAACTGGCTGTTCCCTCTTAACCTCCGTTTTCTATTTTTTTAACTGAATATTTTTTTCTGAGCATGATCTTACCTCATACACCATGTCTGTTCAAAGCCTTCTGCAAAAGGTTTTTGAAAGGCATACACGTAAAAGGAAAAAGGATGCTAACTATGGTTTGTATATTTTTGTAAAAGGTGTACTCGATCCAGTAATAGTACTCCATTCATAATCACTCCTAAGCACACACAGAGTTTGACCTGGTGCCTTCCTTTGGCCAAGAGCCCCTGCTAGCGCAGGAGCAGGTTTCTGGCTTCGGGCTGGGACGTCCCACTGGCTCGGACACTGCCAGCATGCGGGGCCTCGCTGACAACGTGCAGTCCCCACGTACAGCCTGTCACATGCTTTGCTTTCTATGGGCTGGGCCACAGTGAGTAAAAGACCAAGAAATACTGTCCCACCCTCTGCATGACCCTTACATGTGCTTCCTTAAGACTGGGTGTCGGACTGTCCTTAGTATAGCCAAGAGACTACCCTGTGACGGGACCAAGAGGAAAAAAAGAAACTGAGGGAGGGGAAAAAAAAATGAAAAAAAAGATAGGAGAGCAAGGGTTAGAATGATGATACTAAGCAGAGCACTCCTGACCACCTGGGTGTTACTGTAGTCCTACGTTTTAAGTTTGATCAATGACAAATTAAAAAAATCAGTTGGGCAACATAATGCATTTTGGTTTAAAACATTTTGGAAATAGACTTGGAAAACTTTGATTTAAGTGATTTGAAAACTAGCAATACTGAAATTTGAAAGCTTAAGATTCTGGTTCAGCTAAGACCTGCAGCGAAACCGTTTACAGCTTGCAGAATAAATTCATCAGTGCGTTCACTGTGTTACCCTGAGGACAGACTGGGGCAAACTGTACTCAGTGTAGAGCTGAGGACAGACTGGGGCAAACTGTACTCAGTGTAGAGCATATATTTGTCGACCTTATCCATCCATATGCATATGCAAGGTCTGATTCACATGGCATTTTATAAGTAAAATATTAAAAAATATTTTAAAATTCCCAAATACTGATTGAGGACAAGGATACAGACCTAATAGCTCTTTTCAGAAGACAGAAGGTAATCACAAGCACACGTTGACTTTTGGCTTACAGTGGAAGTGCAGAATAAGATGCTCCAGCCCATCGCTTGTTCAGGCTGAAGCAGGTCAGATGTTATTTCACTTCTCTCTTTCTTTTGGCTTCAAATACTCTGCAAGTCCACGCTACTGCAATGTAAGCTCATGTCTGTTCCTCTACATTGTTTTGAAAGGTATGTGAAAAACACAAGATCTGTGTTATGCTAATATATTTCATCAACCGTAGTAAAATAAGGGAATAGCTAGCATAATATTTTTTTTTGTACCCATTTTAAGTACCTTTACATTACTACATCACTGTAAGAAGATTTTCTTATAGTAGAGAGTGGAAGGCACAAAGGCCACCAGCCAGATCCTCAGCCAGTGTGAATTTAGAGCCAAGGATCTGGCCACATGTCAAATTAAACAAAGGCATTTTTGAACTACCTGTTTATTAATGGCATCTGACCTACTTTTACCAGCTCTAAGGACTCAGACTTCCCCTTCCCGAAAATAGAAGGTGGCATGGGGGACAAAAACAGTCGCTGTGGACAAACTAATGGGCATCGATGTTTGCAGACATCCACAATTAAATTTGGGTGGTTCAGTACATTTCTAATTAAGTACAATTAACATTTGTTCTTTACTTGTTCATTTTACATACCTCACTGATGTTCCAAATCTGGTTTCCCCGATAATCTATCCAAGCACATCTTAATGATTCTGCCTTTCAATCCCTTGTTAATATACTGACATAAACAATGCAGAAATGCAATTAGACTGCTATGTACACATGGCCTGCCTCCTCTTTCACTGAAGCTGGTGAGAGTCTGGCCGTGGGCTTTCATTAGGGTAGTTTCAGGCTTTCTACATCTCTGCAGAAGTTTTGAGGAAAACCTCTAGTATTTGCCTCACTGAGATCCACGACACACTCTCTTCTTCCCTGTGCACTGCAGGAGAGATATTTCTGTAGAAAATCATTCATGTGACCCTACCTCTGCACTGCAGACAAGCCTTGGCGGGAGGTAATATTCCCTTCTTATCACTCGGTGTTACATCAGTGGTGATTTCAAAGAGGACCCCCACACATCAGAGTGCTACAAACATCGCGGTTTACCGAGATTAGCTCTTTGGCAGCAGTACCGGCTTAGGCATCGCTGCACAGCCCCTGGTCCCTGCTGTCTGCCTCTGGCCTCAACTTCAGGTATTCAGCCTCTTCATTCCCAATCCCACCATTTAGGTGGTTTTACCATCAAGAAGAGTTCATATCCTGATGATAGTCATGGGGGCAGAGAAGCAGGTACCAGTTTTTCCAGTGACACTGATTTTGTAGGTATCTCTACAATACTGTCATGTTTCTCTCTCCCTCATGCACACACACATAGAGAAAAAAGACAAAAGCCAAAAAAATGTAGATTGATATAATGGCAGAGTTGTAAAATAATAATCTGATACTCAGTTTGAGGCTAAACAAGACTGGCAGCTTAAGGAGAGAGGGAGGCAGCGAGGTAGTGGGAGAGTTGGAACACCCAAGGTAAAATTTCAGCATTGCATCTGTTTGCAGTTTCTGAAGGGCTGACTGGTCAAACCTTGGGCAGAGCACAATGAAGATCGCTCTTGAACTGCCCACATGGAAATGTCCAGAGAGAGAAACTGCCCTCAGATGACACGGCACAACCGCTGAGGAAACCAGTGCTTCCACTGAGCAATATCAATATCCCACATGCCTTTCTTGGCAATCTCTGCCAGACTAGTTTAAGAAAAACACAAGTCTGCTGAAGAGATTCAGGTCAAGAACCATTAGCATCAAGCACGTTCCCACCATGCAGATGCTCATTCTGCAGCCTCAGAGCTGATGAGTTTTAGGTGGAGACCAGCCTGGCTGGCTCCAGAGCCCCTCAGCAAGCCCTGCCACTGGCTGCCCCTCCGCACGCCTTGCTGACAACCCAACCTGAGCAAAAACAAGGCCAGAAAGAACTCCAGAGCAGTAAGGAAAAGGCCAAGGAGGCTGATGGACACTGCAGGACAAGTGTCCCACAGGCTGTCTTCTGCTACATCCACTGAGCAACTGGGGGCTGCCCAGCCTGGAATGTATGTGTCTGCTACAGAGCAGCAGAGTAAGCTGGAGTAAGCTAGCACTGGAAAAGAAGTTTCTTGGTCATTTAAGAAAGATTAATCTTAAATTTATTAATTGCATTTTACTTTAGCTCTCATCGCATCTTCTACTGTCTTTTTCCTGCCATCTCTGAATTTACTAGCTCTGCATAAGCTTTAAAAAACACCAAAACATTAGTTTCGGCCCCAGACAGTTTTTCTTGACTATTCTATGTTTCCTTGCTGGGGTTAACATCAGAAGAGAATCTTTCCACCTATCCACCTAATTAGATAGCTAGCTAACAAAAGATTATTTAATGGCAATAGACTTGGTTTAAGCAAATAAATTTTAACAGAAAATAAAGAACAGGGAATTTTAATTACGTTGGTCTCTGCACATTCCAAAAAGTCAAATTTGTTGAGCAATTTTACAGCTTTTTTTTTTTATTTGCTACCAGAAAACTATGGAAACTGTTTAATTTGACTGGCATCCTGTTACTGGCCTGAAGGATGTAGAGAGAAGAGTTATGCAAATTGATTGTATTAATCGCAAAGCATTAAAATATATCTGCATTTTATTTAAAAGCAATGGAATCCACTGAGGTATTTTTAGATTTTTGAAACAGAAATACTGTCTAGAACAGAAATTGAAAGCAGCAGCCAGATAACCTAACGGTTTCTATTAAGGAGCCCATAGGCAACAGTCCTTCAAAAATAAAACCGTCTAATTTAGGCCCTGTGTGTCATTCCCCAGCTTGCAGTGATAGTACTCAGGTGATATGAAGTTAAGCACACATATAAGTCTTGATGCAAACAGATGTGTGCACTGCAAGGTCTTTGCAGCAACAGCATCTTTTTACTCAGAGCGTGCGCTCTGTCCAGTGGCATAGGACTCAGAAACTTGGTGAGAATCCCTACTGCCATACGCTGACTAATGGCAACCTGCAGGGGTTTATCAACTTAAGGTACAAGGTACATCCATGCACAGAAATAGGCACTACTTCAGCACAAACAGAGCAACATTTTAGCCTTGGAAACCCAATGTTGGGCAGGTAAATCCAAATAAATGCTATAATGGGAAAACAAGATATATTTTTGAGCTGCTGCACAAGGTACGTGCACCTTAAATCTGTTGTTTAGGTAGACCTCCCCTCACACAAAGAGGAAGGTATAGTGAAATAGGTGGGATTAAAGGGTTCTCCGGTTCTTCAGGGAGAACACCTGAACTGGCACATATATCAGCCTGATCAAGCTGTGCCCGTTGGCAAGGTAGTCCACTCTGCTCCCTTCCCAGAGCAGGAGACAAAATGTAATTATTCGGGTATTTCTGCCTTTCTGCAATAATTAATTGACATCATATTATTCAGAGGGAGTCATTCCCCACCTCTTAGGCAAAGCATTAAAAATGGTGTTCTCCAGACTACTTCTTCAATGAGCATTTAAAGGAGAAGGAAGGGGAGGGGGTTAAAGAGAATTGTCACAGAACAATTATGAAGGCAATTTGGAAGCAAGTCTGGAAACAACCTTGTAACAGAGCCAATAGCTGATTCAAATGGTTACATTTCTCCTTTGATCACCTGCTCAAACACACTTCCAATTAGCATTTGATTGAGTCCACAGTTTAGCACATTATTAAACACCTGCTTGCAGATATTAATTTCTATTTCTGATGACACGGTCTCCCGTGCTGCAGTGCAGATCTGTGCGTGTTAACAGAAGGAAATATTTGAAAATGGACTAACACCACCTCAACTCCCAAAGAAGAACCAATTGTTTTATCAGTGCCGCACTGTGATTTCAATCCAGTGTATACCTAGATGTATAAACACTTGAAAGAAACTCAAAGATTGAAAATTTTCCTATATGTCTTTCACAGGGTTTCTTTACTTAAAAGATGTTGTGATTTCTCTTCTCTTACACCTTGCACCTATAAGTAAAAATAAATTACTACTCCGAATTTTGCAACTTATCCTTTGAAGGTAACAAAAGAGAGAGAGGAAATGCAGCCCTCACCTGTCCTCCAAATGGAGGATTTCAGGTTATACCTACTCCAGCAAAAGGAGAGATTGCTAGTGCCACCTCTTGGCGAGAAGGGCACAGAAAGCCACCTATTAGCATAATCCCAAAGCAAGGCGTAACTGGAAAGAATTACGTGTGCTTCTAGGAAGTGCTGACCACTCTCTCACTGATCACAAAGCACTTAGAAGCACCCTTAATTTGAAATAAGATGTTTGTCCACTTTAATTGAATAGGTTGTCTAGTACCCCTGCAGTTAAGCACGTGCTTAAATGTTTGGCTGGATTGGCACAGAAACCCAATTCTATGAAAGCGTTAAAGTTGTCAAATCCCCTGTAAAATGATTAACTTCAACTGAAACTGAGAAAATGTTGTCTCCTAAACTTTTGTTAGGTTTTTAAATGTCTTCGTTGTGCTGTGATCCAAATACTTTGCATGTTCGAACCCTCCAATAATAGTTTAATGTTAATGCCATTGTGGAGGTTGAGTGTTAATCATTAAGATTGTGTCAGATTTCATGATTCAGGAAGAGCTTTGGATAAATGAGTCAACACACAAACTTGTAAGAAACAGAGTTCAAAAGAAAGCTTAAATATAAAAGAGGATTAGTTAAGCGCCATATCAGCATCAAGTAAGCTTGTATGGTGCCATTTATATTTTACCCTGTTGAAATATCATCTGGAAAATGCTGGGCACATTTGGCTTGCTGAACTGAATCTGTGAATCACTGTATCATAAGAAAGATTTGACCTTCATAATGGATTTCTGTTGAATTTCAAAAGAAGCCACACAGGGGAATCACTGTGCATGGAGGAAAGCATGGAAATCTCTTCCATGAGAAAGCACGTGAACTTTGCAAGACATTGTCTGCAAGGCTTACTCATAAAAATTAAAAAGCAATTATCGCCTCTGGACATTGCATGCATGAATAGTAGTGAACTGTAAATAAACCTAAGTAGCAATGCAAAATAACAACTCTGCTCTCCATTTTCAAATAATGATGTGGAAAAAACTGCATTGTGCCTATACATTTACTAAAAAATATATTGATTCAAAGTATACAAATTCTACTAGCTAAGCAATGGCCATGGCAAAATTTATTCTTGTAAAAAAGTAAATATTTAAATGCAATAGTAAGGGAAGACATGCTAAACAGAAGTAAGGAAGCTGTCCTACCTTGTTTTAGAATGGTTTTGTCTACAGGGATACCACATCCATGTAATTTTAGGCTGAGGAATACCATACACCGTGCATGTCAGCACTTGTTTGCTGCTCAGTAAATACAGATTGGGATCAGGGAATGATGATACAGCATTTTCGTATATCTGGGGTTTCACTGTAAAGCGTAAAAATTGGAAAGCAATTAAAACCAGCTCATTTCCAGTGTATTACACGATCATGAAAATACTACATTCCTGCAGGATGAATAATAAGAAAAATCCCCAGGAGAACAAAGGAAAACAGCAGGCCTAAGTCAAGTCAGATGAGTGGTTAGTAACACATTTAAGTCATCAGGAGCAAGTATGTGACCGTGGAAGAGAGAAACCCTTCTAATGAAAACCAGTGTCCGACTTCTGATTCCAAGATGGGCCTGTCACTCCACATATGGGGCTTGGATTTTCATCCATGAAAGTCAGTAAGAAACCCCACAATGATCTAAACTGTGCAAGACCAAAGAAAATCTAGCTCAATGAAAATTTAGCATTTGCATGTTCAGGAGAAGCATGGGAACATGCCATAAACTTACCATTTACTGTAAGAGTGACTGTAAGATTCTTAGACAAGTTCCACTGTCGTATGCTCAATATTATAGTGTAGTTTCCAGCATCTTCCTCAGCAACATCCTTGATGATTAAGGAATAGTCTTTAACCATGTACCGGGCACATTTTTCAGCAGCAGGTAGCCCATCTTTTAACCTGTTTAAAAGAATTCCAGAAATCAGAATTTTGAAAAACAGCATTGCTTAAACTGCTTGCATTATTTCATTTCACAACATTTCTCAATCATTGGGCAAGAACTGAATTTACAATCTGAGATTCTGTTTACCAGAGGCTTATTCTTCCCTTACAAATAAGATTGCGGATATTTATAAAGCACTTTGGAGAATACCAGTCTATGTATTGAAATTGATAAAGATCTGACAGGGCTATATAATATTTGAGAGCTGCTGAAATTTGCAACTCTGTCTCTGAAGATCCCAGTTTTCCATGCTTGTGCCGCCATTTAGTCTAGAAGACAACCATTTTGGCTAAGAGTCATTCGCACAAATAAAGGTTGCGTCATCCAACACTGACCATTTCTTTACGACCTCAGAATACATCCTGGGACAAAGTATTACAGTAGTCTAAGCACAGCTGTGATTTTAGGAAGAGGAAGAGTAAGTAGATTAGATAAGCACTTAAGAATCAGATATCCTGCTATCAGGTGAATGTTTTTAAAGATAACAGAAAATCAACATAGAAAGTACTAACTGTTGCTCACACACAGATTCCTGAAGAAGCACATTTTTCTTCAAAGTCTAAAATACAGCGTAAAGCACGCCTTGGTAGGTTGCTATATGAAGGTTGACATGATGTTAGAAGAAGAGTGCAACAGAGTTTCACTCTGATGATGGACTTGATCAAAATGATTCACAAGTTTTTAGTAAGTGTTTACAGAAAACTCTTAAAGTTATTAGAGGAGCATTAAAAATCGGGTCTAAGGACTATGGATTTAGGTATTTCACTCTGTCTGTATTTTACAGAACCACAGAAGAGTTGAGGCTGAAAGGGCCTCTGGAGATCGCCTAGTCCAACCTCCTGGTCAAAGCAAGGTCAGCAGGTTGCCCAAGACCATTTTCAGTCTGGTTTTTAATATCTCTGAGGATGGAGACTCCACAGCTGCTCTGGACTATTTATTCTCGTGTTTGACCAACCTCAGAGTGATAAATAAAATTTCTTTTTTTTTAAATTTTTGTTTAAATGGAGTTTTTTCTGTTTCAGAAGTTTTGGATCCGTATGTGTAGTCAACAAGCTCAACCATTAAAGAAACAGAAAATACTGTAAAAACGGCTAGCACCAGCTCCACTTTTGGCCCTTAATGTTCCGTGTGGAGCTATAAATGTAAGGGTTTTGTAAAACAAAACAGAATGTTTGGAGCAAAAGGAATTGCTGGCTGTGAGTAACATGAACTCTCACTGTTCATGTGTGTATGGTTTGTTTTCTTAATCAGTCTTGTCATAGGCCCTTTGTTAAAGTGTAATGAATTGAGCCAGAGCTACTGGTATTTAAAATGATTTAAACAAAAAGAAAAAAAATTGAGATCATGAATAGATAACATTGTTTTATATAAAAGTGGTTTGGGTTAACACAAAAAGCTGTTCAAAAGATTTCTTAGCACAGTATACGTGAGCCAAAGTCAATGCTCCAGTCACTAAAGTAGATCTACAACCTGCAGATCACCACATAATAAAACCAACTTTGATTGCTTTTCTAGTAGTGCATGTCTGTATGACTCAACTCAGTCAGTTATTTCAATTTTGTTTTCTTTTTCCTAATGTGCAAAATACAAGTTCAGGTCTCATACCTAGGTGTGAGTGAAGCTGGATGCAACACTTCTGTCAAGGCTGGTAGAGATATTTAGCTGTAGAGTGTGCATTGATTTCAGCAGGAGACATATCTAACATATCTGAAGATCTGAGCTTTAAACTTCCCAGATCTCCTTTTTGCATTTGCAAAATGGAGATAATATTCTCATCGAATATTATTGTTAAAACACAGGATAATCCTGAAACCTCCAACAAAACTCCACAACCATATTGTCTCCAGTTTGTTGCCATTTCAAGGGGTCTTATTTGAATATTTTACCAAGATACTATTTTTCATCTAAGAAGAGGTCCAGTGTGCATATGTGGAAGAAACTGTTGTCCTACCATATAACCTCTGGAGAGGGAAATGCCTTCACTTTCATTGACAAACGATATGATTTTCTTCCAGCTACAGCCTCCAGTGCAGTTTTTCTTCGGCGCTTCAAATTAATGAACATTTTATCTTAAACAAAGAAAAAGAGCGTACCTATATTACTGATTTTCAACCTGGAAAAAGATTTGCTCTACTAAAGAGAACAGGAATCCAAATAAAAATTATCTTTAATAATTTTGGTGTTCCCACATGGCAAAAGCAAGAATAAAACCTAACCTCCTAGAGATCTATACAATATAGAGAAGAATACCACAAATATACAAGAAACTGAGATACAGTTCTCAGGCCATGAATCTGCCTGGAGAAGATACGCTCCAGCCAAACTGCATATTGTGCTTCAATCAGAAAAAAAGGCACTGGTTTCAACACAAAAGAAGTAAGGTGGTTCATGGTACATGGGAAACTGAACTAGATGAGCAGACGACCCCTCCACCACTGAGAATCAATGAATGTTCCACAAGAAAATATTCTGCCAGAGATGATTTAAGAGATCTTCAGAGAAACAGCAAAGGAAAAGGCATAAACTTTCTGTATCGTTGATAAACAGCTGTTTCATCAAACAAACAAATCTTTATCACTTCTTTGGAACAATCTCAACCTGCTGGAATTTGTTCTTTTCCAGTTGTACTGCCCCGTATTTCAAACTCTCTGGCAAGTTGATTGGTTTAACCAGAGGCAATAAAACAGAGTATTCGTACAATATATTGAAAAAAATTTGTTTTTTCCAAAAGGCACTTAAGCAAAATACAACTTTCAAAACATGAAAAATTGTTTAACTGTCGTTTTGATAGTACCTGCGGTGCAGTATTTACTCACATTATGGACTGCCTAAGGATGTTGGATATCTATAAACAAGTGCAATATTTAATCACACTTGCCACGTACGTTGAAAATAACATGCACGAGGCAAATCAGTAGTTTAGTTACACAAGTCAGGTTATACTTAAAGACACAACCCTGATTCTGCAAACCCTTATTCACACAGGCTCTTTCTAATATGGGTATCCCATAGATAGGGCTGCTTATGTGAGTAAGAGTTTACAGGCTAGCTTCAACAGTTCCAGCTTCTCTGACTTTAATTTTAATCTAAAACTCAGTTTCTTACAGCTTCAGGATTATCTGTTTAAGAATATAATAAGTGGATATCATGATTCATCCTATGCTCCCAGTGACTTAATCCAATGCTTAAATAGAGAAAACGGACGGAAATACGCTCTAAGAATACCAACATGGGGTGCTTAGTCCACACTTCCAGATGAGAGAGAAAAGGCAGACCACTGAAAACATGGAACAAATCAATATTCTGAGCGTGACAGATCTGTCATAGAAGACACCCACCAACCGCTTGGTCTTTAATACCAATGATGGTCCAAAGCTCCTGGATAGTCCTAATTGTAACAGGATGCCACAAAGAAGGTAGCTTCGCAGAGTCTCAATGCACAAAAGTCCTAATTCAAATAAATTTGAAATAGTACCAGAAATTTCCAGATCTCACAGAAGGCCCAGGCAGACTGCAGGGAACTTGTTTAAGCCTCCCACTGTAAAACCACATTAAGGAGTGGCAGTATCTTATGCTTGTTTCATTTTTTTGAATGGTCTAACAGCTACCTGCTCTGTGTAGAGTTAGTATATCTATTTCTTCTTCTTTTTCCATTGAAAACAATGAATAAGTACCGTAGATGAGGAAGTGGGATTCTTCTATTTAAATTCAGCTTGTACATTTTTTTTGTGAGCTGTAGTTTAACTGATTGCTTCTGCCAGAACGAACTGAGGATAGGGTCATCACAGTATTTAGCAGACAAGAGTGGTCTAACTGAACATTAACATGTCTACTGCCAACAATACAAAACAGTCATGGAAGAAAAAACACATATTCTCTCTCATCTCCCTCCTTTTTCTAGCAATGATGAACTTGCTATAAATTAACTTCCACTTTGTGTCAAGCCATCATATGACTGAACTTGGTACACGAGCATTCAGTATTCTATAAGTCTGCAACATTTCTTACCGTAAACAATGACCGTTGTGTTAACAGCTTTGATTGATGGCCCGCTCTTCACGTGGCAGGTATACTGGCCTTTATCAATATCGCGCACTTTGTCAAGAACAAGGATACTGTAAAAAATATTGGCTTCTGTATTCTTCTGGTCAATGCGTTGCGTTACAGAACCTCTCTTCCTTGCCTATAAAAGCAAAAATGAACAAGAAAGAAGTTAATCAAACCAATCTTCAGGATTATTAAGATTTTTATTTTACTGTATTGCCACCATACCTTAATAAAAAAATCCAGATCCCTCTGTACAGCGCAGACATGCAAAAGGCACCTAACGTTTCCAGAGGCTCAACAATAAAAATTTTAAGTAACATTATATGGCAATTCATTCCTATCTTCACCAAAATTGTAATAGCATCCAAACTAGTTCTTTCCAGATGAAGATCATCCTTTCTGCATGGCTTGCCATACCAACACACCCACCTCCCCATTGCTCCATGTCCAGCATTGCTTGTAAAAATCCCCAGAGCCACTGGCACATAGCTTGGTGCCAGGATTCAGTGTCCATAGGCAGCAGACGTATAGAGGAAGAGGCCATTAAGACAAGAAGGGGAGAATTCTGGAAATGCTACAGGCGGAAAAGGGACTAGATTTGGCAAGGGAATAACAGGGTGGAACTGGAGATAAAGCGAGTCTGAGGAGTTATTTCCTGTAACTCCCCCTCAGTCTTTGGCCTCAAAGTTTATTTAACCCAAGACATCATTGGTGTCTTATAAACACTGAGCACCCTTCAGTTACCATCCAAATAACAACAAAGTAGAATTTCACAAGTGTGGTGCTTGGCTAGGGCTTGGTAAGACAGAAATGAGCATTATAATATATTTGGAGCATTTCTTGTTACTAAGTTGTTTATTTCTGAGGTGAAAAAATGCCAGGAAAAATGGCTACAGTATGCAAGAAATGATTGCATTAATCTTCCCTATATAATGTAATCATAATTTTAGCTTGTGATTAGGCATGAGTGACATAATAAATGATCTTGACTTGAATCACCAGCATAAATCAAACTGACATGAAAGGAATGGGAGTTGTAAACCTTAAACTAATGTCAAATTTCTTATCAGCTTTACACGGACTCCCTGGCAGTTATTCTGTAAGCGACAAATATTTATGAGGATGCTCCCAATGCGGGGGGAGGAGAAGCACATTCAAGATCATTCCTGTAGTTGTCAAAACAAGAGGATTGTTCATGTGACACTTAACAAATGAGACTTTGGCTAGCTAAATCAAAATATCTTTTCTAAACATGCTCAAGTCGGGTGCCTGACTGTCTGCCAGTCTTTGAAATGAATGTGTTGAGAAAGACAGCCTCGCTGAAAACTTTTTTGTCAAGAGAGAGTCCCTGCCTGGGACTGGGTGATAAATTTCTACCATTTCTCCAGGTTGAAAAGAAGCTCCCAGGGATGAAACAAGTTTAGTGTTCACTCGCAATTATGCAATATAACCAGAGTACATTGTGTAAACATGTTTACTTATTCAATTAAGCACCAGAAAGAAACAAAAAAAAAAAGAAACCTCTAAAGACATGTCAGCAAGGGTCAAAACGGTGGAATGCAAATCACGGCAAGCATTTCAAGGCAAAATTCCTCCCAGGATGCTAGATGCAGCGTGATCTCTGGGAAACCCCCCAATTCTTCATTTCAACAACAGCACTCACCTCTCCAGGATAAGTCCACGTCATCTGCACTCTGGTGTTCCAGGCTGCGGTGACAGTGCAGTTAATTGCCAGGCTGTCTCCTTTCAGCAACTTGACAAGACGCGGGGTGCTTAACTGAACATCAAAAATTGTGTTGGCTGCACATGATGAAGAGAAAGAAAAGTGAATAACACCACCAGGGCAGAGTGCTTCCTGAAGGATGGGGAGAGGAGAACCCTACTTACTTTCCCGGTGTGTTAGGTACTTTGTGCTGTACTTGTGTCCACTGACGGTTGTCTCACAGCTCAGGAGCCCTATGAATCTGTAGGTTGCCTTAGGTATTCTGAAGCCTTTCGTGCTGTCCCAGATAATTGTCTTGCCATCAGGAATTAGGGTTTCTCGTGGAATCTGGAAGCGTCAAACATGCATCATAAAAACAGCTCATCCTCATGCCACTCTCTAATCAAAGCAGCCTAATAAAAAGGAATGGGGAAAACAACACCCTAAAAATGCCAATCAGAGTAGAAAGGATGACATTAAATTATGCAGATTTTTCAAGTCACATTTTCATCACAAAATAGAGGAAAAAAATCTGGGTGAAGAATGTGAATGTTTTACTTGTTTCCAAGATTTCATTATTTATAACAGGATGTAATTTATGACACAATAGATTGACACTATCATTAGCCTCAGTGCTGGGGCTGCTATTCTGTTGGCTCCTGGTTGGCAGCTAAAGTGCTCATCTTGGCGAACCTTTGCTATTAAGTATCCTGGTTTCACCACTGAGACACAAATACACATTTTTCAATGGAGGTGACAAATGGACTTAATTTGCTGTCATTTTGTGCCTTGAACAAATTTCTGCCAGGATTCAATCTGATGCTTCTCATGTTTATGTTGTTTAAAGGACTAGACTGGGGTTTTTTGTTTTAGTTTTTAAAAAAAAAAATAGAAAAAAGAGTTAAGGACACAAATGGCTGTTCTGAAGCTGACAGGTCACAGACTACACATCTCTAAATCACTACATAGAACAGCAAGTACAAATTTTAAAGCCACAAAGCTTCCTTGAGCATTTTTATTGAGAACTACTGATCATACTGAATGAGGAAAGTCATATTGACTAGAGATTTTGAAAGGACATCTTGAAACAATAAATACATCACATTTCCACAGAAAAAGTATTCAGTATGTTTTAAAAATCTGGCACTTCTAAATCCCTCAGAAGTTGAGGACCCAACAAGTAATTAGTGTAAAGCCATCAGGTGTTTTTAAACTTAAGACCTGGAATCTAATACGGACTAAAATATTGCCACGTGGGATCAAGTGTTCACTTTGTCAACAGTATAAATTAAATTTTACATTAGGATCCTTTGAGTTTTAAGCTCCATTTTAATAAGGTATCAAGAAAACCCTGGCAAGGCAAAGCATGACATAGGCATCGAAGCTCAGACAAGACCTGTTGTTTCCACATCATGGTTTTTTGTTATGCCTTATTGATGGAATAAATGCCACCATTTGGATAACACAGAGATCAGCCATGAGTACAAAGCCTGGATATGACTCTGCTTTTATAAAGTCTGATTTTATGGTAAAAATAAAAAAGTAAAAATAAATTTTTAAAGATAGCAGAGTTTGAGTGAATTAGTGCCCTAAGCAAAGACCTCTGGGTCAACTAGGCACGTTGCAGCCCATCATCTCTCCCTGTGCACCCAGTCTCACTACATCCCCTTCATCTCTTTCTTCCCCTTTATTTGGGCAGAGGACTTGTACGCTGGCCAGCCCTCTCCTTGCTATGGCCAAAGCCAGCATGGGTGGCTGCCAGAGGCTGGGGGAAGTGTGGCTGCCCGGCACCTTCCTGCGTGGCACAGCGTCTCTCCAAAACACAGCACCCTCGATGCTGCCTGCTCAGCATGTGCCAAAAGCTGCCCTTGAGATCACCTCTGCTCATCTCATGCCATTTCCTCTAACAGAAATGCGCGATGAATCAAATGAACAATAATTACAGAGGACAAAATGTTGTGGTAGAATTCCTTATCTTTACAACAGCTGATAAGACGCTATAATAAGCATGCAAATCACAGGGGAAGTGTGGGTTACACACACACACAAGCAAAGCCCATTACATTATAGTCTGCTGGCTACCATTCAACAGTATCTTGGACTCTAAGAGCTCTGTTGCCATTTCTGTTCTAAATAAAACAAATATTCAAGCTTTTGTTTAACTAGTTCATGGTTATGCTTTCAAGGGCTTCAACTGGATTTAGCCCCCAGCTGCTTTGGTAGAAACCAAACTATTTCTGGGTGTATTCCTCTATAGGTTTTCATATATACCATGAAGAAACAGTCAAGTCAGAGCTTCAGAACCTCCCTAGACTGACATTTCCCAGGGAATGCATTCACTTCACATTAATTAGTTAATTGATGGATTACTGGATTTGTATTAGCCTTATTCCAGGAATGGAAAAGTAACCAAAACACCCAGGAAGCATCCGAGTCTTGGAAATAAAGTGCTTATAAATAGGATCCTATTTTGCAACATTGAACATTGTCGGTTGACTGTTTATTCAATAGGCTCATCTGCCCTGGAGGCAAATCTTTGCCTGCACAGTTTACTTAACTGACACCCCTCAAAACCAGCTAGAGCTACATCTTTTTGTGTAGTTTTTTGCAGCTTTGAGACAAAAAAAGTTGCGCACACTCACACACAAAGGCATAAATTGACATTTTTACTGTATGGAATACTTTAGAAAACTGAAGTCTATGACTAGCAAAAGACCACTGCGACACAGCTGGTCTCTGGCTAAGTTGGGGAAACAAGATACTGCAACAAGTCCCTTTCAGAGGGTGGAAATACCAGGATTTTGTCTCAGAAGAGACCAAAGGCAGTGGCTGATGCTCACCCTCACGGCCCTTCACAGCTCTACCCTCCTTCCTCACTTGCTTCTGTCTCTTACCCAGCTCTCCTCCATGCTGTTCTCCTCTGCCAACCCCCCACTGGTTCAGATGACCTGTTTCCCACTCAGAAAAGCACAGTTGCTTTGCTCTGCCCTAAATCAGCTTCCAGGCCACCACCTAGAGACATGGCATCACCACCGTGATGATCACCGCATGGATGGTAGAGGACAGAGGATCCCAGAATCACACAATAATTTAGGTTGGAAGGGATCTCTAGAGGTCACTTGGTCCATCCCCCATGCAGAGCAGGGCCAATGTAGTTCAGTGCCTTTCCAAAAAACTTGGCCTTTGGTCATCACAGAGAGAAGTAGAAAACCTGTGAAGAAACACGGTGCTGGGCCAGTGATATTTCCAGTGAAGCAGCCAGAGGATAAATCCACCCAAAATAATAGCTTACAGATGGGTACCAGCAGATAGTCAGAGGCATTCAAAGAATCAATTTGTTGTGACAGCTGCAGTAAACATGGAATTTACTGTCTACATACTTATCTGCATGAACCACATCGCTGTGGCTGCCAGTGCAGTCTTGGCCTTTTACCTTCTTTGTACTTTATTTCAAACTAGACTTCAGTTTCTTTTGGTATAGGCTGTGCCGCCTTCTTTGCTCAGCACCAACCACTGAACCTTTTGGTTCCCACTGGCATTAACACAGTACTGCCACAAGGTTTTGGGTATATACCTATAGTCAAGAGTATACAGTCAAGCTGTGGTTCTCCACGTCTCCAGAGGCAGATTGTATTGGAAAGAGGCAGCTGAAAGCATAGTAAAAACGTACATTGGAGTTTTGAATGGTTGTCTTTTCTTTCATGTTTCCCCTTCCATGAGTTTGGGAAGGTTGAGGTGGCATTATTAAGAAATCAAACTGTCCAGGTGTGTGACTCTCAACATCCTTGGGGTTTTTTTCCTCTTTGTATTCCTTATGCTGAAGCTTATTTACACCTGTTCTGTGAATGTCATTGTTGATTTTATGACAGAGAATCCAAAAGGAGAGTAAATAGAGGGATCAAACCATTGTACCAAAAGGTGATGCTTTCTCTGTTTAGCAAGAGAAGAGCAAATGAAGAGGCAAGAGAAGTGCATACCTTAGTTGCAATACGGTTTATCTTATTTTAGGGATCTTGAATGAGTCTGCCAGAATCATATTGACAGGAAAGATGCTTTCAGAGGGTCTGGATATATATCTATTAAGCATTAGATCAAAACTATCATTTGATTTCACAGGTGTTCGTATGATGAAGAAGAGAAAGGGCCATCAGCTGTTGCAGTTATAGGTTATAACAGGACCTGAAGGCTGGATTTGAAATAGGAATGAAAAGCTCCATACCCATTTCCTGATCTCTGTTTTATTAGCTTCTTGATTTTTAAGACTCCTCCTGTGTTGTGTATGATTGCCATGCTATAGAATACAATTTGTACAGATGTTCAGCCTGGAAGTTAGAGCAACACTGTATTTCAAAAGGGTTGACTAAGATAAAGATGCCGTTTTAGTAAAAAAAAAAAATCATTTGTAGTGTCGAAGATGGATAATAAACCTTCCCCGCGTTGGTCTGTTGAAAATAAGAAGTAGCACTGCACAGGAACAACATGCTGGAAGCAGTGTTCATGCAACTGTCCCAACAAGTCCTTTCAGAAGGGAGATTACAAAAAAATATTCCATATTTCGACTTCCTGGCAATATAGAATGCTGAATCTAATGACTCTAATGCTGGGATTTTCTGTCCAGCTCCAGAGGATTGCATTATGGGGACACTGACTTCTTCCTTTATTACTAAATGGAAAACACGGAATAGCTTTTGCCAGCTCTCCAGTAGTAGTTTGCTTGCAGCTGTGAAATGCATTTAACACATCTCTTAATTGCTATGTGAGCAAAAACTTGCTGGAATCTTCATACATGGGTGTCACAGATGATAAATAAAGTAAGATATGATGTAATGCATTGTAGCTTACATACTTCAGGAAATTCTGGGATGAATTAGGGAACACATTTATTTTTCCTGGAATGCAAAACATGTAAGCAACCAATCTTTTCTTCCAAGACTTGGCTCCATCTCCTCTTTCTCCTTCCCAGAGTATTACATCTGGTTTTGATGGTGTAAAGATGCATCTTACACCATAAACCCAAGCTAAAGGCAAGTTGATATGAAAAAAAGAGAGTAGGTAGGTCTCAATCGTCTCCAAATAAGGAGAAAAAAAATTATTTTTATATTGTTTAATAACAGAGAAACCTGACAGGAATTTTCTCAGTTAGGAATTTAATATGCTGAGATTTCAGGTGCAACAATACAGTGCCCAAATAAGTTCCCACTTTACAACATCCACCCTATGGAAAGCCAAGCGTCATCTAATTTTGATTCTATAGCCACAGAATCTTGTGCATCATCCACCCCTGGTGCACTTCTTGCAGGAGAACCTTGTGTGTACATACACACACGATAACATCCTAGGTCAAATTACTTTCTTTTCTCTGCATTTTGCTTTCTTTCATGAGGTTTAACAGGTGGAAAACAAGAGGCAAGATCAGTATCTATAACAGCAAAGCAGCGCTGGATAGAATTTGTAAACCTCTAGGTTAAGTTAAAACACAGGATCAAATCTGTTGGCGGGTGTAAAACTCCATAGTCAATGAGGAATCAAAGACTTGTGTTGACTAGATAAGCATCTTACAGTGGTATTGTTTGGCAATTGCATGTTATTCTATAAAAAGGCAGATTTCTTTTCATTGTTACCATGATGAACATTTATGCCACTATGTACAGAACTCCCTTTATTTAGAAACAAAACATCACTGGCACATCCACCTAATTTTTAAGCCAAACAAAGGAACTTTAAAAAAAGAAGCACCATCCTCTGTCTTGATACCAAGCACTTTACTACAGACATATAGGTCAGTTAGCTGTTCATGTAACTCTCAAGGAACCTAGGAAAGAAGTGATTTCCCCAAAACATGAAAAATGTCTAGATATTCTAAAACTGCCCCCCCATCTCAAACTCTGCACAAGTTTCCTGACAAAGAGAAGCCATCCCCCCATCTGACAATAAGTGCACTATATGGAAAAGGAAGCAGCGAAGTCACTGGTGGGAGTGAGGTAGGGCAAAGGCTTGCCAAGATCCTTGTACAGCCCCAGCAAGTCTCCAGGGACTGCACTTACTGGCTGTTCCAGAGGACAGAAGAGGCAACGGGAGGAAGTGCAGGGAAAGAGGTGGGAGGAAATCTCTTCTCCTAACAAGAAATATCTTACTGGGCTTAAGAAACTTTTGTCAGTGAAAATTTAATAAAACAGTATGAAAAGTTTAAGTTTCTTCAGAAAACTCCCGTTCAGTCTAGGAGATTCGATGAAGCTCTTCTGTGAGATATGAGACGAAGCTTCCAGGGTTGAAATATTTCTAAACACATTGACACTCAGAAACCTTGTTTAAGAAATACTAAATTGTTGAAATGTTTCAAAACCATTACAATAGTTGTAAACAAACAAACAAACAAAGCACCACCCACAATAACACTTTCATAGCATGTTTGGATTGAGGTACCTTTTTTAAAGTAACAGCAATGTTTGGTGCTGTGACTCTGCATGGAATGATCATTTCTCTTCCCACAGTCATGTGTATTATTTTAGGTATATCACTGTGCATCTCTACAAATGGATTGCCTGTATCTGCAAGAGAAGAAAAAGAAAACATTAATATCTGAAATCTTAAGACAGTGTATGGAAATTGTAATGCTGCATAGAGTCTTGAAAGACCTGACTAACACTGTCCATAACATAAGATGGACAAAGTCCTCAAATCACTCTTCTGTTTACTTTTATCTAAAAAACATTTAGTAAAATATTATCGAATATTTGAAAACCTATTTATCACTCAATATCAATAACAGTATTTTGGTATCTCCTTTAAAATCCAGGAGAGTTAAAGTACATTTTTCCCATTACAGCATCATCTCCACACATCTGAGAGAATGTGTTTCTTATTTCAGGGCATTTCTATTTTATTATGACCAGGAGAAATAATTAGATGGGAAGTGACTGAAACTCACTTATCAGGAAACCCCTAAACAGGACACATTCCTGCTCTCTGCAAGGAAATTGATGAAAGAAACTTGTGTTGACTTCACCAGGAGAAAGAATCTACTGTGATTATCCAGCCGTATTTTCAACCCTGAGAATACAGACTAGGAAGAGTTAATTGTTCTTCTTCTTCCCACTATCACAATACCTATATGTCTCTTTTGTAAGTGACAAGGTAAATGAAAATGCCAGGAAAATGTTCATTCCGTTCAACTCAATAACTAAAGCTTGGCAGAGTAATTTACCGTCCCTCGAACAATCCCTTTAACAAAGGGCATTGTCATAAATAGCTTGCGCTGGGAACAGGGAACATTGCTGCTGCTATTGTTTGGACCACTTAACAAAGAGGGGCTCAAGCCACAGGCTCTGGCTCCAAATCTTCTTTGCAGGTGTTCAGATCTGAAGGTTCAGTTTGACTCACATCACAGATAGATTACCTCAAAATTCACATAAGGTTTGGTTTTTAACTCTTAAAAAAGTGGAACATTCAGATCTTAATTCCGTGCTTATCTACAGCTCCAATGTTTTTTCAGGCAAAACCTATTATTTTCACTCAGTCAAAAAAAAAATCTTACAAACAACAATGGAAATATTTCTTGGATAAGAAATGAGTAAAGCTAGTAAGAACTGACCCTTTACAAAACCTCAAATTATAATACTTTATTCAAGTGTTCCGGTCCCAGACTTCTGCTTGTTGACCTGTGTTCACTCTAGTTCTTCAAATACATTACTTTTGCTTCTCATTCAAAAGTATGATCTGCACCTCCCAGTGCCATAAAACTATTCTGCCCTTAGGATCTTCTTCTCTTATTATATGCAATAATATTTTTGGTTTGAGACATCAAACAGGAAGAGAAGCAAATTCTACTTTAATTTATACTGGGGAGAATCCTAAGGTAGAGTATCTCAAATGTACCCCAGGATACGGAAAAAGTTTTCCTAAAGAGGTTTAATGAAACCATTACACAAACTTTCTGAAATAAAAACCACAATGCTTTATTTAATAATAGGTGTTAAATGTCCACTGAGATTGCAAAAGGAACTCATGAGTAATAGAGGATGCATATGTAATAAAAAAATACCCTAAGGACTTGTTAGGTTAACGTTTCCTCTGCAGTACGATTCAAGGGAAGACCAAGAATGAACCTGTTTGTAGCATGGTGAAAAGAACCTTTTTTGTTTCAGGGGCTGCAGCCACAGAAGAGGTCACCTGCCCCTTAACATCACCAGCCAAGCAGATTTACTACTCCCCAAAGACTCGTTCGTCTTTGTCACAAAATTAAGAGCTCCTGCCCAAAACCAGCAAGCTTTGCAAAGTAGTTTCCTGTATCATAATCTCCAGATCATTACAAGTGTGAGGAAGAGCTGTTCTGGGGACTACCGGCGCTGTCTGCAGACACAGTGTCACCACTGACTGATGCCAATATTGAGGCAGTGGGGGCTGTGCAGCTCAGACCTCACAGGATTCCTGCCCATCCGAAGGCAGGGACAGGAAACGAGCATAAAACACCATGCTTGGCTTTTTTTTCTTCTTCAACAAAAATGCACGTTCGCGCCTGGAGAAGTCAATGAAGTGCTCTATAAGAGTCAACTAAACGCCCTGGCTGCACTCAGTAGGCTTTAAAGCTCAGTCACAGCCTTTCTTGGTACACTCCCTGCAGTGGTACGCCAAGGCGTCTCCATGCCCCCGCTATTCGCGTGCAGAGCTCCCATTGACATCACCGGGGACTTCCGCCATGGGCCAGAGGGCAATCGATGGCCCCAAGTGCTCCAAATGTCTTCCTGCTTTTGATTAAAAGAAATACGCATCATGTTTCCTAGCACAGTTTTGTTTTCATAATGAGTGTGGAGGCTTTTCCTGATTCCCTTTGATTTTATTCTCCTTCCGTCTTAATGGCCATAAGGGGATACTCTCGGTGCCTCAAGACCAGAACCTGGTGCAGGCTCTACTAGCCTGGATCAGGCAAAGCTGAATCCACAGCAGCACCAGGGCAGGTTATGCCACATTGGCAGGGTATGCCAACGATGTGGAATCCTTCTGTCCCCCAAATAATAGCACTCATTGCTTCTTTTTTTTCTTCTTTCCCTACCATCATAGCCCTACCTATGGCCAGTGGCTTCTGCTACATTTCCTCCTAGTTCCTACCTGAGGGGAGGTAAATGCCATGTTTCCCTGAACAGCTGGCTGGCAGAGCATCTGGGATGATCTAACCTCCCGACAGTGGTCTTCTGGACCAGCTTCACTCACATTCAGAAAGCTCTAGACATAAGAGTAACATCATGGATTGACCTATCTTGAAGACCACATCCCAGTCACACGTTCAGCTCCATCGGGATTTGGAATGGAAGACCTAAGAGGGCTGACCTTGTTTTTTGAGGTTGTGGGGATTTTTTCTGTTTGTTTTGGTTTGGTTTTTTTTTGCTTCGGTTTGGTTTATTTTGCTTCAGATCTGCCTGCAAGGGTAGCGAAATGAAAAATGAACAGCCAGAGTATTTGCATATACTAAACATTACTTTAAAAGTAAGTTTAGTGTAATTTTAAATTGTGCCTAGAATTAATGACTGCGTGCTGGTTTGACTGTGTGTGTTCCTTACAATATCTCTCGGTTACAATCAACATGAAACCACAAAAAGCATTCATGAAATCACAAAATCCATGAAGGTCACTTGCTATATTGTTAAAGAACATAAATAGCAGCTTTTTATTAAGCTGGTTGGCAGCCAGATACAAACTTGATAAGAGACTTAACACAAGCAATATTATGTCTGGTATCAGTAACCTGTCTAGGCTATTTATGGGATTTGCGCAAACAACTAAATTAGCCAACACTGAAATGCCAAATTCAGAAAAGATGGAGAGGTTCTTTATTTCCACAAGCTCCAGCTACTGTTCTTGGGTTTGTTTTGTTTTTAATAATCTGAGGTACGTAAGTCAGAGTACTTACACATACATTTGCAGGAAGAAGTCTCTACAGGAAAGTCTGAGCTCCTTGAAATCTCTGCAAGCGTGTCCTCTGAAGTTCTTCCAAAATACCTACTTACATTTGGCTTATCATTAGGATTTTTTTCAGACTAAAAAAGCCAAAACAGTTTCCTCACATTCATATAACACTTTTTCCCTCATGCACATGAAGACCACCGAAGTCTTTACTAAAGTACAGACATGCAAACTTCATTAAAATTAATGGGCAAATCACCAAATTCCCCTTTCCATTGTAGGGATTCACCTTAACTAACTTGATTTATCCCAGCTAAATTAGTAGGGTTGTTCAGAAGTAATTAGAGGAGAACCTTGCACAGCGAAAGTGGTTCTCATCTCACTTACCTAAAATACAGATATTTCTCACTGAGCTAGGTGGCCAAACTGTTAGTGTTGCCACTGGGGAGAAAGGGGGAATTCTGCTATAGGACTCATCTGACCTGTTTTAGACATTTGTTTTATGATGAGATGAAGGCACCTATTCAACCTGTTCACATGTAGGTGTCTATGCTCCTTAAGAAAAAAAGTCCCATTTCGTATGTCTGGAAGCACAACACATCTGCAAGAAGGGCTTTTCCACTCTTGCCTCTTCTTAGCCTGTAGAATAGTACTCTTCAATTTCAAATGATTTCTAAACCTTGAAGGAAGACTTGAGATACAAATTAATAATCGTGGAAGTCCAGGAAAAAAAAAAAAAAAGAAAAAGGAGGGGAATACTTTATATCTGGAGCACATTCAGACACAAAGCATTGCTAGCATATTTGTACAGTGATTTTTAGGCAGGGTTTGTTTCTTTTCCTTTGGGGCTAGTTATACTACGCTATCATCAACGTAGGTCCATAACACACATAAAACACAGTTAAAACTCTTAAGGAAAAATATTCTTACCCACATTAGACAGGAAATCCACACTACAGCAATTACTATGTTCAGAAAGTGATCTCTAGGAAGGCTAATGGACATTAGGAACCCTTTTTCAGTTGTATCTCTCCCTCGTCATGGTTCATCTTGGAAATGTATTTCTGTTTCAGCAGGAGCTATACACCTTGGTGAGGAAGAAAGACCTTGGAGGGCTTAGTGCATGGCCTTTGATGCTGCCAAGGCATCCACGCATGCTCTGCTCAACACAACGCACTATGATGTAAAGTCTGTGTATACGTAATGACAAAAGCATGGCAATCATAAGTGATTGACGTCAGCAAGTCCTAGAGGGCTGTGTTTTGTAACAGGAACCTCATTAGACACTAAAAATGTGTCTGCATACTTGATACAGCTGTAGCATAGTTTAATTTCAACTAGTTTCCTTTTCATAACATAAGCGCTATCATATTATTGACTCTGACAGTGTAAGCCAAAACCGTACTGCTCATATGTTAAAACTGTGCCAAAAGCAAAGACAGAAAAAAGGCACAGGGGAGGAAGAGTTTCCCAGGCCTCAACGGGTTCTTCTGTCAGTACATTATTTCTGAATATGAAGAAGAAAAAGGAAAATAAGAAATATCTCCTTTTCTGTTAGCTTTCAGGGTGTTTTGTCTTACTGATTTTTTCACCTGTTGAATTATTTTGACTTTGACGCTTCTGATCTTAAGAGACTTTTTTGAGGAGCTCTTTGGATACCCTCCCTGTTCTGCAACATAGCGCCTTTAGGGTTACAGGAGTCAATCCATTCAAGCTAAATCTTAAATCCTTGTCAGTTCTGGGGCTGGATCCAACTATCTGTCAGCAAGTGGACCTCCCAAGGAGATGCCATACGCTCAGAATGCAACTCTAGACTCTGAAAAGGCACTCAAAACCCCAGATGTTTTGGCACTTCAAAGGCTTACATTTTCAACCATTCGCTAATACTAAAGCCCTTCATTTTGGACTGCCCAACCTGAAACACATCTCAAGCCAAATGTCCAAAACTAGTGGACATGTTTGACGTTCTAGACAACCATAAGTACAAGTACTCCCAGGACTTGTTCCTTTAATTACCCAGCTCTGATTTGTCTCACCTGACTTAAATCATCTCAAAGCAAGACATCTGTCTAAGCTTGTTCTCTAGATTCCCTGTAAAGTCAATGATGAGAAATACGTACCAGAAGGTCCTTTTTTCTCTCTCTTAAGTATAGAAAGACAATAGACAACTGACTCAGCCTAGAGGTCCAATTTTAAAATACAGTACTTTGAATGGCGCTCGATTGAAGTAACAATACATGTCTCATTTTGCAAGGAAAAATATGTGGTCAGAAGACATGCACAGCAGGAGTGTAAGGAGAGACAAGGAGAGGGAGGACATTGACTGAGAAATGGACTAATACCCGAAAGCCAAGTAGAACTTCACTTAGAGAAGAATTCTCTATTGCAGCAGAATTAAGACATTAATTTTGTATATTAATAGCTGAAAGCTGTCTTCATCACAGGAGGGAGCAACACTTCAACTTGAATCAAAGTTTGTTTAAATTCTTGCAAAAATCTAACCTGGCTATATAAATGTAATTGAACTTATATGCTTTTCCTCTGTCATACCATGGGAACAACTGATCAAAGACAAGAGATTATGACAGTAGAGAATGAAGAATTTTTGAAGAAAGTGTATGAGCTCCAGCAACTGGAAAAGAATGTCTTGGAGATACCAAAACAAAGGCAGGCAGAAAGAAAAGCCTTTAGCAGTGTCCCCAGGGAAGTCTACATAGGTTTCAAAACAGCCTGCTGATAATCTGGTGTTGCTTAAATGTCTTTATTCCGTAATTATCTCTTTTCAAGCAGAAAAATCCCCATGCCTCACTCCAGTGTACGCACTGAGTATTCACTACAAATCTTTCCATTTTACTACTAGGCTGCAGTTGCATAAAAAAACAAAAATCAGAGCAGCTTTTGGTCCAAGACAGTGGAGAAATTGGCAATGAGGCTTTGCTTCATTTCAGATTTTTCTCATGGCTCATGGTGGAATTCAGGCCATCAGCTTTCTTAGAGCAAAGTCCAAGGCTCTTAAGACAATTCATTTCCCTCACTTGATGTCTCAATTCCTGAGCTGTGTGTGGTCAGGAGTGGCTGCGGCACACACTGCACACTCACTCCCCTGTGCAACTCAGTAGTGACCTCTCCAGCTGAAGGAAGAGTGGTGTCAGGACTAACTCCTGAAAGAAATGTCACCCGCCTGCCTGTTCTTAGTCACCCAAACACAGGACTTTAGAAACACTTCAAGTCATCCTGGGGTGGGTGGGACTTGAAGTCTCCTAGTCATCTTGCATCTTGTTTTTGTCTATAGAAGCTCATCTTCTGCCATAGCATACACTCATTACTGAACCAAAGGACTTACTGGGTTTGGTTTTTTTGGTTTTGTTTTGTTTTTTTTTTTAATCCAGTTCATATTCAGTATCACTCTAATTACGGAAATGAATAACATTTTAAAAACAATAAGTGATGACTTCCTGTACAAACAATATCAACTTTCCTGATTCGGATTCTGTGTTTGTAAATAGCAACTATTTGTTCTCATCTGCAGCATGCTAAGACATGGGAAACAGGCACCTCCATGATCCACATGGAGCTAATATGGGAAATGGACTGACACAACGTCCTGCCACAGGAAACAATACAAAACTAGGAGGGACCCAAATTTTACAAATGTTTATTTCCTAAGCACCCATAAATTCATTTAAAATAAAACTAAATTCAGGAAAGGTAGTCTTCACAGAGGATTTTGTTATCCCCATCTCACCTCCACTTCAGCCAGATAATTGAATTTCATGCATGTTCACAAAACAATGACTTATATTAAGAGATTCCTTAAGTATTTTCTTTCCAAATGCTAATGCTACACTGATCAGAAAAAGTGAGTTTTGGTACTCTGTAGCTTGTTTCTTTTCAACCAACTCAACAATTCTTCTTAAAACTTTAAGTTTTTGGAGGACTAATATACTTTTGCCCACCTTAGCACAGAGTGACACTTTCAACAGGCATTAAATGAGCATTTACCTTGCAGCTTCCCTCGTTATCAGTAGTTTGCCCTAACTCTCATATGTGCTTAATAGGACACAATCAACACTTAAATGTTAATAAATTGGTTTTCAATCAAAAGGATTGTCAAATTCAGAAAATTAAGATGCCAAAGAGGTCTAAGCTTGATACAGGTTTGTCCCTTAAACATTTTATCAGTTTTTGGCAAGTAAGGTAGGGGGAAAAATGTAATCTAATCCTATCTTCAACAGCAACATCAACATTTAATGACTGAATGTCCTTGAAAAATCAACAAAACAAAGACACTCAGGCAGTCTTCCTTAACTGATTATCGGGGGGAAGGGGCTGTACAAGAACTATTTCTCCAACTATATGTTTCTCGTCTATCACCACATGCATTACACCGACAACCTTGGTTCACATACATCTAATGGAGGATCTCTTTCAGATGCAAGCAAGCTACATATAACTTGGGAAGCAGTGAACAGTTAGAAAGACTGGTTGTGTCTTCCATTTGTAAAAATTCAGGATCCAGAAAAATTAACACTTCAGACAGTAAAGAGAACAAGAGAACATAAATGAATCTCTTGTATCGTAAAGTGGGTTTAGCAGAGAGGTTCTCAGTCAGTCACAGTCATCCTTGCTCTTCTCATGTGGTGAACGGAGAGGACTGTGGGTAGATCTAAGATAGAGATGACATCCGAGGTGGGAGGTTCAAGAAGGTCCCATAGTGAGAAACTTGCAAAAGTCATCCAAGAAAATTGTAAGTTTTCCTAGGCAGCAGGAAATGTTGGTCACTAAATGAATAACCTGCTTCGGTTATGCTTCCGTGGATGCATCTGTAGTTGGATATCCAGTGAATTATACAAAAATAGTTGGGTAAGAAAAACACTCTGCAGTATATTTCAGATTAAGGAAAGCAGGATGAACAGCATGAATTATTCAATAATTCTCAAAAAACCAGCACACAATAATGGGGGGAGCTATCCTATTTTCTACCGCTGTAGTGAGAGGTCCACTTTATTCAGCTTTTTCACAGCACCAGTCCCACTCTTTGTGTCACAAAATGAAAACAAAGGCTAATTCACTCTAATGTGAACTCGTTAGAAGCAGCAGACACATAATTTGGAAAACTTCCAGTTGCGCATTCTCTATAACATGGCCTTTCAAAATCTGTGAATCCTGATATCTTACAGTAATCTCTTAATTTTATTCTGTAAAAATCAAGAAAAAATAAAATACAAAACTAAATTAAATCCCCAAAGTGTTTATAATTTCTTCTTTTATTATGGTGTCTATTGAATTCAACTGTTCTGAGAAGTGTCTGATTAATATCCTGGAAGAAAACAGGAAAGAAAGCAATTTCTGTTATAGCCTAACTGACCCAATTCCAGCATTTCCCATACGTTACACAATACTTGTTTGCTGTACACAATTCTGTGTTTTGTTTGTAAAAATCTAGAATAAATGGAATCCATCTGTGTAGTGTGGACTACAGAGTACATTTCTGAATGTGACTTAACATGCAAATAGTAATTTCCTACAGCATGAGACAATTCAGTGATCTGGATAGAGAGCTTCGGCATCCTTCAGCTGCCTAGAAATTTATAATCTTACACAGACAGGTTGAAGTGGACATTGTACCACATATATGGTTTTCATCAATCATCATCCGATTCTGTAAGGTATGATTTCTCTGATACCCATTTCACAGATTCACTTCTAGTCTACTTCCATGTGGAGTTCCACTTACTCTAGCAGACTGGTTGGATTGGGTCTTCTTTTTTCAATTTTTTCCTAACAGATGAAAAACTAGCATTTGTATTTGCAAGCTCTGAGAAAGCAGATTTTATACACTAATTGGTAAATTACCACAACATTTTGCAAGGCTGAAAATATAACTCAAAACTTTGTATTTAACCACAGCTGAACTGCATTATTTACACATTTGGCTGTATTGACGTGCAAGCACCAGGAAGTGTTAAAAAATGTAATCTTACCGTTAATAAATACATAGACTGTAGATTCCTTCTTCTTTTTTGCTGGACTCATTGGGTATCTGCAGCTATAGTTTCCAGTGTCACTTGCTTGAGTTCTGCTCAAGGTCAGGCTGCTGCAGGACTGCTTCCCATTCCTTCCACAGGCATATTTAATTACTTTCAGCCTTTTGCTATCCTTACTTAGAGTTTCAGGCAAAGACCATGAATGAACCATTTCCCCCCTGCAAATACAGATAAGGAAGCCGAAACAATTATGTTGGGCTGCAATTATATAGCTCAAGTTCCCAAGCTTTCTTTTTTATTATATCAGGCTATTTCTGGGGTTCTCTTTTATCTTGTTTTCCAAAAACAACAACAGACGCAACAAAGAACTATTAAACAATTGCCATTGAAGTTCACTCCCCACCTTTCCCCACAACATAAGGTTTCTTTTTTTTCTAATCTCAGTTACAAAAAAAAGAAAGTGTCAGGTGTATGAACTCCCAGCCAAATTATTAGAACCCAACTCAGCTGGTTACCTGCAGGTGAGATTTAAAGTCTGGCCTGCTTGAACAACGTGCTGTGTGCCATTTATGCTCAACTCAGGAACTTTTAATTTTGATCCTGAACTAGCTCCTAGAAAAACAAAGAAGAAAAAAACATTAATAATGACAAATCATTCTGTTTCAAATCCGCTCACATTTATGATGTTATACTGGAAGGGGAAAGCAAAGAAAAGAGGATGTCCCCCTTACTACACATACTGTTTTGCTCTGAGCATAATCCTACTGTTCTGACTCAGGACTCACATAATCTTCCATAAGAATTACTCAGGAAAGAATGAAAAATGAAAGCTATGCAAGTTTCGGTCAATGACTTTGCTCTCAGACTGTTCACTGAGCATACCATGAAGAAAGTTCAGGACCTTGCAGCTACACATCGAACCAAGGAAGCGTGCCCTCAAGCACTGCTGGCTGCATTTCCTTAGGAAATGCCACCATGGCAGCCCCTTCAATGGGAAGGGCAAAAATCGGCCACTTCCATGGCAAGAGCCACATATTGACCTCTAAGATACTGAACTCTTACTCAAACAACTTGCTGCAAAGCTGGAACTGCTTTGGTAGGAATGAAAGGGGATTAAGGATCTTCCCTTCCTGACTGAAGGTCACAGCACTGTTACCTACGGTCCCTCACTAGCTGCAGGCTTCCTACCAGTGAAGTGGTGTCAAAAGGTAACTGGACAGCTCTACAATAAATTCTGAGAATAAGTTCAAGGCACCCTCCAGACCAGATTTGCTCCTTATTGAGAAAGCAAGCATGCTGGCATGTCCGCAGTCATGGCCAGACCATTCTGGTATGGGTGAAGCCCTGGGTGTCAGTATAGCATGGGGTGGCTTAGGACACTTGAAAACATCAAGGCAGGCTTCTCACAGGTCACGTAAAGGCAATTTTTAGGAAGTCCATGAAAAAGTCCCATGGTCAGAAGACTAGAGGAACACAGGGCCTACATTCACATCAAGCCAGCAAGTGCTAGAAAGACATAGTTTTATCTTTGCCCCATAACAGGCTATGGCCACAAAAGCTTTCATGGCAAGCAGACAGAAATGCATGCCTTAGAGAAGAAACAGTCCTTGATCCATCCCATTGCCCTCGCACTGACAGCAAAGTGTTCCAGAAGCTAGGAACAAAACAAGCAAATATTTTGAAACAAAGTTGAAAACCAGTTTAAGCCTAAATCTGGACCCAAGGGCAATTTATGAAGATTTCAGTGTTGTGAGACAGGAGCAGAGAGTACCCAGATCACTTTACTCCAAGAGAAAGTATTTCTTTGTCAACATATGAGAGAAGCAGCATCGCGTAAACAAGGGTAATGTGAATTTTCCACTAGAACACAGTCAAGTAGTTTCAGTTAGCTATTTTAAGCCCTTCTAAGAGGTCCCTGCCATGGCCAAATATGAACAGCCGTATGCACCAAACATAGTAGAAATACGTGAACCTTTTTTGGCTGCTATGGATCATCCACTGGAAAGGCCTCCCTATTTCGTTGACTGTACAAGGAACTTTAGTACACCAACTCCAGCTGAGACTGGTGTCTAAATTTCAGCTGTATAAACCTCCAAAGTCAATGGCTGCTCCAAATTCAGCAGCTTTCACCCAAGCAGCAGATGCAGCCTCAGATTAGAGGCTGAACAGCAAACCTTTGTTCTGAGATGTGGACTTGAACTCCTTCAGTCTAAGAAAAGCCTAGAAGCCAAGTATCCACTTTTGGAGAGAGATGCTAAAAGTACAAGGTTTTTCTACAAAAGGTAAAGAGGCACTGCTCTCATCCGCTGGTTTTGGGTGGGGGGTTTTTTGAGGAGCCAACTGTGTTCCATTTGGCAGTAACTATTTCCTACTGACTCCCTACAACATCGGTGGAGACAAGACACCTAAATCACCTTCTGAGACTACCTAGCACAATCCATGAAAAGGACCAAGTAGCTGACCAGGTCTGCAAAACTGTTAGAGGTCTTCAGAGACCTGTTTCTTTTCCTTAGTAATATCAGAAATGTACACTGTAGAGCTTAACTAACTTTTAACTAACCTTTGGCATTTAAGTTAGTTAAATTTATCTGCTTTTTTCTTTTTATCCTTGTATATCTTATTTAAGCTGTGGCTTCAATAGTTTTCTTGTATATACTATCATCCATCCCTAATCAAAAGAAGATTTAAAGGGTATGCTTAAAGATAGATGTAAACTAAATTAGAGCTCACTTGAACAGGCTTCAAGCAAGGGCATAACTGGTTTTCAGAAAAAAAGAGGTCCTCTGAACTGCACCACAAATATTACCAGAAATTTGAATGGTGATACTGGACAAATACACGGACTTCCTCTGCGATTTGTCTAGATAACCGTACTTCTAACTAGAAATGAATATATTCTGCCAGCCATTAAGAAGGGAGAAAAAAGATGCAGCAAATCTTTGAAGAAGCAATTTGTTATGTGGTATCTTGCAAACATACATTTTTCTCACCTACCATTTAAGGATCTCAACTCTGAAATGCTGGGTCTGCCAAATAGCGCACCATGCTTTTATGGGATACTCTCCCACAGATGCTTACGGTCTATGAGTCTACTCATTTGCAGTTCTGAAATAATGTCCCTGAAGCTAAACACTGAGAAACTGAGATAAGACGTTATGAGAGCTCAGGCAGCTTCTGTGAAGAGCAACGCAGGCACTTTGGTTGAGAGGGTTTGTCAATGTCCTCCAACTAAACAATCTGACAGTTGCATGAAACTATCATGTTCCTGCATTTCATTCATATTCCTCTTGTCATCCCAGAACCAGAGGCTCAGATGCTCTCCCAAGAAGGCAGCGTTTATATCCAGCTTTATGAACCTCGTTCCTTACTTCAAGGGGGAACCTGGCCTCAAGCTTCCCTGAACTGCTCCTTATTTTGGCCTCTAGAAAAGCCGAAAGCATGCAACAGTGTTTACAAACAGCTCAACATGTATGAAAAAACATCATTAATGGTCTGCCAGAGGAACCTGTTGGGATCAAAGTCCAGCTGCTAGACTTGCAACACTCAACCCATTTGTGGGAGAGCAACATGTAGGTTGCTTCCAGTTAAAACTGAAGGAAAGGTGGAAAATCCATGTATGACAAGCGCTGAGGGCAAGGCAGGAGAGCAAGTCTGCAGCACCTGGTCATGACTGTGGTGCTGCGCGCTCGGCTTTGCTCAGCACCAGCACCGACACCCTGCCCAGGAGCAAAGCCAGCCGTGCAGCACCATGCCCATGCCCGACCCATGCCGGGACCAGGAGACCAGCCCCAGGAATGTGGGCTGCTCTTGTTTTCTAAGTCTGCCAAGACTGAAGGAGGAGAAGACATAAATATTACAAATTTTTGTCTCGGTAACCCTACAGGGATATAAGCAAAGACATCCACATGGAAATCTCAAGATCTATTTTAAATCAAGCATACAAAACGAGACAGCCTGGAAGCCTGTATGTCAGAAGATCTGCCTCAGAGTTACTAAAATCAAATGAAAAAAACCCCAACAAACAACAGATCTTTTCACCCCATCCTGCAGGCAGAAAAGAAACCCAGATATACTGGATACATATTCAAGCTTTTGCCCTTTTACACATATTACGTGTATCTAAAAGACACCGCAGTATTTGTAAATATTGTGGGTGGGACCTTAAGGAGTGCTTAGTGTTTGTCTAACTTTGCTCCCATTGATATAAGCCAGAGTTTCATCACTGATTTCAAGTGTATTTTAGGCACTTAACTCCAGTAGTTAATCATACTAATATTCAAGATCTAACATCAATGTATTTGGCATGATATATCAGATTTGTTATATATTCATACAGTTAGTTTTTCACTCGCAAAAGCTGAAATAAAGGATCCTATTTCTAGCCAATGTTGTTGCTTTTGCAAGTATGCGAGACAATGCTTTTACCAGCAAGATGCTAAGTCTTGAAGAAAAATAGCTTTATTTGACATCCTATCTATTCATGGGTCATTAGCTTCCTTACGTTTTTAAATGCTTCAAAACTGATGCAGAGTACAAACGCAATAGAGTTTGACATGTTTACCAGAAAAGAAGAAAGAAGGAGAATAAGAGGGAAATTCCTACTGTCAATATTTAAAAGCGGATTATGCCTTCTATGTACCTTCTCTGGGCATTTTACTTGACACTGTCTTTTCTGAAGGGTCATGGCTCAACAGGACGCGTTCACTTATCATTGTGCCTGTCACTAGGCGACCATCAGCAGCCTACCCTCACACTGACCTACATTGGGGGGTGCAACTTCTTTTCATGTGACAACAAGAGAACTAATTAATCCTGATAACTGAGGAATCTCCTCCCATAGGGAAAGGGGTGATTTTTTTGGCATATTCTATTTGTTTCGGAAGGCTTATTAGATGCATGTGAAAGTCAGTTAACATAGGTGCTTAATTAATGAGCAAACATTAATTTAGATTGCAAAAGTTAGCCATTCTGTCTAAAATAAGGGAAGGACAAATATTTTTTTGTAAAGAAAACAGAGGGTATAATCTGTAATTTGCAAAGGAACAAAAGAATAAACTTTCTTAATTATTTTTTGCCTTGCAAAAAAGACAATGCTCTTCCTGAATGAAGTAAATAAAAATTTGAATTACCTGTTAACCAAAACCACTGATTACAAGCAATTAAAAAAAAGATAAAATAAATGAACATGCATATATTTTTCCAATATGATGTGTGAGTTCAGTTCTACAGGCATCTGAGTAACCAGGCCCACATGATCAACCTTCCACTTATTTTAGCTAAACCTCAATTTCTTTTAAAACGGCAGATCTGCTGAGCTCAAAATTGGAGCCACGTTTTGGATTATTATCTGCATTCTGATTTTTACAGCTTCTACTTTTAAATTTCTTTTTATACACTTTGCATTTCTGCTACCTTTGACTAAAGGAAGTAAACCCAAAAGCTAGCTCTATGGCTTAGTTAAAAAACCCCATATGATATTAGAAGTTATTAGAAATGTCCTTGAAGTTAAGAGGTTTGGTAGCCTTTACTTTTAACATCTTTTTTATCGAGGCTGAGTGACTGTCTTCCAGCCACTCCAGTTATCCTGAACATGTTGACTAATCTTTTTTCACCTGCACAATGAGAGGTTAAGGAGAACGATCAGTTTATCTTTGCAACTTCAGTGTATACAAAGAATCTGACCTTCTGGGTTTAAAGTGCCATCTGTGGGCAATAAAGTTATCCATCATGAAGTAATTGTTTCAGTCATTGTTGGATTTGCACGTGTTTTAAGGCTTGTCAAACATAACTGACCCTTTGTGGTTTTTACCATCAAATATAATTTCCTCTTGATTCAAACACATTCAGCAGAAATGTATTTTTTAGAGGCCACTGATTTCTTAATAGGGTCCTCACCTCTCTGTGCTCCTTAAAATGCAGGTCATTCAGTTCAAATGCAGCCCAGGACTTTACTCTTGCTTATGAGCACTTCCGTATGAGTCATCCCATTGAAGGGAATGGGAATACCCACATGTGTGCAACTAATAAGCAATTGCAGAATCTGGCCAAAATACTGAGGAGCATCGTAGTATCCAGTGGGCTGACCTTCAGTGCGTCTCCAGTGAAAATGAGCTGACTCTCAGCTGCAGCAGCACTTTAACCAGAACACAGCCACCAGCTAACCTCATGTGGGGCACACAGCTTTACTCCATTTTATAAGGAAATCTGTTTTGGTAGTTTTCTTTATTTCAAAACTCATTTTGGCAAGCTATTGTATTACCAACTCTTCTAAAGGTGCTTCAGGCCATTCTGTGAGTAAATATAACTTTTATTTTGGACAAAGAGTTGTACTTATCCATAATAATTTCAATTACAGCATCACACCACATCACTCTGTTTAAAAAAGGAGAGAAAAAGGAACTTGTGATCAACTCTGAAGAACCATTTAAAGTTTTGATTTACATCTGACCATAAGGAGAAATATTGACCAACAGGTCCTCCTAGTTTAATCAACACTGAGATTCTCATCAGCAACAATACTTGCATTTATAAGACAAGAAAACTTCTAAGCAGAATTGTCTCAAAATCTGAGTGGATTGGATTTTTTTTTTTTTTTTTGTGCCTGAAGGGCAGAAGTCTGGCCTTGTCCTGCTACAGGGCTAGAGAAAAGGGATCATTCTGGATAATGAAGCTTTCTACTTCTATGACTGCTGGTGGATGGGAAGAACTGCTACTGGAAGAAGCTACTCTTCCCCCTCCATGGCAGCAATAGCCCCTATTTCACCTATGTTGCCTGGGTTTCTAGTGCTCAGGCACAGGCAAAGCAGGCAGCGCAGTCTGGTTCCTGCACCCAGAGGTAAAAGCACCATCTCCGTTGCCTGTACTTAGAAGCAGCCTCCAGGAAAAGCCTACAGTGCCAAACCATGAGCCACCCTGAGGTTCAAAGCAGCATCTCCAGGTCTTCTAGACGCCATCTAGGTCCCCATCCTAAAGGAAACCTCACAGTCCTTCACACACCTAACTTCATACCACTTCTCTGAAGAAAATCCAAACATCCCACCTAAAGTCTGCAGAAGAGAAACTAAGACAGCTTACCTGTGAGGTAGCAAGGAGGTCTGCCCATGTCCCAGGTTGACACTGACAATTGTCCAGATGAGCAAGCTCATGATCTGAAGCAGCAAAACATAACCGCTATTTCTGTCGAAGCAGAACTTTGCAGGGCAACTAAGGGCCATGGGGACTTGCAAGGGTTAACTGTAATACAAGGTTCCTGGACTCTAAGGTAGCTTTGTCCCTGCTTCCTGTTTGCTCTTGTGCAAAGAGAGGCACGCGTGTGCGGGTACACGGCCGGCAAACAGAAACACACTCAGGGCAGAAGACGTGGTTCAAGCTGTCTCACTCCTCAACAGATCTATCCCTCACACATGCCTCTGTTGTGGCTGAAATGTGTCCTCGTTTGCTTTCAAGATCAAGAAAATTGTTGGAAGCTATTTACTTACAAAGTAGACATTGATGCATAAAAATCAGCAATTCATTGATTTGTCCCTTCCAGGTCCAGAAGGGACGTTCCAGTTATCCAGTCTGATGCTCTGCAGCACATGCCCAGTGATTTCTGGATCACATGCTTTCTGGATTTCTGGATCAAATCTCATTAATCTCAACTAAAATTTAAGAATTTATAAGAATTTAAGGTACCATTAGGGCATAACAATCAGCCAAGAAAATGGACAGGTTAATGGATGAGAAAGCTGGGCTGCTGTATGATACAGCATCGTAGCAGAGTCTGAACAGCATAAGGTTTATCACAGTAGATTAGAAGAGTCCCAGGCAGAATAAAATGCCCTGACCCTGACTCTGTGCCCTGGAATTAAAAATCAGTCAGCAGGGCAAATGGATACGCTACTGCCCAGGAAAGCTCTTTACAGGCATAGAAAGATGTGTATGTCTAGTATTTGAGCAAGTGTGTCCTTCCCCTCTCTGTTCTGGATCTCAGAGCAAGGGATAAGAGTTTGTTTACTATCTGTACGCTTTTGCTGTCCCAAGATGTGTATACACACTGATACAAGATTAGATGCTATGGAGGCAAAGCAAAACACCCAGTAGCTAAAAACAGAGCAAGTACAATTCTGCTAGCACTTCATTAACACTTCTGAGCAGTACACATTATCATGCCAATATGGTCAACAGCTGTAAATGTAAATAAATACGTATTTCCCCAATAACTGCCAAATATTTTGCCAGTATTTGCTCTAGCTAAGGCTGTGCTTGCACAAGCCTGTGGTAAAACCATTTTATTCCAAGGTGGGGGTGTGTTTCATTTTAAAATTCAGATCTAGAAATTTAACAAGCTGAAATCACAGCTGGTTATTTGAAATAATTCTGGCTCCAGTTACTACCAATTGAAAGTATTACCATTTCCCCTCATACCCGGGCAGCTGGAAAGCCACAAAGACAGCCAAGGCCATGCAGTTCAGTGCACCGTGCCCAGGCAATACCTGCTTGAAGGCACTCGCTTCAGCAGCTTGTCAGAACACTGTGTCCTGTCTGCCCTAAAGTCGCCAGGTGATTTTGAGCATGGGCACAGGCACTTTACGGAATGTCATTTAAAAATAATTTTCAAAATTTAACATTCAGAGAACCTGGGAGGAAAAAAAAAAATAATCTTAGTTTCTTCTTTTATCCATCCAATTTTAATAAGTCTAGAAACTTAGCATCTGACATAAGCACCTTTGCCAACATCTAGCCTGGCAAAGATGCTCATTTCATTAGCCGTATAAGGAGAAAGCAATTACAGAGCAGAATTAAATCAGCCATAATCACAGACTTTTTATTCCCCACTGAGCATATAGAATTGAAAATGGCAATCCAAATGCACCGTCTAACACCTCCATTATGAACCCTCACGGGATCATCACTTTGGTAAACCACACCACAGGGGCGAAACGCAGGAATACACGGTGTGCACTGAGAAAAGCAGCAGCAATATCACAGTTGTGTCCACCTTAGTCTGGTCTTCTCTCCAACGGAGTGAAGGCCCAGCTTAAAAAAACAGGTCTGCTGAGGCTGTTCTCAGTAAGGGCTGGTCATAGCAGAGCTAGGCTGTGGCGATACCCACAGCCACATGTGGCACAGGTCCACTGGCTCACATACGTACCCCTCCACCTCAATGTGCCTGTCCTGACCCCTCTGGGGACACCCTGCTCAGGCCATTGCAGGTGAGATGTGGTTGTGATTCCATCGTCTGCCCATCCAAAAGTGATGCCAGGTGATTGGCCACCGGCATTCACCCACGAGTATGGTTTCATGCCTCCACGCACAATTAAGCTTGTGCTGCGTACAGGAGTGTAGGTAGCCCTACCCATATGACGCCTGTGAGCCATCAGACCTGCTCTATCACCTACCGACACGTGTCAGCAGCCACTGAGCCTCTGCTCTAATTCCACTGTGACGGATCCCAGTGCATAATCATCAGCTTGATGCTTATTGAGAAAAGTTTATCCCATTAACTATCGTAGCAGGAAAGTATCGATATGCTATCAAAGTACGTACATTAAAAACAGACTAAAAAATAATTTAAAGTTCCTATATAAACTAAGGGGGTAAATTTTCTTGACCAAATTCAATTTATTTACCAACTTGATGCTTAAGTTTTGTTACAAATTCCCTGGCAGGACAAATTAAGCAATATAATAGGATTGAATTGGAAGGCTATTTCTTACAGATGTGTAAGCAGACAAGCTGCCTACCTGCCACTAACCTGCTGGTTCACCCAGCAACACAGGCCTATCAAATCCATTTGGGGCTGTACCATTCATTAAGCTGGGCACACAAAAATAAATTAGGAACTAAATAAAAGAAAACGTAAAGCAAAGTTGCAGAATTTCCACTTTGCTGAAGGCTGCCGGTTATAATTTCCGATGCTCCATCATCATGGCTGAACTGTCCTATATCACTCCAAGAACAAAAAAAAAAGACAAAGTCAGGAACTGACTTTCCATCCACCCTACTTTACCTATAAAACAGAGCTATAAGCAAAAGCCCTGGGTTCAAAAAAAGGGAAAATAACTAATGTCACACAACAATTTAAACTAGAGAGGTGAGAACCAGAACAATCTGCACAGAGGTCTCCTATGCAATGGCTCAAGAAGCTGAACCCATTCTGCAGTTAAATGACATCTAAACCACAACGCCTACGGTAGCTGCACATGCGGAAAGCTTCTGGCAAGCTTGCCTACAGCTCAATTTACACTGGGAAATTATAATCATTAATACTTACAAAATAGATAAGGAGAAACGTTAATTATAGCAGTGGATGAAACAAAGAAAGGTAGGTTTTCACCCCAAATGCTACCAGCACAACAGAAGAAGAAAATTCTCTGTATTGTACAATATAATTCAATTTATTCCCGCTATGTTATATCCATTTGCAATAAACATAGACAACACCTAAATTTTGGCAGACACTAATTTTAGTTTCCTTGACCCTCAATCCCACGGTTTCTTAGTAAATAATAGTGGATTTTAGATCATACTACAAAAAAATTTCCTCTCTGGAGAATTTTATCAGATAACTCCTTCCTGCAAGGTTCCTTGAACCTCCCCTGAAGATCAGATGTTGGACACTGACAGAGACATGACACGGAGCTAAATAGAGCCCTTGTCTGATCCAGGATGGCAACTCTCATGCTTCTGTTAACATTAGTCCATGGTGATCCTGATGAGAGGTTTTTCCACAGAGGAACGACAATGGGAACAAAAGGGGCGAATTCCTTCTCTCTGTGGCAGGGAAGAATCCCACAGGAAGGACGCTGAAGTGAACTATGTGAAATTGTGAAATTCCTCTCATGAAACGCCCTCACACTCATCCCTCGCCGCTCCCCACGCACTAAGCAGGGAGTCCTGTTCCCAGAGCACGGGCTTCCCGAGGGAACTTCCGAGGAGTGGAGACATCTGCTCACGGGTCCCCAGCTCTGCAAGGGCCACTGTGCCCTGCCCGCTTCGCCCCCGCTTCCAGGCATGGCACGGAAATAATGTCACTGCATTGCCACAGCATCTTCAACCCACTAAAGTCCTAGAAACCGCTTCCTTCTAACCACTTCCCCATCCTTCAGCTACTCTAACGGCAAAGAGCAGCTTGTTTCAAGGCTGTAGCTCCAAAAGAGGGAATACGACTTAAAAGGAATTGCATTTAGGAGTGCTCAGTGCCACATAACAGTGAATGTTGGAAGAGCAGCCCCACCTTCTAGAAAAGTCATGCAAACAGAAATCAACCTCATCACTCCAGACTGTGCTCTGTCTAAATATGTTACAGGGGTGACTTAGCATGGTGGATATGGACAAATTGATTTTGGTAATGAAAATCAACTGGGATTTAATGGAAAAGAAGAGATAGTAAAATCAGGTCATCGTGAACATGAACGTTTTGCTTCTCCATTAACACAAACGAAACAGAAGTCTGGGAAAGATGATGAATAAATCAGTTAACTGTTTCACAAGCATCTATAATGGTCTTGAATAATACAGATGCGTCACGAGCAAAATCATCCTCCTCTTCATCTTTAGGCTGGCACACTTCCACCCATTGTGCCACAAAAAAAACCCGCAAATACCAAACATGGCTTACTATAGAAGAAAGAGTCATCCACACTCCAAGTTTCTCCATACATCCCAATGGCTTAAGACTTAAGTTTCAGACAAAAGTACCTCTGAAATGTATAGCTTTAAACTTCTTCCCCCACACCCTTGTGTTTCTCAATCTGTTATCGCTTTGCTTAGTTCCAGCATAAATTCATTCTGCCTGTCACAAAAGGCAGGATATTGTGCCATGCTTGGCTTTGGAGAGCCTGTATTTTCATTTTTCAAGCTGCTTCTTGCAGCGCATCTTTTAACTACCAGAATTTATGCAGTGCTGACCTCCAACTGTGGGGCACCTTCCTGACAATCACTGGACGAGTTTTAGGATGAGTGGTTCCCACACGGTGGATTAAGAAGTCAGGCCATTCCCAGCTGGGAATGCTTGGGCAAGGTTGTTTCTCAGTTGCAGGAATACGTGTAGTAAGGATGAATCACAAGGGCAAAGGGAGAAGAGCCTGGTGCTGTCCCTGGGTGGAATTCATGCTCAAATATGCACAGAAATGTTTCCCCACATTCTTACAAATACTGATGAGGACAAAAAGAGATTTGGGGGGATGTGAGATCTAAAGATAAAGCATGTCTGTGAAAGGAGCAGTTTGCAGTTTGCTTTCACTTCAACAAGAGAGGTGACTGTGGTAGCTGGGCATGCTACGCTTCATGGCAAAGCTATGTCTCGCTTTCCACTCCCACTGGGGCTGCAACAGGAAGACCCAAGCCCTAATTTTGGGGGATTCAAAGGAATGATTTGCTGATAAAGCCCCACCACAGCCCCACTGGACACAGATTTTTGAAAGACCGAACCTTAACCCTCATCTGCTGAGCTTCTTCCTTTCCCAATCTCAGTCAGACATGAAAACTACCAACTTGATAAACATTGTGCTTGAAGTTTCCAAACCACATTAAAGTGTAAGGACTCAGCAACTGTCCTGAAAATCTTGACAATTTCCTTTTGTCCTATACACCCACACAATGTGAAGGGCTACTGGTTTCAGTCTTTGAAGCATCTGACAAAAAGTAGGCTCAGCTTGTTTGTTCACATGTAAAAAAAACCCTGACACCACCAAACAAGTCCTCAAATCTCCCAAATGACAAATTTTTAGAATGTTTAAGGTATTGGGTGCTTCTGGATATGAAGATCTTTACAGGCACAGGCCAAGTCCTGATTTCCTCCCACATGAACCATAAATCTAGAGGATGCTAGCCTAGCCCAAAGGAATTGCTCCAGATTTACATCAGCTGTAAGAGAATGAAATTTACCTTTGGGTGGAGCATATGAGCAAAAGACCTGTCTGGTAAATCATTGGTAAGTGATGTAAGTGATTTTCTTTAGCAATGCCAGAAAGTTTGATACTTAAACCCCATGTAGACATTTTCTTAAAACCTGTGCTATACAGCAGGATCTAACTCTTCCGCCTTACGTGAATGTAGTCTGGAATTTTTAAGGGATCCCAATTTCCATGAAGAGCCAGAAGAAGTGGGAAACCCTTTTTTTCCAGGCTCCATTAAGATCTCCAGCCCTAATCCCAAATTAGACTGCTGTATCTGTGTGTCTATGCGGCTGTTCCAGCTGAGTACTCAAATCAAACTGAAACCTTAACGTATGAACTTCCATCTGAATAGCACTTTCAGAGAAGTCAGGTTAGTTATTGTAAGACATAACCTCAGCACTGATTAGATTTGACCTGGAATTTCTTCCTTCATTTTTTCCAGCTGACCATGAAATTGAAATGCCCATCACTCGCTGGGGATTTTGATGGTCTCGTTCCAACTGGAATAACTGATATTCGTATAGCACTGCCCACAGATAAGACTGTAATAGTTTCTAATTATCTTGTAGCTGCTAATCATGAGGTATTACTTCTGTGTGGACAACTGGAAATAAAGCTAAATTATCTGCCTGTGTTTCTGGAAATGTGGCCACATAATCCTCAATCCAGACTGCAGAATCTGATCTTTTCAGGGATTAAACCCAGTCCTTCACATTCCCAAATGGTATCAATTAAATTATTGTCATACAAAATCTAGGATTGGGAGGCTGAACTTAATATGGCAACAACATTTTCATGTTGACCATTATGTGTGCAGTCTTTAGCATAAATGTATGCAATATAATTTGTAGAATAAATATATACAAGCTATAAAGGAGACATATGCGAGTACTATGCAAAACACAGACAAAAGTATTGTTCTTTCCCACAACGGTCAAAATATGCGTGTGCATAGACATACAAAAGGGCTGAAGTGCCCAACACTCACATGTCAAAGAAACATAATTTCCTTAATCTTGTTTTTCAAATGGGCATTCTCATGGCTCCTAACTTGCACGTTGCTTTGGGGAAATTTAAATTATTAAATAGACATATACAAGCTAAAATACCTCCTTCTATCAGATGCTTATGAAGCTCTCTGTAGTAACTCCTGAGCCACCGAGTATTTCTGTGAATCTCCTCCAGTACCTTGTCAGTAAACGGAAGCTCCGCATACAGCCGCAGAGACTGAATTACAGGAGTGGACCATATAGCAGTAATGAATCAAGTTTCATCAAGAGCACTTGAAAGGGGAAGTGCTGGACAGCATGAGTAAAAATGAGTAAATAGGCAGTGAAGGAGGGTGAAATGGGAAGAAAAGCACAGAGACCTACGGTACAAAGCATCCCACCGCTTCACCAATAACTTTGAAATGCGCCATGCAAATGCAAGTATGGAGAGTTCTACCACTAACCCAGAAGAAGCATGATCAACCTATCTGGGATGTCCAAACGAAGTTGTGCAAGGATGATTTTCTTTCCAAAAAAAGAAAAAGGAACAAAATCAAAGAGTTTGAAAAAGTCTAAATTCTGATCTGGACCACAATCTCTCGTATGTTTAAGGAGGGGGGATACAAATTTCCAGCAAACTTGTTGTAAAGGCACTCAGCCAAACTACAGAGAAGCACCTTTCCAGCACCTACCACACCTGAGCTGACCCCGGGGATGTATGTCCCCAGCACCCAGAGCAGAGTTTCCCCTAAACAAGCCAGGTTTTTCCCATTGGAATTGATCTAGGGTGCGCATGTCCCTGACAGTCCCTGGAACAGGACGGTGAACCAGGGCACCTCACAGAGTCCACCTCCTCCCTGGGCAGTGGGTTTGCCATGATTTGCACAATGGAAGACCTTTCCGACAGGAAAGAGGAAGCCAGTCCCCCAGCATAGCTGGTCACTGCAGGAGCCCATGTGGGAGCAGGACGCCGAAGTTCAAGCTCAAGCTGTGAAGGAAGCCTGGCAAGGATCTGAACCCACATTTCCTGTATCCAGGGTGGGTGTCCCATGCCTGTGCCTATTTCATCCTCGGCATAAGAACCTCCTTGGCAGAGACAAATAATGTGGGGAAATTAGCGCTTTCCTGGGAAAGAAAAAAAAGAAAGGAAAAAAGAATCCCTAGATATCTATTTCAAAATTGATGAATCAGCACTTCCCGAGCAGGAAAACGTCTCGTCGGAGCGGCTCCGCCAGCTCTATTCCCGGGCAGCCTCGGGACGCGGCTGCCGCCGGCCGGCAGCACGGGCAGCTCCCGGGGACCGCCACGCCACGCCGGGGCCGCTCCCGCGGACGCCACGCCACGCCGGGGCTGCACCCGCAGCGGTGCGGAGCAGACCGAGACCGCGGCCGCTTGCGCGGGGGAGCGTGGCAGGTCGGACGGCCGTGCCGCTAGCCGCAGAAACGCCGTGGCGCTCGGTCACCGGCCTCGACGGCCGTCGCGGGGGGTGCTCGGGTTTTTCCTTCCCCCCCCGGGATTTGCTCTCGCTCCCAGCCGGCCTCCAGGCCCGGCGATGCTGCGCAGAACAGCGCGCACGGCCGCGTCCCGGGGCGCGCCTGGGAGCCCCGTGAGGGACACGGGGAGCCCGAGCGCGGGGGGGCTGCGGCACCGCCGATCCGCCCCGCGGGGCAGCCACACAGGTCGGCGGGCCTGCGGTGCGACGTGCCCACGCGGGACTGGCTCTTGCCCGGCCTCCACGCACGCCGGTTCCCAGGTGACCAGCAACGCAACGCAGGGACGCACTCCCCCACCACGGCGCTCCGGCCCAGCAGGGACGGCTCCTCGCTCAAAGTAAAATAAAACTCGGTTAAGAAAAGCACATCTGCAGTGATCCATCCCGGCACACGCAGCATTGAGGGATGCAGGCGCCGGAGAGCAGCTCCATCCCACGCTCCAGAAAGACCAACGCCGGGTGCCGGCGCGGCCACCCCACGCAGGCAGCCCCGACCGATGCTCCACCGCCCTGCCCGGGGGGGACGCAGCAGGAGCTGGATTTTTGCGAAGGAAGTGGGCACCTTTTCCGCTTCACGGGCAGAACTGGGAAAGGCTGATACTCGGAAACAAAGCGGGCAGGAAAGAAGCCTGCCCTGAAGCCAAGACATGCTTTCTTTCCGTGATGCACCGGTTCGGACATCTCCCGGGACGGCTGTCCCCCGTGGCCGCGAGAGGCTCGCCTCCCCACCGGCACCGCCGCCTTGCCCGGAGGAGGGGAGGCACTGCGACTCCGCACCGCCGGCACCGCCGGGGCGCTGCTCCCGGGACGCTCCCAGGGAACACCGCCGGGGATCCGGAGGATAACGACCGCTCGGGATGCGGCGTTTCGCGATTCCCTGAAAACCGGGCATCCCTTCCCCCGGCCCTGCCCAGAGGAGAGGGGCGGAGGGGAGGCAGGTGCCCACCGGCTCCAGCCGACAAGCGGGGTGCGGCGGGGCCGGTCGGGGGCACGGGAGACGCCGCCGAGGAGGCACATCGCTGGGGGCACGTCGCGGAGAGCCCGGCGCAGAGCGGGGGCTGGATGGGGCAGCGGGTCCCGGCGGACCCTTACCTGCGAGCAGGAGGGCGGCTCCCAGCAGCACGGTCCCTGAGAGCAGCTGGCGGGGCATGGTCCTGCCCGCGGGAGCGCAGGGCTCTTCCCCTGCCGACGGCAGCGAGGCAGAGGCAAAGGCGCCGGCTGGGCTCCGACGGGCTCTTCTGGGTCCCAGGCTCCTCCCGCGGTGGCGGAGATAACGGTGTAGCGCGGCGCGGGATCCGCATCCAGCAGCCCCCGAGCCCTTCCCGCCCGCCCCGGCCCGCGGAAAGGGAGTGTCCGCAGCGAGCCGCCCTGCCAGCTTCACCTCCCGCGGACATCAATTACCAGCCAGCCCCAGCCCCGCTGATTTATAACTTCTCCACCCCTCACCGCGCACCCCCTCCGCCCCCCCGGCCCACATCCTCCGCCGGGAGCACGCCCTCCCCGGGACGCGTCCCCCGCCCGCCGGCGGGCACGGGTTCGCTCCCCCGCGGGTCTCCCGGCCCCGGCCGCCCCCGCCCCCGGCGCAGCCCGGCCGTGCCCTCCCCGCCGGAGCCCGGCGCTGGGGAGTTTCCAGCCGCCGGAGCCGCAGCGCTGCCGGGGCGGGGAGCGGGGCTCGCCGCCCGCACCCCGCCGGGTTCCTCCGGGGAAGGCGCGCACCGGGATCTGCGATTCCCGGACCGAACTCTGAGCGCGGGGGGGGGGGGTCCCCGCTCCGCAGAGCCCCTCTCCTGCTCCGCAAAAAGACCCCGGCAGCGCCGCGTCCCGTCGCCGCCTCCTGGGCCGGGGGCCAGGTCAGGCCGGTGCCGCAGAGCCTTTCCCCGGCTGCCGGGCACGGTGCTCGGAGCGCCCCAAAGCGCTGCCCGTGCCCTGGGGGCCCGGGGCTCCTCTCCCCGCCTTCCCTGCGGAGGGCGAGCGGCGGGGCAGCTTGCCCTTTGCCGTGCCCGTCCGGGACGGGGCGCGGGTCCCCTGACAGCAGCACGGAGCGCTCAGAGCGGGGAAGCCAGGAAGGGGCAGCACTGGCTAAGAATGCTCCAGGAGTCTGCCCTGCCAGCGCTGCTGCTGGCCTTCGCTGACCCTGTGACATCCAGGACCATCCTAGAAATATATTTCTCCTCCCTACGCACTTACCTCATGTTTTTCGTATGTGTTTTGTTTTGTGAAAGACCAGAGGAGAGCCTGTGACAGCAAAACTCAAGTCCCGTGTTTCCAGTTTTCCCCTATGTAGCCAGAGAAAGGCTATTGGGTGAGTCAGGTCTTCACTTTGACCCAGTATGGCCCTTCCTATGTTTTTTATGCTATGAAATAAGTCACAAGAGTGATTGCATGGGGCAGGTAAATGTGATCGCCCTCCTTTTACAGAGAAGGAAATGGAGCCACATAGAGAGGTTAGGTGGCTAGTCCAAGGTCATAGGAAGCTGGTGACAAGAGCCAGAAATAGAGCTCAGATCTCCTGTGTCCCACCAGACCATCCTGTGGAAGAAGAAAGATGAGAAGTTGGTGTTGTTTTTAACTTGAGAACTGTTTAACTTTCAAGTTTAAAGTCTGTGAGAATATTTCCTGCACGCTTCTGTCCAACTTCTATTCATAAGTGACACCCAAAGCTGAGAATTTAAGTCTGCATTTTCCAATCTTCCTGCCCCCAGCTGAGACCTTGAAAATAAAATAGTTATGGATATCTTCCCCCTCATCTGCTCACACCATGGGGGGAAGAACCCAAAGGTTTCTTTCCCGAAGCAGATGACTCATAAGAAATCACCTCCTCCAGTGGAGAGGACAGCAGCTGGGAAAACAGTCGTCCAGTGAGGACAGACCAACCAGAACTAGGACACTGGGCATCCTGACAGCTCAGACCCCCTAGGAGCAAGGGCTGCTTGTGAAAGGAGCTAAGAGAACTGTATGTCCCTGCTTTTGACGTACCCAGTGCTGAGTCTGAGATGATGCAGGCCCCATCACAAGCTCAGCAGCCATGCCACACCAGTTCTTCCCCACCCTCTTCACACCTCCTCCATCACAGCTGCATTCAGTCATGGCCCTCCAAAGAGCACAGCACTTTGGCAAGACTTGCCTCCTTCCTTCTCCAACAGATGTCATCAGCTTCTGATTCACCCAAGAAGCTGAGGACCAGGGAGGGCAAACCTGAAGATCTGCTCCTAACCCCTCATCGCTTTTCATAGACTAAAGCCAGGGAGAGAAGAGATATGGAGCCTGCATGAAGACTGAAAAGACCTCGGTAGTGAGATACGGGGAAGAAAGAGGCAGCAGACATTCCCATAAAGCAGAAGGAAGCTACAGTGGAAAGCCTGTGCCTGGAACTGGATGAAAGGCCTCTCTAAACACATAGGCTGAAGCATCGGGACAGATGAACAGTGTATGTGTGAAGGGAAGGGCTGCATGGAACCTATTTGATCTTATTTTTTGTATAGTACCATGTAATTGGCAGCATGTAGTAGGGTGAGAACTTATTTTGAAGAGTGGTTTAGGTGCTATGGCCAAACAAATACTAAGGAGCTGGTCATAGACCTGTCCCAGGCAAACGTCCATCGTCCAGGCAATATGATCTCTTCATACCAGAATCTTAGGTCTTGGTCTAATGCTAAGTTGTGGGTGGCATATGTGAGGACAATTTTTATCCTTCGAATAAAGGATACGTAACTGTTGTTACGTTCCCTTCAGCTCTGAAATGTGGGAAATATCCTTTTTGTAGCATTTTTTTAAAAAGACTATTACTAAATACTAGAAAGGAAATCAACCAAATTTAGCAGCTGAGAGTAAGCCCTCTGAAATGTATCAGGCAAACATCCTTGCTGCAGGGCTGATTATCTGCTCTATCTCCAGCACTACAGAAGTTGCAAAAGAGGGAGGAGAAACAGCCTTCGCAGTAGACAACATCTGTTTTTAGTGTTCACTTGCAGCCCAGCAGTACCTTGTATTGTTGAATTTTACCCTGCTCTGGAGGAAGATGGCTTCTACCAAGCCTTTTGCTTGAACAACTCGTACATCTGATCATCAAGTTGTCAAGCAGCAAAAGCACCAACTCTCCAGTACGCATCCCTTACCCCTCTCTGGCCAACAAGACTCATTGGGACAACATAGAAAATGAGCAATAGGAAATCTGATTGAAAAGATAAGTAATCAGGGCATCCAGCTCCTGGGTCTGCCTTGAGCAGCAGACTACCATGCTGCAAAGAAATACAGACACCACCCTGGTCCTACATAGGACCTTTCATAGCTGAATCCTTAACCAGGGTATTGCCTCTTGTCTGCTCTCTGCCGTCTTTATGACTCTTCCATGTCTGGCTTCAAGAGTTAGGTTGGGTGGAGACTCCTCTCAACCCGGATATGACTTACTCAAGTTGCTGGGACACATCCTGAGGTTGTGGATTTTACTCCCCGTTGGAATTAGGACACTTGGAACATCCTGAGTTAGGGCTTTAGCCAAGTCTTTTGGGAGGAATCACTTCGACAGTTCCCATGGACCTGGCAAAAATAAAGAGCCTGGAAAATCCCACTCACACCAGCACCTGATACCCTCCCAATCTGACCTGGCTCTTTCCAGTCATGGAAGCAATTTTTTATTTGCGCCAGCATTCAAAATAGCTCCTTGTGGCACTGGTTCCAACATTCAGAGTATTACACAAAAGGCTGCGACCAGCATCTGCACAGCAGGTGCCTGCCTGTAGAAGAATAGTGCATGGGCCAGAGTTACAGCTGAGGGACCTTATGATGTCTGGTGATCCCTGTACTCCCAGCAGAGATGTAGACACCTCACAAGAACAGACTAGACTGCCTTTGAGATGGTCCCAAGCTCCAGCTGTCAGGAGAGAAGGAAAGATGTCAAAGCAGAGCAGACTGGATCTCCCTCTGCAGGTCTTCTGCAGAATCTGCATCTGCCAACTCATTTTAAGAGGACTGGGTGATCCTAGGACTGAAAATTTAAGCAAAGCAATATTTCAATTGATCACCTGAAAACATTACAACTTTTTACCGAGCCAGTGGGAAAGGGTCCAGTGCTCCTTGTCCACCAGTGGGAGCCTCCTCCATCCCCACCGTCCCTTGTCCCTTGTCAGTTGCACTAGCACAACCATTTCTGGGGTTCACAATTGTTTCTGGGGCTCAGTGTAAAAAAGTTTGGTGAAATAATCCAGGATGTAACGTGCCTGCCACTTACAACCTGTGTCATTTCACTGATACAGTTTACAGCAAAGCTGCACAACGGGAGACCCAGTGAACTGAGACAACTGGGAGAATATTTGAGCCTTTAATACTGATCTGGCTACTGGGGAGACTGTAACCTGGAACAAGATTCTAGGAGAGATGGACTGGGTCTACTCTACCAAAGGCCTTCCTCTGACTCTTTTTCTCTCTCTTTTCAATGAGGTGTTTTCAATCACCTTATTTTGTCATCCTCTGGTCCCATTTCCCTATGGCAGGAACAGAGTTTAAGAAGCACATTATCAAGTAAATCCCATTTACCATCATCATTATAACTTTAGCTGCTGCTGTTATTTGGATTTGCCCACTATGTTGAAAGTTGCATGTAAACCAAAGTAAAGTTCCTTAGTTTTCTGCAGGACTCTGAGAAGAAAAAGCTGAGACCTCTTCTCTGTACTATGGTGTTTACTGGGACAGCTACTTATACCTGCTCACCAGGCACATGCAGAGATAAGTGTATGCAGACATAAACTACAGCTGTGGCTGTGCTGTAGGCTGAGCTTTACCTTACGTTATATAGACTCTTGGCTCTGTACCCAGTCAGTGTGTGTGGCAGTGACAGCCGAAAGCTGCAGCAAAGAATTAGTCTTTGTAGGACAACCTCACAGCACTGCTGCCCATCCTTCACTGAAGGGAATGACAGCGCAGAGCAGTGATTGTGTCACCTCTTCATCCAAATTTCCCACCTGCATCAAAGCTAGGTCCACTTTTGAGAGCAGGGAAAGCAGGCAGCTGTCTAACCATAGCAAGAAAGTAGAGGCAATGGGAGCATATAATTTGCTGCTGCTCATTTTTTAATTGGTCAACTGGCATCACCAATTAATCAGTTTACCTGGTATTTTATTGGGAGGTTAGGAAGCTAATGAGTAAGAGCTCCTGCAACACTCAGGCCCAGAGACTACCCCCCTTCCAGGAATTTTGGTGGCTGATCTGAGGAGCTTAGCTGGTGGAGTACACGGTCAGTGCCTTGGCTGGCAGTTGCTGTTGTGGAGAAGACTAGAGATGAGGATCTGCCCCTCCTGTCCTTTGGGAGCTGCTTTGAAACTGAGGCCATACCACTGGTCGCTGCTTGTGCTACACCACGGTTGTGTCAGAGCAGCTAAACCCGCACCCGGTCTTGTACCTCTGACCCGCACCCGCTGGCTTGGCTTGCCTTCAGACCTGCCTCATCACTGTGGCCTTGCTGGGGGATCACCAGACTGGATCTGAGTCTGATCACTGTCTCTGGACCTGATCCTGACCCACACTTGCGATTCCTCATCCCAGCTCCTTGCTGGTGCGGTGGCTGCTCCCACCTGCCTCTTTACTGTGCTTGGCTCACTTGGGAAGCAACCGGCCCTCGGCGGTCCCTGGCACATCCAACATGATTTTGGCTCTTCCCACATCTCCTCTTCCTGTCAGGACCACACGGCAGAATGCCAGTGATTTCATCCCCCTTACTAAAAGCAAACTATATTACAATACGCATTTTCTTTCAAAATACCACACAATTGATTTTATATGCATATTCAGCAATATTTCACTCAACAGGAAAAAAAAGAGTGGAACAAGAATTTTTTGTCCCTGAAAAACACAAGTACAATAGAAGAATGCTAGTAAGCATTTCCACTATATGCACACATACGCAGGCCGGACCCCACTCGCATGCATGCACGCACACCTGCATCAATATGGGAATGACCTACTTTCGGCATAGCTGGGTTAGTGTGGTGGTGATGTAGCACACTCAGCTTCATCTCCCAGGCATCTGAAATCCAGTCCCCTGTCATTCCCCAGTCTTCCTTTCAGCCGGGAGGATATATATATGCCTTTCCTGGAGCCATCAGTACATGAGTGTACCAGGGTAAGTGTTTAGAAAGAGGCAAGACCACATGAAAGGACCGATTGCATCTCCTCCCTCTGGAATCAGGCCAAGGTCATTGCATTTCAGTGGGAAAGACAACCAGAAGGTCAGCAAAAGAACCACAAAACCAAACCAAAACATGTCAAAAAGGGAAAACTACCCAAGAAAATATTGGGCCATGAAAAGCAAACCAGCTTTACAATGAAGAGCTCTTTTCCTCTTACCACCCCAAACACTAGCCCCTAGAGGCTTAGTGTTTCCCTCACCATAATACAAACCAGGCCTCCACGCCAGGAGCCCGCGCAGCTGCTGCTCGCAGAGAAGCTGGTGACTCAGTGATGTGCACAAATGCCTATGTCCTGATTATTTTGGAACAAATCAGATACAAAATGTGAACAAAAGCAAACAGTTATCTGACCACAGAAATGATGTTCACAGGAGTATCTTGGGAGCTGTACTGGGAAATGTGGGATATGTACAGCACTGTCAAGGTCCTGCAGCACCAGAATAACACATTTGGTTACACCACGTGTGCCCCAAATAGTAGGGTTGGTGAACTCCCTGCCCCACGTGCTGGTTCACTTACACGACTGCAAGCAGAGCAATTTCAGGAGAGAGGGTTCAGGATGCAAGTTTGGAGCTCTGGGCACGAGGAGGTCCAACTGGGCTAGATCAATAGCAACGCAAGTCCACCAGACTGGTGGAAAGGAAGAGGGCCCACTGCAATGTTTGCCCAGAACTATGTCAGAGCTATCTCCAGCTGCAATGTTTGCCCAGAACTACGTCAGAGCTATCTCCAGCTGCAATGTTTGCCCAGAACCATGTCAGAGCTATCTCCAGCTCCATCTGCAAGTAGCAAGGATAATGTTTTACAGAGGAAGATTAAGAAGAGCTGCACCGGCCTGGGGGGAGTAAAAGAGCTTCCTCTGAAACACATTAGAATTGTCTTTTGATTGAGATTTTCAAGACAACAGTTTTAAGATAGCTCTTTTCCGCAACACATTTTCTTGGAAATAAGTAAGAAGTAAAGCACAAAAAAGTGTTAAAAAAAACCCCCACAGTAAAAAACTTAGACTGACAGGAATAGTTAAAAGACTGTTTAACTTCCAGTTCCATGAGATACTCGTGGTGATGTTATTACCTTAGTGATGCAACAGTGTCATTTCCACGCTATGAAATGAGCATCTTTGCTTCCTTTGGTGCAGGAAAACCATAACTGGCAGATCAGCACAATGTGGGGGCAGAAAAGGGTTGCCTGCTGACTCGGCAAGCCTCAGAGCTGCCCATCTGGTGCTTTGAAACCCCATCTGGGAATGCTCTCTTGTCACCAGGTCCAGCAGACAGGATCCAGCACAGGTCTAGGAGGGAGAATGATCTGTGCATAAACTAATCTCACAAGTTGCAGGAGCTGCTGATACGACTGATGCATGTCCTTACCTTGCAAAGCTACCGACTCATCTCCTGAAGCTGAGGTTTAGGTTGTTATTGGCAAAAGGGGAAATACAAGAAGAGCAGACCAGGAGATTTTGGTGGCAGGACTTCTCTTGAGATCCCCAGAGTTTGCACTGACTTCTCCTCAGTCCCAGTAATGGGCAGACAGAGGGAAGATGGAGAAGCCAGGACTGGGCTGCAGTCACTGAATCCAAACCCACATTTATTTGCCTGAACACGACAAGGCAATGAAGAACACAACATCATTTGAAGAACATAACATCATTTGAGGAACATAACATCATTTGAAGAACAATTGTGGAATTTGTATTGCACTTTATACACATACAGTCTTTGTTGAGGTAAAAATTGCCCCAAAGGTCTATGTCTATACAGGACTAACTATGACTTTTTTAACCCTGCAATACAAGGGGTTGAGCATCTCCTGGGGAGACCTGGGTTAGAAAGACATTTTAATGTTTTATTAACAAGTGTGGTCTTTCTGGGACAAGCATTGTGCAAGGGCTAATATCGTTAGAAAAAAATGGTTAAAAGTTATTTCATGGAGTCGGACTTTACAGGTAGCATGAGCTGGCAAAGGGCAGAGCTCTCCATTCGTTTGGGTTTTTTTAACTCTCCCAACTAGAACCAGACCTTTTCTTTTTTCCCCCCAAAGGAGGACATAAGCAGAATCATAGAACACTTAAGAGTTGGAAGGGACCTTAAAGTTCCAACCCCCTTGTCCCGGGCAGGGACACCTTCCACTAGACCAGGTTGCTCAAAGCCCCATCCAGCCTGGCTCTGAACACGTCCAGGGATGGAAGTGCTGTGACTCGCCGTGCCACCTTCAGCCCACGGCAGACGGAGGGAGAGCGGGACAAACCCACGGCAGAAACCCGGGGGCGCAGCAGAAACGCCTCTCCCCCCCGGCAGTGAGGGAACCCCTGCGGTTCCCTGGCGCCCCCCCCTGAGTCCGGGGGGCCGCAGCGGGCGGGAGAGGCGGCAGGCGGGGGCCAGGCGGCACCGGGCGGGGAGCCCCCGGCGGCGGGCGGAGCGGGACGGGGCGGGGCGCGCTCCTTCCGCGGCGGCGGCGCTGCCCGCGGGCAGCGGAGCCGCGATCGGGTCTTCCCTTCGCCGGGGAGGATGGGGAGAGGAGGCTGCTGCCGCTTCCCTTCCCGAGAGCCAGCGAGCCGAATTTCCCGGGGTGTGTACGGTCAGCAATAAAAAGAGAAATGCACGATCCAAGTTAATTTTCCACCCCCGAAAGGAAATGCTGCTTCCTGTATTATGCAAGGCTGGTGCCAACAACACTGACACAGGAGTCTATTGTCCTTTTCACAAAGCCGTGGTGGGGAAGGACGCCTGAGAAAATAGTCCTTTTGCAACAGCAAGGAGCTTTTGATCTTTGGGGGTAAAAAAAAAAAAAAAAAAAAAGGGAGAGAGAGAAACCCGGGTGTGCGGTGGGGGCTGGGAAGGATGCACCGGGCAGAGCGGGGAGCGCGGCGCAGACGGCCCCGGCCGGTACCGGCGTGCCCCTCACCGTGCCTCCAGCCCCGCTGAGGCGGCCAGGATGCGCCAAAGTGCCTGCGAATGTCTTTCCTTTTCCATAAAAAGCGATCACACGGCTTCAGCCCTGCTTCCGATGTCTGCAAGCCGGAACAAAGACACCGGGGATTAAGAGCCTCTTCCTGCCTTCTTCCACCCCCCCCACTCCCCCCCACCCCTCACACCCCGGTTTAATGCAGATGACTTACAAAGCCTCGGTCACCGGGAAGGAGCTAATGTCTCTCCCGTCGGTGCCGGGGCTGTCCCCGCCCCCCCGCCGCCGGCCCGGACCTCGGGGACACGGTCCCTGTCCCGCCAGGTGGGTGCCGGGCGCTGCCGGCGCCTCCCGTTACCGGTTCGGCAGAAGCGGGGAGCCGGCACCCCGCAGGGCACCAAGGGGCCTGGATCCCCTCTGCCGGGCGGGCGGGCTGCCCGCGGGGCTCCCGCTCTGCACCGGCCAGGCCACGGGACACACGGTGCTCGGGCCGGCTGCGAGCCCCGGCAGTTTCTTAGCAGGAAAAGATAGGTAACATCTGAAGAAGAGCCGCGGTGTTTCCAAAGGCGGTTTGGGAGACATGCTTTCCTGTCAGAGGTTTTAAAAATATCACGGCTTTCTTTCCCTTAAATAAGTAATAAAGGCTGAAAAACTTTATTCGTACTCTAGGAGGATCATGTCAGTCCAAAAGAGGGTACTTGTATCCTTGGATATTTGGGTTCATTCCATTTTGCTGATGCTATCCCTTGTTGCTGATGCTATCCTTTTGTTAAATCGTTCTTAAAGAGTTAATATTTCCTTAAAAGAGCTTTTAAAAGAACAATTCTTATTCTTGAAATAGTTCTTATAAACTTTCCTATTAGTTCTTATTAAAGGCGAGTTCCTGCCTTTCTTAATGGGATACAAAACCCATTTCCAAGGGAAGTCTGTCCAGCAAGAGCAGCAGGGTCAGGCTCTTGCTTTGACTGGTTGCTGGCAACTGTCAGTCTGCAGGATGGAATCACTTTGGCCGACTAATGACTGACAGTGGCTCATTTTGAGAAAATGCAAATTATTTTCTTTAAATGTGCCTGCTTGCCATAAAAAGAAAACCTAACGCTCCTCTTCACACATGTAGATAGGCCGATTTAAAGGCATTTTAGGGAAGGAGGATATGGGAAACCTTCAAGAATGATTGTGAATCTTTTCTATATAAAAATACAACTGGATTTCCCATGTCCAAAAGCAGAGTTCTTTTAAAAAATCCTAAACCTTGCCCAATTCTTGTGTGTCTTTTGCTGTGAAAACAAAACAGAACAAAAACCCCAAAGTAAAACAGAACATCTGGGATTCCAGCAGTTTGCAAGGTGCTCACTGCTGAATACAGCTGGCTGTGAACGATGTCGAGGGTCTCCGGTGGCCTCCCAGCCCTGCAGCCGCACCCACACACCCTTGCCTCCCTCCACAGCGACACGGGTTTGGGTCTGCAGTTTCTAACACCGTGCCCAACTCTGGCCCGTGGTCCTTAGCTCCCAGCTAACCTCGGGTACGGCCGTGTTCAGCGCTGTCAGCATGCCAGCGCTTCAGGCTCTTTCCAGGCTTTCTACGGAGGCCAGGCATACCGCGGGCAGGAAAAGCTGCGCTCCTTTTGCCTGTGGTACTGCCCACCCTTCCCCCAGCCCTTAGATGTGGGCAATTCAAGTTTATCTCCCACAGACTCTGCCACAGACTTCTGTTATCTGGAACAAGCCCCAGAGGCACAAATCCTTAAAGGCCCTGAAGTGCCTAACTCCCATCAGAATGAGGGATGTAGTTGTCTAAATGCCGCTGATAATCTACAAAGCTGCTCACGATTTGTAGAAGAGAGATCACGTAAGTACCCACAGTCTGACACAGGCAAAGCGCTAAGTAAAATTCCCTTTATTTTTACTGCTGCTCTTGCTCCCGCTGTCATTCAACATCCGTGCTAGGGGGTACTCACAAGTCCAAGTCGGGAGTTAGGAGTCCACTGGGAGAAGGAGCACAAGGAGCGAAGTTTCTGCTTACGAGGTTTCACAGGCGAAGAGGACGCAGAGGAACAGCCCGTGCGCCTGACACAGAAATGGTACCAACGGGAAGACCGCCATGAGCTGGCCCAGCACAAGAGTGCATGCCGCACGCCGGCCGCCTTCTGCTTTCGAGGGGTTTTCAGGGTTGACAGCAGAAGTAAATTTGTAATGACAAGTATGTTTCTCCTGCCCCTCCTGATGACGGCTGGTCACTGGGTATCAGACGATGCCTACTGGAACATCTGTCACCAAGCTATGGAAAAACAATTTAGCCCAGCTTCTTGGACCTCTGTTGGGAAAGGGGTTGGAAATGGGAGGGAATCCTTCCTTGCACCCACCTATCTCTGTACGTGTCCAATCTCCTCATGGCAAAATACAAGGAGCGCTTGTGAATTTAGAACCTTGGGAAACAGCTAGTCATCTGCTTTGCGCTGCATTGAGCCAGCAATGAAGTTAAGATGTCCATCATTTTGGTGAGATGGATGAGGCTTATTAAGAGAGGAAATAGGCACAGCCCTACGGGATAGGATATACCAAATGAGCACCTAAAAATAAACTCTTTGTTTTTCCTGTTCCATGAAAGCTATTGTTGAAGTTGCCACAGAAATATTTTGTAATTGTGAAACAAATAACCACCCAAGAGGTAATTTCTCCTTTACCTGTGATTTCTCAGTACAGTACAAACTTTGCAAAAATTTCAGTGTGTTTGAAATAATCAGTACATCCAGATGAGGACAAATTTGTAACTGTTCATTATTAATATGACCAAAAACCCCCACCCCCAAACAAACAAAAAACCCCCCCACACACCTCCCCAGCCACTGTTAGTAAGAGATCTAATTCAAACACTTTAAAATATGATCCAGCTGAAGGTGCAGTTTGTCTACTTTGTGAGGGGTAAATCTGCACAAATGCTGTAATGCTAGAGGTCATGTAAAGATGAAATGATGTGTCCCATTTCACACAGCATGAGTGACGGGGTCAGAAAATGCATTCTCTCGGTCCAGTCATCAAAACCAGTCCTGCAGACAGAGATGTTGTCCAATCCCTTTCACTGTGTATCAGGCTCCAGTGTTAGAAATGTAGCGCTGTGACCACAGGAACTATGGAAACCTGGCTTCCTACGTAGCTTGAGGTTTCTGTGTTTGAGAAAGTGTGAGCTCTTCTCGACACTTTTCCCGTGGGTGAGCATTCATAAGGTATTTAAATGCCCTAGTGAAACCAGGGACGCACCGGTGACTGGGAAGGTACGAGTTCACACTAAAGCCTTTCCCTCAGTTGGTTCTTGTATGGGTTCTCTCTGCTCTACCTAGTCCCTATTTTCATGAAAACTGTAGAAATATAATTACCTTTAAACCACATTTTTTTATATCAGCTTTAATTAAAACTGGCCAACAGATTCCGAAGGGCTTTTTGCTGAGGTAGGAACCATGTAGGTACACAGAGGTTGCTCACATAACTCTCAATTTTTAGAAAACAATGCCAATTACTTAGATTTTTTGCTGTCCCAGTTCCTTCTAAAGAAAAGCTGTATCAGAACCTTATTCCCCTACTTTAGAGAATTTCTTCCAATTTCCAGCCTAAGTGAATTCATGCTGACTTTACATTTTTCTGGTTTTATGCTTTGTCTTTCTAGCTGAAATGCCGTCTATTTACAGGTATTTATTCCCTGATACTTACGTCAGACACAGAATCCACTTTATTTTTACTGTAATTGCTTCCTCTCTGCCCTAGTTGACATTCCCTACACCTATTCCAGTTTTAACTGATTTTTCTCGAACATGCAAAACCACCATGCCTTTTCATGGCATGACGGGTCATGAATGAATACATCTCATTTTTTTGCTCTGTCATTGCCAATGTATGATTGCCAAACTTATAGCAGATATTTTTGAGGAATTTACTCAGAACAGAACTCATAACTGTTCTGCTACCCTGTCTCATGAAGTTGTGAGCATAGCTTGACTCAGAAATTTTGATAAGTTATTTTAAGTATTATGTACAAAAATATTCTATTTTGAAAGCTGGTTTTATTGGGGATTTTCTGCTCTCTCATGCATATGTACACAGCAATTTGGAATGTGAGACTTGCAACTATAGGGAATGAAAACTACTAGTTCTGGTTCACCTTGCCAAGGAAAGAGATGAGTGCTGTCTGCAGAAAAGAAGAACACAATATTGAAAGATAAACCAAAACAAAACACACTTATTCCAGGAGACAAACCTCTAAAAATGTAGCTGAAGGAGTCTTCAACCACCAAAATTGCATCCTGTTTCAGAAGACAGCTGCACAGCCGCAACAAAAAGCAAGGTGCCTGCAAAAATCCAGTCTATTCAAAAACAAAGATGTGGATCTGAAAGTGAATGCTTAGTTTTGTGATCCACAGGAAATGTACCTGTTTGCATTTCTGTCCCTCCTCCCACTTAAGGATCCTGGAGCTCTTTCAAAAAAGCAACAGATGAACATTTGCAACATTTTGGAAATGAGAAACACCCTCCTTTCTGAACCAGTCTGCTTCTCAGTGACCACATGCTACTTGAGGGCATGAAAAGGCTTCACCAGACTGTCTGTCCAGGATAGAGTGTTCCTTGAAGACCTCTGATGTGAAATATTTCTCCCTTGAGCCCTGTTAAGGAGAGGAATCTTTTAGTCACATACTTCTTCATGTTCCTTCAGCAACCCTGCCATTTTGGCCCCCACACAGGGCTCAATTTCGTTGCCAAATGTGGGTGTCTAATCCCACCTGTAATAACCTGGGGCATGTGAGGTGTCCACCACTGATGGCATGGGTCCAGCACACCCAACCTCTCAGGAACAATGGCCAGATCCCAGGATGGATTCCCTGGAGCCTGTACGATGATCGGATGTCAATGTTTGGACAACTGAATTGTGCGTCAGGCTTCCTTCTTAACATGTCTCAGAAATGTCCATCTTCTCTTCTAGCTAAGACACTGCTGAGTTCTTTTGAAATGTGTTGTAATTTAATACCACTTAATACCTGGTATTTTCTAAGGAATTTACTTTCAAAGGCATTTAGGCCTAGATTTAGACTAAGACCTTGTAATTGATGTTTTCTACTGTCTTTGAAGGCCTGGAGTGAGCCAATAGGAATCACAAGGCACAGGGCCCAAAGTGGGCTTTGCTCTGCCTGGCTAAAGGACATGACCACAGCAGTGGATGCAGATAGACCTCAACTCATACTGGTAGTAATGTTAACCTTTGAACTGGAAATACTGAGGAGCTGAATGGGTTGAGCTGACTGAATAGAACCAGCTTGGATCTGGAAACAGTACAGTCATGTTTGGTTGAAACTATTTCTGAGCTAAGACACTGTACTGCAAACTGCTCCATGGACTTGGCCTGGTCTCCACAAGGACGATTTACCTCCTAGGCTCTTTTGTTTTGTGCAGACATACTTTTTGATTTTTTTTCTGTATTTGCTCCTAAGCAAAGGTGGAACAGCAGTTAAGTTGGAAGGCCTTTAGGTTGCTTATTTCAGCAACCAAGTCTTGTTGAAGATGGTGAATTCAGTTGCTTCATTGTCAACTGATAACATACCTCCTGGAAGGTACAAAAAATGAAACTCTTCCTGAACTTTTTGCCTTTCTGAGAAAAGCTCTGGTATTGGTTTTCCTATCTTTTTTGTGGTGCTGAAAACATTCTTGTGTCAGTTTATTATGCTGTGTTCTCAGCACAATCAAGATTTTCTCACAATGCTCATTCTGTACCCATCTACGCTTTTTCTCTCAGTGAATTCAGCAACAATCCAAACCAGAAGTGGTAAGTAACTGATAGTGATTTCTACTCTTGCCAAAATCAAAACTGGACACAACTACTTCCTTACATAAAACTTTACATAAACCCTTGATGAAGTTCCTTGTTACAATGGCATACCATAACACCTAAGATATTCCCAAATGTATTGGGATGGTAGTTGCCTAAATGCTGTTTTTACACCTATAAACTGAATAAGGAACATCTTCTGTTTTCTTTTTTCCATGTAACACTCTTTCTCAGGGTTTGTCAGTCTGTTGATAATACAAAGAATACCCAGCCTTTTAAATGAAAAGAAAATCTAAAGACAGTTGCTAGTAGAGTTGTTACAGAGCTTTTCACTTAATTCAGTGAGAAGCTGGCTAAACTGCTTTTATGTTTATTTTCCCCTCATTCATTTGGCTTGCCTGCTTGAGCGGAGAATGTGTGTGTGTGATCTTCTGGCTGAGATACGGAAATTAAAATTATTCTGCAGTTTACTGTTTCCAGGATCAAAATTAACTCACAGGCAGTAGCTTGAGGAATTGTGGCTGAAGAATTGATCTGCCTTTAGAAATTCAATCTGTGCTTCCCTTTTTTGTCAGCAGTTGTTTCCTTTATTCTGCTTTGGATAATATTGTAGAAGGCTTGTCCTCCTCTGAACAGAGTGTAACACACACTCAGATGCCACAGTCACTTTGGTCCCCTTTCTTTCTCATTGTGTTTACAACTTCCTTTTATTTCAGAGAACAGAGACTTAATGATATTTCCTCATTGCAACCATCAGGACCTTTAAGTGTTTCCCCATAAGTTAATCCTCACCTGCACCTTTCCAGTTGAATTTTTTTTTGGCATCTTTCACTTCTATTGTGCTGGGAAATGTGACAGTGTCTAGTACAGTGTTTCATTTTCAGTTGGCACTCTTTAAGAGTGTTCTGCCTATAGTCTCTCTCTGTTGGTTTTTTTTACTGTTTCCAAGGACTTTTCTTGTTCGGTGTGAATTTGCAGAAGGCTGCTGACCTGAAAGACCATTTCACTTTTCTCTCCTTCACAGGTGACCACAGCTTCTTTGGTTACATTTTCCATATATTTCTTCTTCTCTCTTCTTAGTGCTTGGGTTTTTACTTAATAAGACTTTTACCTGCTTCTTTATCTAGAAGGGGTAATGATTCCTTTCATTTTTTCTCCTTCCTTCACGCTGTTCTTATTTATCTAGACTAAAGTTATACTTGCCGGGAAATCAAGAATGGTTATTGAAGGTTCAAAGCTATTAGTGTCAGCTGAATGGGACCTGACATCTTCCCACCGTTTTTTGAAAGAAATAGAAGAACAAGAAAATTAAACGACTTGTCAGTACAATTAAAAAGATTGGTCATAGAACAGAAAATAGAGCCCATGCCATCTGGCTAAAGTATCATAACCACACGTTTATCTTTTCTTCAATCTTTTTCTCTAGTTGCTGCAATTACAGAAGAAAAATGTCTAGGCAATAAATCATTTCACCCTTTTAAATGTTAATGTTTTAAATATTTAAGCTTTTAAAAACGTTTTTAATACCTTTACAGAATAGTTCCTCAAAGCTATGCCATAGTCACTGCTCCAGAACATAGCAATACATCATTTTATGCTTTTCTACTAGGGTGTTTCCGGCAGCTAATTAAAAAAGAAAACATGAAGTATGTTGACAGACAGCAGTGGCCCTGGGCACAAAGACATAAAAACAATAGTAACGTGATTGCTATAGAAATGGAAGTAGTCATTAACTAATCACAGGGAAAGAAAGATAAGACTAGCACCAGAATCAAAGAGCAGGAGAGGAACTTTCCTGTAGAAGCAGGCAAGATTTAAAAAAATAGTCCCACAAAAATCAACTGTTTTGTTGCTTTGATGGTTAATAGCAGGCAGTTGAACCAACCCTTTGTCACCAGAGGTTTTTTTCTAAAAATAAATACGGAAAACATACCTTAAAATCTCTCTCTTCTGCTCAGATAATTGGAAATTGCTAGAGACAACTAAACAAGAAGTTATATTTTCCTATTCCAAATCCCAGAATTTCATTTAGCCCACAGCAGTTAGTAAGGTACCCCTGAGCACTGTGAGCAGAACTTGCAGAACATGAATTACAAACAAAGGGCAAGAGAAGATTTAGAAAAATTATCAAAATGTATACAAACACTGTTTATTTAAATACATGCTTACCTGCAATCATTTATCTTATCTTTCTTCTTTTTTTTGAAGAAAAAGGCCAAGAACAAAAGCTATTTACCACTTTCCAGCCAAGAAAGACCAGAGGCACCCACAGGCCCACGTTGCTGTTGAATCACCTTCCCTAACCTAGCCCGACATTTTTATTCAACGTGGTTTTATTCAACAGGCCAGATTTAAAGCCCTTCTTGAAAGACAAAACACAACTCATGTGCCTTATAACTAAAACAAGTTATGGGAAACCCAGATTTCAGTAAATACAGACATTGACAACAAATAATTACGAATGAACTCACCATTCCTGTTCTACTGGCAGCATATCTCAACTGAAGGTCTCTGATTATATGCTCTCACCACCTACCTGACTTGTGTTTGTATTAGTTTTGGGGGTTTTTTTTGTTGTGGTGCATTTTTTTGTTTTGGTTTGGTTTGGTTTTTTTAATCTGGGTTATCTCACCCCCCTCTATTCCAATGAATCAAAGGCTGATTAAAGTAATGGATCACAGGTGGATTTTCCTCTGGGTCCATGGATTTCAATGGAGGAGCTGGGAGGCTCTCCGCAGAGAGCAGGAGAAGTGGCTGTATAGAGAAGGAAACAGCCATTACACGATGGGCCTCTGTATCCTTGCAGGATCTTGGCAATGGTCAAGTTCTATGTCAGGAAAAAAATAAGCGCACTAAAACTTGCTGTCAAATACAAATGTTAGAGCAATGGATCTGCAAACACCTTCTCAGGGAGACCAATGTCATTATTAAGCTTCATATGGTTCAAAGGTAAAGACAGGAAGCAGACTGAATTCAATCATAATGGAGCATCTCTTGAACAAGAGAGAGAAAACATAATGGTCAGTATCATGATCATACTTGGACCATAAGAAAAGTGAGGTCCCAAACCTCAGCCTGGACACTGTGCAAATACAGAGAAAATTGTCACCTTTTCTACACAGTGTTAACATGGTGAGGAAACGGACGCGCCCATCACAGCCAGAATTCCCACCAGTGAAGAAGTGGCGTTGGACACTCATAATTATGAGTACCCAACTAGAAGTATATTAAGTGGATCTGATTTTCAGAAAGCACCAGGGTTCTGAAATTCAAGACTTTCAGAGACTGTCATGTAAGCTCCCCACAAAATTAGGCAACAATATCGTCTCTGACAATTGGTAAATGCTGTAGTTACTTAATCAGTTCTTGAGGAGTAGCAGTAGGGAAGCCAGAGATGACAGTAATGTCAGGAGATAAGACTGCAATAGTGGGAAAGGGCAGTCCCTGACTGTAAACCAGAGACATTGGTAACAGCAAGGAAACTGTTAAGCTAATGAGGAAGAAACTTGAGGAGAAGTGTAAAAACTCCTCCATGACAGCCCACGCAGCAACTGCAGAATTGCCCTTCCCATTCCTGCAACTAAAAGCAGCAATTTCTTCATCTTAGGGTTTCAGATCACTAACAAAATAAAACAAATCAAATCAAAAGAACGAAAACGGAGTGTGCAAGTTTGTCAGGGGACCACAGAGGGTTTTGTTTCCCCAGCTAACGCTGTCAGGCCCACTGTATGTAGCCTCACCACATTCAACTACTGATCCCACAGCCTCCAGCACTGTCCAGTGTCAGTACGCTCCAGCTCACTGAGTGCAGACGCTCCTTGGGCCCAGCTCCATCTGTAGCTATCCCTCAGGACACGTTGAGATGTGATCTTCTCTCCTCTAACACGGCTGCAACAGCACGACGTTTCTCTAACCCTCCTAAAACCCTTTTTTTTCATTTTGATATTGTTTCTCCTGTACTGTTGATCTAAAGGGATAGCAGAAACATTTCCATTAGATGTAAAACATATGTTTGTGAGAGGAAATTGGGAAAAATATTCTAAAAAGTCACAGTATCTCCCGCTGACCATTTTTGCTGTCAGATTAACTATATTATTTACTATTCTGTATGACCTCACTCCCTATTTGCTCTAGCTAATGTAACTTATTGTTGAAGGTCTGTCTGCCTATGACAATTTTGCCTTTCTGTATGCTCTGTAGTATATGTAAAATTGTGCGGCATCTCTGTGAACGCTTTGGGAGACCTTTAGCATGTCTCTCTTTGCATTCCTTTTCCCATTGAAACCCACCCACCCAAAGCCTTCCAGAGCAGCAGTGCAATAGGAAGGTAGTAATATACTATTATTTGGAACACAAGTTTACTGTTGAAATGTTTGGGTTTTTTTCTGATTGTGCAAAGGCACAATCTACTTTGTAGCCTGACAGAGGGATTAATACAGGGTATATATTACTTCTTCTGCTTATGTACCCTGCAAGTCTTGTGACAAAGACATATAAGAGTGACACAGGTTAAAAAGTTCATATTGAGCTTCTTGTCTTAGCATGAAAACACATTTCCTTAATTCTAAAGGTGCTGAGAATTGACATTGTTAAATGAAGCTAATGGAAGGTACAAATGTTCTGCCTTCTTTGGAATAACAGGACACAGTTACCCACTTGGTTGTCTGGTTTTAGATATCTACGGGTGAAGCAATTTTAAGCAGTATATCTTGCAGGGTCAGAACGTGAAGAAGGTAAGCCAAAAGGAAGTGGTGGCTGAAGTAAGAGGTAGGATATAGCCTCAGAATAAAAGGGGTCAGCACAGCATATTTTTAGATACTTGGGAATGGGGCCCAAAGAGAATAAAACTGTGCAATCAAGGACACTGCTTCCCCTTCCAATCACACACACACTCTCTATATTGTATCTAATCACTCACAGTTATGGAGTCATTTCCTTAGGACTTCTAAGGGAATCACGTTTGGATTCCAAAATGTGTAAGCAATGCATTAATTTGATACTATAGAAACTTGCATCAGAAGTCCTTGATCAAAATACTCAGCACTACGAGCACAGTACCTTCCAGTCCCTTCAGAGTTTTCCACCTGGTAGGTTTTTCAAGGATGTATATTAGCTTAGAAAATAAAGAGAATGGATTTTAAATTGGCCCTTAACTGATAATGCATGACTTCATCGTCACATTAAGGAATGTATTTGAAGACAAATCAAAGGAATCTTGACTAATTTTATTGTTTCTGAGAAAAGGCCTGTAGAAGGAAGAGTGGGTGGCTGAATAAGATCCCACAAAACATTCAGCATTTATGACATAAAGGCAAATGCATTGACAAGTGAAGTGAAAACTCAGTGTGTTATCACTGAGTCACACATTGAGATGCACATCTGCTGACAAAAAACGTAGAAAATATCAAAAGAATATAGTATAATGCCAAGCAAGCCCTTACAGAAGCAGCAAAATTAAAATTATTACACATAAAATCATGTTACAGCCACACAATCTGGTACTCATGCTGTCATTATGACAGATAGAACCAAAAAAAAAAAAAAAAGCCATTTAAAAGCAACCACTTGTGCACTGAAGTGTAACAGCCAGATATCTCTGTATTTTGTACTAGTATTAATATCTGAAACTCCACCTTGTTTGAAAAATCAGTATAGTTTTGAATGGCTGCCCTCCGAATGACTGATAATGCCAACCAACTAGACATACGTTACAACAACACAGGCATTGCAGTAATATATATATAGAGAGAGAGACATGGTGATTGTTATTTCACTTTTAAAAGTCACTATGCCCGAGGGCACAATTAACAGTCAATAAATTCCTACATGCTACTGAAGTTTAGAGATTAGTGTTTGCCAGTCAAAGCATGGAAACACATTTACACCTAATAAAATAAGGCTGATTAGCTGTTTAAATAATAGGAAATGTCAGTGAGGGGCCACAGAAGGCTATGAACAATAACTAAACCCATCACCAAAAAATTAACATGTGTGTTTAGAGAAAAGTCAAATATTAAGCATCTATAAGAGCCTTAAACGTTTGCCAAGTCATCCAAAAGAGAAGGAACTTTACTTAAGTGATGAAAACAACAGTTAGTGGTAGAAACTTACTGGACTACAGTAGGGCATGTGTCACTCCAGTCTGTGCACTTCTTTGCAGATTGATTTAGGAAAAGCTTTTACATACTGGACAGGAATTCAGTGAGAGTTTGGAGCATATTACAGCTTATTAGGACATGCTTTGGCCTTGTCCAGTTGTAGGATTGCAGGTGATATCAAAGGGTATGTCTCAACCACAGGGCAGATGTGCTTGGCGGTGTGCCCTGCACTTCCCATCTCCCAGGCACCCACTGCTGTTGGAAGATGTGCATCTCCCCACTGTCTGTCCTTCCAAGGGAATCGAGGGCACAGCAGGAGGATTAGACGGCTATGAAGTCTTGCTCTAACATGAAGTCAGAATGCAACTAGTATGAACTCCCAGCCACCAAAACTGGAAAAGCCCAAGACCCTCACTGAAATATACCAATAGAAAAAAATGGTTTGGATTTAGGACTATACATGCTCACTTGAAAGTTAAGTAATGCAAGGAGAGAGGAGTTGGACAATAGCACTGGTGTGATATGCCACTCAAATGGACAAGTGACTTCTCTGTACATGTGACTTAAGCCACTGCCTCTTCCTGAGACGACAAGGATGGGCACAGATGCAGCTCTTCTATATATTGATACAGACCAGGCAGCTCTGTTTGGTAGTGGTCAAGGATCAAAAACTAAATCCTAGCTACTGCTAATGCTGGAATTTGTCCACCCAGATATCTGATTAGTTTTTAAAAAACACTATAAATAAATACCTTCCTGTTAGTTTTAACATCTTTGAGTGTTCTCCTCCTGTTTTCTCCTTTTTTTTTTTTCTCTCTAGCTTTGAATTTAAGAGAGGTTGAAGTAATCATTGCCCAGCACCTATATAAAGAGACTAACCGCATACTTCCTGATTGATTTCATTGTTTGGTCTTGTAATCAGCATCTTTAATCTGACAAACGTAAGCTGTATCACTCAAAATAGAAACTACATCATGAAGACATGGGTTTTTTCTGGTGTGAACCACCAAATGCAAAATAAGGGACAACAAAAGTTATTTTTTTGCCTGGAGTACTTGAGTTTGCCAAAATTCCACTGAGCACAATCCTCTCCTAAAAGCATTCACCACCCTTCATGAATGCTAACAACCTCACAGGGGCAAGACAGTTTCGCACTGGGAACAATTTGTTGCTCAGTGGAGATACTTGGAAAACATACATCAAAATAGTATGTTGCATTAAGCAGTGACAAACTAAAGAAGAAATCATCAAATACAATTTTGAAACCAAAAAGGTTTTGGAACCAAAGTTCAAAGGCAGTTAGTGTTTGCTGATTTTGTGGAATTTTCCCATTCTGGATTTCTTCTTGCCCATGGCAGGGAGACAGCCCTTAGGCAACGAACAGAAATGATCTCGCATGGTTATGAATAAAAGCAGGACCTGTATAGTACTTGTGATATATGCTCGCTCTTCTATATTGTCTGCTTTGCAGCAGTATTCCCTTGCAGAACTGAATGATAACCATGCACTGTATTAATAAGAGCACATCCAGCAGACTGAGGAAAGTTGTTTTCCCCCTATGTTCAGCACTTATAAGATAAATCTGAACTACTGTGTCCAGTTTGGGGATCTTCAGTATGCGGAGACAGACAAACTAGAGCAAGACCAGTAGAAAGGCTACCAAAAGGTTTAAGGGGATGGATTATATGACATAGGAGGTGAGGGTGAGAGGACTGGGTTCATTCAGCTTGGAGAACAGAAGCCTAAGGAAGGATCTGTTCGCTGTCTTCAACTAATTAATGGATGCCTATAGAAAACAGATTCTTCTCGGAGAGGCAAGTTGCAGCTGGGGAGCTCTCATTAGATATAAGGAAAAAAGCCTTCCCAATGAGGTGCTCAGGTGGGAGAAGAGGCTGCTGCAGAATCCTCATCCTCACAGTTAATCAAGGCCCCAAGCAACATGGTGTAATTTCAAAGCTGACCCCATTTTGAGTGGGGGAGTGGGTTTAGACCAGATGAGGTTCTAAGATCCCTATCTAAGCTAAATTATTATAGGATTTACAAGATCACGACAGGAACACAATGCAGGGAAACACCTAAACCACATAATGAAATCCAGTTCAGTTTCAGTGGCATTTAAGCATGTGTTTGAATTATTCCTGAAACAGAATCGAGAAATAAATATAGCTGCATGATGTAGAGAGATAAAGTGCCTATATATAGCCTCAAAAATTCTTGAAAAGGGGAAGGATGTTCTGTCTAGCCTGCCAGATTGGAACCAAGGAGACTGTTTGTCATTTCCAACATTTTTTTATAGGCTCTTTTGTGATTTGGGGCAAATAACTTAATCTCACTATAAATCAGCTGCTGACTTATTAAGTAACAGGATAACTGCATTAATACTTAGATATTTGTGAGTCCTTCAAATAATACTAAAATAAAGTTCACAAGTAGATTCCAACAGGGAAAAGGAGAGGATGCATCTCCTTAAGTTCTGAGTCATTCGTCTTAGTGTACGACAAACTGTGCCATAAGAGCGTCATTGACAGCAAAGCTAGGAGGTTTAGCTCCAGGGTAGACATCCATCATGTAGACATCTGCATTTGGTTAGAAGAATCTCACCCAGGAAGCTATGATGCAAAACTGCTTCTTCATGTCAGAAGCCTTCAGATGTAGTGTTAATCAGAACAGGATAAGGAGTAGGATGGATGTTTGTTTTCTTCAGTTTCTCAATAATTGCACTTAGTGAGGGGTGTTTTTTTGCACTGTTGCCAATAATACATTGATAAAACCACATTGTAATCTCTGTATTAAAAAACCCCTAGATTATTATAATCAGAAAGCTGTCCCAATGACTTCCAAGAAATAAACTTCTGGGTGAAAAACAAATGGTTCAAATTAAACTTGGGTTAAATATGAATGACAGTTGGGAAAAATATCTTTGGGATTGTCCTAGGACAAGTACATTGACTGCTTACATACACAGAGATCTTTGCTAGTTCTTTAAACAGCACAAATCCCTTATACTCTTCAGTTTGCACTGTGCTCTTTGAATGCCAAGATCACCTCAAAAATGAGACATGACTTCTTCCATATGATGTTTAGTAGATACTATGTCCTGTGTTTAAAACCAGTGGTCTGTCTGCCTGCGCTTTCCACATGTCCCAATGTGATTATTACTTCTCCAGGTGTGAGGCAGTAGGTGAAGCAATATACAAGGGAAGCAAAACTGAACCTCTACCAGTAAAAGTAGTTTTTCTTTTCAGTAAAAGAAAAAATCCACCTTAGAGCAAAAAAACCTCTCTCCAACTACTTTATCATTGATATAAAGGTATGGAGTTCTCCTAAAAGCAAATTAATTTACCAACTTATTATCGGCTGCCATGTCTATTTTCCTAACCATCCTTCTAGAAAGTCCCATCTTAACTCTCTCTTCTGATGTTTTCCACTTTTACATTCTTCCTGGAATTAGTTAGCCTGACTTAATTTAATTGGCGTAAAGATGATATACACGTGTTCTACCACATTATTACTTACAGTCTTACAAGCACGTGTCTATATTCCCAAGGGCATCTTTGTCTATGTCTAGGGCATTTTAAATTCACATCACTCAGCTATGACACAAAAAGATTAAATACTGTAGGGCTAGTCTACAAACTTCACCTCTTGACTTTTCTTATGCTTGGACTGTAAATGATACAGTAGAAATTATGTTTTCATTCTCTCTACATACATTGCCTAGCACAATGTGACCCTTGTCCAACATTGGGATGCCTGCATATTTTACACTAATACAAATATCAATAAGCAAATTCTTTTTGGTGTGTAACAGAGAAAACCTGCATGGGAAGGAAATGACTTACAGTTTAAGGAACCAGCAGAATCTATGCATTCAAGGACAAGTAAAGTCCAGGAGAAGAAATGATCAAAATCCATTGTCATTGCTGGCAGATCTTAATGACGGGATGTAATTTAAAATGCTTAAAACCCACACTGATTTGGTCTTGGGAAAATCATAAGGTAGATTCAAGCAGATAAGAACAGCAAATATATCACTCTAGCTTTTCATCAGATTCTGGGCTGCTACAAGGTCTTGGGCAATCCCACTGAACCAGTGTGTGTGAAGCGTGTGGGCTTCCTTATGCAGCCGCTGCCTGGTTTCCTCCTCCCCGAGAACAATGCAATGAATGGGACTGGGAGGGCAGGAGAGCATCCAGCCCTGGAGGACAGCTATTCACGCTGCTCCAGTCAGAGGCCTGTCAGCATTTCCACTCTTTCACACGCATCCCAACTTCAGACAGGGATTACATCACTTCAACCACTTTTCTCACATTTAAAAAAGTCAAAATTAGTCAAAACAAAAACAGCAACCATGTGTGCTCAGGGATGTGAGCGGAGAAATAAGGATAAACAAATCTGATGTCTTGCATATCCTACCAGCAGTTCGTCTCAGCATGATCCTTGAAACCAGCAGGGTGCCTAGCCTCAGCTTTTATCAAATAACATTTATAGGACACCCCACATTCCCTACCAGTGGACCACAAAGAATCAACAGGGAACTAATGGGCTGTCCTTTATTTTTGAAATGTTAGGGTCCAGCTTACTTAAAAAATACTATGATGTATTTTATTTTGTTTTGGGTTTTTTTGTAGCATGGGAAAGAACGAATGAGAAGTGACCCACACAGGCTTACTTATGAAAAATTACGGTTTGCATTACAGGCATGTTTATGAAAACAACTGTGTGTAAGGACAAACACCCTGCAAAATCATAGTTCTACATCTGCATGGACACCTGAAGTTTGCCGTAAAGTCTGTTTTAAGGGAATGTCAGTTTCTCAGTATAGGAAGAGGGAAGGCAGGCTCTAGTATGTCTAGACAGATGCGTTCAGGGGTGTTGTCCCTAGACAGCAGAGGATATACGGCCTTTAAAGAGGACAAAGATTGGCTTTGCTATAAAAGAACAAGCCACTTCCTGGAGAGGAAGATCCACTGATTTTTTAGGAAAATGCAGACACATTGTGAGCTCCAAGGAACAGAGATCTAGAGAGGAAGGAAGAGGCTGTGATGTGAGGACTAAACACTACCTACCTATAAACTTTGTAATTAAGGCTCATAGCCTGTTATAAATGAGTCTTTGTACAATCTTCACCTAGATGACAAGAAGCAAATGCTTTATTTTATGTCTTTATTGTTTTCCTCTCCTGCTTCTCTCCTGCTTGAAGAAAAAAAACCCTTGTAAAATACACCTGTAATATGGATTTCAGTCCCAGTAAGGAGGAAAATCAAGGTGGAATATGCGTTTGAACAGAAGCAAAAGGCTCTTTGCTCAGGAAAAGACAAAGAAAGAAAGAGACGACAGAAAAAACCTGATAATGAAGGAGGATTTCCCAATGAGGTGCCATGACTCCATGCTTAGACACTGACTCTCTGGACTCTCAAAGCTTCAAGGAAAAGTTGGTGCTGTTACGTTCACAGAATTCATATAGACAACAGGAAAGGTTTTCAAAAAATTTAATAACATTTTGCAAAGTCAGCAAATTACATTTCGCTACAGGAAAACTCTCAGAAAAGCGAGAAAAGTATATAAAAGGTAGACAACGGAAAACTGGTCTTTAGCTTTCATATTCCTGTACGTAAGCACATAAGATCCTCCCTTTGGCTATAAGACAACAATATTCTCTAACATTGCATTGTGACTAAGCACAGATATAGGTTCAAGGAGTTCTCTTTCATGATTGCCACTGTGGCTTTTAACATCTCAATAAATTTATTGAGTTGAGTTTCTTTCTTGATCGTTTTCCAAATGATGGAATTATTTTAGCAATATTATGAAGACTAATGTATTATCATAATTCAGTAGCTTGTGATCTTAAAATGTTAGGAAAGGAAGTGGGGGGTAGGACAGATGTAAAATCCTTTGAACAGAGAAATAATCCTGAAATCTACTCTTCTCTTTCTTATCACCTAACATTCACCTCTTATTATGTTCAAATATGCCAGACAGTGGTTAATAATAGATAAGTGTATCTAGAATGAAGGCCAAACACATCATTTCATGCTCCTTATCTCTGTAATCTTCATTCAGAGGAATTCTCTTCTTCTTCTGGAATCTGCAGCAACTTTTCTGGAAACCACAGCGACAGCAAACTCAGTAAGTTATCAGTTCCCACAACGTGTGAGTTGTGGCTGGAAGCAGAGCAGTTGGAGATATCAACTAACAGCAGATTTTTTTCCATAATATCTGTCATTAGACTAAAGAAAGCATGAGCTCACAGCGCATTGGGTATGAAACGAAGGATGAATAACTTCACAAGGCTTTAAGGAAAACTGCCCGAAAAAGTGTGGGGAAATGTGGCATTGAAACAGAATAGTAGATTGATGCATTAGCCTCTCATTGTCAGACTCGTAAGAAGGTAGCTGAGATCGTTAATGAATGAATTGGTGGTCTCCATTTAGTAGACTTTCGGGTACATATCTCAAAGACAGAGTGCAACTTTTAGCCTGTCTTTGAAAATCATCCATGAAAAGTGCAGAAGCATGTGTTTTAGGCTGGATCTGAGAACTGCTTCAAGGAATAAACAAAACATTTGACAGGCAGAGCTAAATATGGGTAATGTAAAATGCTAAAGTACACCTGATGTCTATAATCTTTTATCTATTTAGAGTGGGAAAATACTGATATGTAGAGCTTTGGAAACGCACAGGGTATGTTTTGTTTCAAGAATGTTGTGACTAACACCAGCACAGAGTAATTATTGCCTCTGCATAGTAGCTGCATACAAGGCCCACTGCTTTAGTCTTGTGTTCATAAAAATGGGTGTGAAATAAGAAGAATATAAGCATATTCAGAAACATATCCCGTTCTGAGGGAGAGAATAGTTGAAACATCTTACCACCCAATCCCAATGCTAATTCTCAGCATATAATGAAAATTGTTTCTCTTGAACACAGAGCAGATCCACATGTCACCTCACGACTATAAAAATTCTGATCTCCCTTAGTCAAATCTTGTGCACTGAGAAGCTACAATACAGCACACCTTTTAGGGCATGATCCTTATTTACGCTCTTTAGACAGAAATATCCCAGAGGAGAAGGCTCCAGACACTCTTCCTTCCTCTCTTTTTCAAAGGATTTTTTTCATCTTCTTAGGACAGTCAGCATGCTATTCTCAAACAGAAGCCAAAAGCTATACCTTTTACTACAATCAGATTTAGTAGAAGTCTAGAGGGAAAATCAGACTTGGAAAAAATAGCAATAATCATAATTTTAACGTAGATATAGTCATTCATGAGATCTGGTGTAGATCCAATTTCTGTTTAGAGCAGAGCCCCCCATAATGAGTATTCTGCCTCAGTTTTCAAGCAGACTGAGAAGGCACAACATGGTAGCAAAGCTGAATGGTAATTTTGAAGAAACCTGTAGAATTGGAAATGTCTGTTTCCAAGGTGGCAGAAAAATTAAAAAAGCTGAAAGGCCTGGATTTAATCATCTAGGTAATCTTCATCCTCCAATACTCAAAGAATCAGCACGGCAATCACAAATATTACAATAAGGATTTTCAATAAATCTTACAAATTTGTATTGGTTCTATCTAATCGCTAGTCGTAGACCTAGGAGCTATATTTAAGAAAGAGAGGGAAAGGGTATTCTAGATAGCAGTAAAGTCAATAATCTGACAATAACAATATGCATAATTTTAGAATAAACTGTGAAGGAGAGAATAATTAGGCATTGGGTAATTTGAAAATAACATACACTGAAAAATGGATTTTCTAAGAGGAGGCTGTATCAAAGCAATATAATATCCTTCTTTGATTGTGTAAAGGTTTTGAAAATAGTAAAGTACAGCTCTCACCTAGCGTAATTTTAGTTTCGTATTTGATACAATTTCACAAGGAAAAATGTTTAAGATGGAGAAGAAGAGTGTTAATGGCAAAACTGAAATTTGAATAAAATATTACTCAGAGAAAAGACTATAATGAAGTGCCTTGAAATGGGATGGCTCAGGATATATTGGACTTCCTCAGGGACTGTTTTTAGGATTAGTCTTATTTAATATTTCCATAACTGATGGTCCCACAAGAAGTAGGAGTACACTTATTAAAGTTAGTGATAGCCCAGAAAGTCAGGAGGTCTCAAACCAGAGGAACATCAGACTAATCACATGCAGATTACATTACAATAATAGAAATGTAACAGAGTAAAGCAAAGTCATTGAGTAGAGACTAAGAACAAGACTTTCTGCAGCAAACTAGGAGCTTGCCAGTTAAAGATCTCTGGTGAAGAGAAAGCCTGACAGTAGCCTGTGAAGCACCAGTGTGATGCAACTATGAAAAAAAGCAAATGTGATCCTGTATGAGAAGAATTGTATTACTGTAGCTCTGTAGGCACTGATGTGACCTCATCTGAAGCACTCCACAGAATTCTGACTACTCATGTACAAGAAAAGTAAAATTGAATCATGTTCTGGGAATAGTTACTGGGATTATCACAGACGGTCTGGAGGCTTCATGTTGCCTTCATGGAGTAAGAACCATGTGAGCTAAAAGCCAGCATGGCCATCAGAACAAATAGGCATAAACTGGCTCTAAATGATTTCTGCCTAGACATGAAGTTGCATCATGACCAGAGCAACGATGTTCCAGCACAACCACTCAGAATAAGAACAGCCAAGGAAGAAGGAAAAGGAATGGGATCAAGTTAACTTAATATGCAAGTTTATTAAGATGTTATGAAAATAATTATATAGCATGACTCTTTGTAACAGCAGTGGACAGGACTCATTGAGCCAAGAGGAGCCCTTGAATCCAAATGTGTTCCTATGTCAACCTCCCTTCCCCCTCCTCGTCTCCCTTGAGCCCGTACATCACTTTGATCTGCCCACTCTGATCCTCCACCACAAAGGTATTCACACAAATTTACTCTGAGAGGAGGATATGACAGTCTCTCTTGAAATGTCCACTGTATATATTTCCCAAACCCTTTCAGGACTGTTTGCTCCTTTGAATAAACGGCTTGGGGTTTGTTTTTCCGGTAATCTTTTATAACTTAAAAAAGTCCTTCTGAAGAAGAAACCACACAAGTTTCCACAGTTCATTTGCATCTTCTTTGTTCCAGCCTAAATCTAATTCTTTAAAATATTTGGGGGTTTTTTTGTTGTTTCTTTTTTTTTTTTTTTTTAACCTGGAAGGTCACTCCAACTCCAATTCATAATCTTCCTTTACAAAAATGGAGTTTGTAATTTCTTCTGAAACTAAAAATAGAGAATTTGCCTGATGGTATTAACTTAATTTGTTTCCTTTCCCTTTAGGTTTAGTTCAATATGTTAAACAACATCTACAACACTGTAATGGTATGTGCTTCAATAACTTTGTGCCAATAAACTTTTATCGGCTATCGGCTCCAACATTCTTTACTTATTAAGTATAGGGCTGCCACTGTTTGAATTCATTGACAGTTTCTGTCACAAGCATTTCCTAATGATGCTATATAAACTGAATAGGAAATCTCATTGTAAAAAAAAGTTCCAGCAGCACCCTTTCAGCATCTTTCAACAATAAACCTGAGCATAGGAACATGATTTAAGCTGTTAGTATAACACATGTAACAAAAAAGTAATTCATGTCACAAAACAGGTAGCCGTAGAGACTCAAAATTAAGCAATGCAATACAAAGAGTAAAAAAGGTTAAGCCCATTGTGAGGAAAACCTACGGTAAGGAAGTATGAATAAAATCATCCATGGAAAATGTATAATCATAGTTTCCAGAAAAATGAACAAAAATAAAATTCATACTACATCATTTTCTCCATAGAAACAATTAATTAACTGCCAACACCCTTTAGAATATAATAGCACTGAATTTCATTAAAGCTTTTCCTGAAGAAACACTGTAATAGTTCTTCTGTACAAAAACAAAGTGTCTGTTTTGCTCCAGCCTTCACTCGGTGAAGTCCACTCCGTGGGTTCATTGCATCCATGTGGAACCCTCTGAAATTCAAGCAAGCTCTCTACAAGTGTCAGGATCTGCACACAAGCGCTTACTGTAAGCTACAACTTCTGTTTACCCACATATGAGTAAACTTTTCTATCAGAAATGAGTCATCAGATTCAAACCTAAGCCCAAGCTTGGCCAAAATTCAGGAGGCTCTAGACCCACTTTTGATTTTGCTGGCTAAACCTAGGCAGGATGGCTCACATCCTGAGTTCAACGCATAATTGCCTTTGAAGATTTGAGCCTTAACTATTTCTAAGCCAGCCATCACCATGCCATCCATGTGACTAATGAAAGCATTCTTAAACAGCACATTGTGGCTGGATCAGAAACTTTGTCGTGGTTTTGTTTTTAAAATGATAGAAAAAGCACATGGAGAAAAATTTCTGTTGACAGTTTCTTATAGGGAAAAGAAACTATTTTTAGTGATGCATACATTTTTGCTGAAAATGTCTGTTTTCTGTGCGAAATGCCAACTTTTCAGTTTGGTGATTATTGGCTTATTTATTGTCTTCAGCTGTAAGAGGATATTAAGGTGACTTTGGGTTATCTTGCTGCTTAATGTATATGGTTATGTGTCAGAGCAGTCTCAGACTCCCCTTTTGCTGGTAGGCATTTTGGCAAACTCTTGGGTGATTTATTTTTTTTTTCCTGCACAGTAGCAGGAATGGGAAGTAATGTTCCATTCAATTCTTTCAGCTGTGACTACTATTAATTATTTTCAAGGTTTGCCTTAGAAAGACACTCTCACAGGAAACTTACTCTTAGTCTCACCTATATGTGCAGGGTGGTTATAATTCTGGGGGTGCAAATCACTCCAGGCTGAGGGGGAAGATAAAAATGTTTTTTCTGTGAATTCTCATGAGGGACTTGGTTTCAATGCCAAAAAAAGAGTTTATGGAGCAGTGAGATCCTGACTACATGCACACTGGGTAGGTTAAACACTGGACACTGGCTGAAGGATTACTTTCAGAATTATATGGTCACAAGGAGGTAACAGAGTTGACTGAAAATAGCTATTCCGCCATTAATAGAGAAATACTCCTACCGGCATTCCCTCAGGTACTGAGCATGCAGCTTCAGCTGTTGCATATACATTGCTTTTTATCTTTTAACCCTGTTTTTTCGTAAGTCTCATCGCATTGCGACTGAAGAGAAAAAGTACTCAAAACGAGCCCACGAGCACGAAACCCCCAGCCAGACCGAGCAGAGGCAGCCGGCAAGCGCTGAGGAGGAAGGCGGGTTCAGGGTGTTTGGCTACTGAGCAGCCCCTAGCGACCGGCTCTCCCCATTACAGCCTCCGGCTTTTCCGACTCCAGGAAAGGAGCGGGGAGAAGAGCAGCCCAGCTTTCCCAGAGTCCCAGCAACGGATTATTACAAATAAAGAAAGAGTACAGATACCAACTCGAGACTTACAAAAGCACTGACAAGCTACAAAATAAGTCATCGCTTCAAGACAACAAGGACCTCTTTTTAACCCCAGTACGTAACTTGGATTAAAAAACAACTGGCATCCCTTGTTTGACCCACCAAAATAGGAACTGAAGACACTTCTACAGATATACTATCTTTTCACTTAAAATTAACTAATGACTTATAAATCAAATAATGGAATGAGGGATTGTTGGTATTATTTCCCCACTGGATGCTACAGCACGTTAAAAAAGTTTACATTTCATAGAGAGACAACAACGGACTCTTTTTGGTCACCTATTGGACTGCTTGCTGCATTTGAGTGACTCAAGAAAATCCTGCAAGCTGTAGAGTTTGCTGGTAAACAAACAGGAAAAAATCATCTGCTTCGGCAATATGTGGGATTCTTTTTTTTTTTTTTTTCTCCCTGCAACAGTAACTTTTTTTCTAAATACTTTCACCAGCTTCAGGAAAGGGTGGGTTAGAGTCAGGGGTTTCCTGAGCCTTTTCAGAACATGGTTTTAACGTAGCCATGTGTTCAGAAGAGCCCCCAGAGAGTCTTGTTTTGGAACACTCTGACGCCTACACATTATTATCTTTGCTACGTTTTGCAGTTTTGTGTGAAATTTATTTTTAATCTTTAACAAAACATGCCCCTGTTTATCTTAAATTCAGAAAAGGTTTAATAATTTAAAACAAAATAACTTTTTAAATAATTAGATTTACAATGAATGCCAAAACATAAAAGTATAAAGCAAGTTAACAAGAAAGGACTTCTAAAAGATCAAAGAAAATGTGTTTATTTGATTTGATTAAAAACAAATAAAAAGTACTTTCACTTTAACAGGTTATAACTGGCTGTTGACAGAAACCAGTGAAAGAGTTTCCCAGTCCCACAGGATAAAGGTTTTCTTCTGATAGAGGTTCACGTACTCAGAACAGATTGCCCACTGATACGTCAAAGGAATTGTATTTTGAAAAGCGACAAAGCTGCATCAATATTAAAAATGGTGGATACAAAGGCAAGTTTCCTTGGATAACACACTCCTTTTGCTACTATTAAGTAGAATTGATGGTGTAAATCAATGGGTATTTCTAGCTTCCATCCTTCTATACACAAAAAAGCTCTGGGAATGGGAGGGGTAAAAAGTACCATTAAATTTAGTGGAAAGGCAGGATATATTAGCTCAAAAACTGCTTTAACATAGCAGTAGAGTTCCCAGAAGAGAGCTGGCTTCTGCAGATCTCCTCCTCCATGGGCAGAGGAGGTTGGTATGTGGCAGCCTTTGCCCCGCCAACCGTGTTGTGCCTCTGTCATGCCAAGTTTCGAGTCTACCAGGGAAGTCTCTCCCCAAGGCTTCAATGGAAACCTCTCATGAAATGATCCCATGCTGGGATCCAGGCACAAAAAAGCTAAGTAATTGAAATAGGAATTTGCTTTAAGTCAGACTGTCTAAAACTTTGTTTAATGAGGTTTTATGTCTGTTGATACCAATTTTACTGCTAAAAGAGCATTTGAAACAGTATAGGTTTTTTTAAAAGAGTAAACACTTTCCTCATTTCTAAACGATAAAAGAATCCATGGTCTAAAGATCGCTTGAAACCTCAGTGAAGTCCCCTAGCTAAACCAAAAAGACCAGATTTGACATTCCAAAAATGCCGAGGTAGAAACATCCGGAAAATATTTAAAACAGTCATACATTTCAGACCTTCTCTACACAAAATGATGAAAAAAACATTCCTAAAAAAATAATAATTTGCAGGTTATCTTTAAAAGCAATGTGAAATTCATCATCGTAACTTTACAGAAGTAATCATTTTAGACGAGCGGTAGTTATTTTCACACTAATTTTAGAGTATCCACACACTCTAAAGAGTATGTCCACATATCCTTTTAAGTGTTCACATACAAGAATGACCTCTTTAGCAACCACAGGCACTGCAACTCACTTCCCAGCCTGTTACCATCAGCCTGGAAGATGCCTTCAGACAGACTATCCAGACCTGCACGCCAGCAACATTCCCTGGCAGGCAGGCTTCAGCACACAGGGCCCTGCATGCTGGGGCTGCTGCGCCTGGCGCAGTGCCTGTGGGCTGCTCTCTGCACTCTGGTGAGCCTGGTACCAGGGGAAGCCTTGAAATCACCTGCAATGCAGAGGGCAGCCATACCTACTGCTTCTGAGCAGTCGAAGCACTCATCGCTCACCACATGCTCTCATCTCTGATCAAAGATTTGGTCAGTCCAATAGTTGCTCATGTAACTCCTATTAACTTGCAGTGGGCCGCAGAGAGGAATGAGATACTACTCCAGTCATCTGCTTTTGAGATGCTCACTGTAAAATCATTAGAACAAAGCTGGTTGTGAAAGAAATCAAGCCTTGCTCCAATTTAAAATACTTGGTAATTTGATGAGAAAATATGTGTGTGATTTGTGTTTATGTCTGGAAGTTTTCCCTAGCATGAAAGCCTTTAAAGGAAAACCAGATCTTTCTTGCAATGTATGCTCTTTCATGTTATGCAGCCTAGACTGTGGATTGCAGTGATGTCAAAAATGTACATGGAGTGATTGCATCCTGTCTGCGTCCTGCAAGAATGACTTTGAAAGTTAGATGTTTCATCTCTACAGTCATATCCTGACCAACAAACTCAGTCAATAAATAAATACATTTAATGACAAACCTAGCTTTTTCTGTAAGCTGCAGTTAAACAGGAACTTGTTTTTTCTATTCACATCTATTCTATAATAATGAATTCAGCACCACAATATCCGAGTACCCATTATAATTATAAGATCAGAGAAACCTTTGTGGCACCCGTTTTCCTAAAAACGATTGAAAAAACCCCGTCCTCCATTTTCATTCTTTTGAAGTCTTTGCTCCAAGCCTAAGACCTGAATACAAAGGGCCAGAACTTTGGTTGAGAATCTGGGGTTTTTTTAAGTGGTGAACTGATTTTGCCCAAGAAAGAGGAAAACAGAGTATAAAGCATATGAATTTTTCATTCATTTTTTCCAAAGCTGAGTGTGCCATTAAAACATATGTAAAATTCTCATTTAAATATAGTTTTTATGCAAGATTTGGTGTTTAATTGTCATGCACGACATTTGTAGCACCAGAGCAACTCAGGGCAAAATCTGAAAGGGTTGAGTGAGCTACATGTCTCAGAAGAAATATGTAAAATAGATATGCCAGACACGCATCTGGAGCTATGCATCGAATTCTGCGGCAAACTTTCCATGATTGTTGGAAAGTCCTTTAAGTGCAAGCTCATATTAACGCCATTACCCCACTGTTACTGTTGCTATTAATATATGCCGATTGACACAGTATTTACCCACTGTTCTCAAAATTCATTTCCAAACATTAACCTGCTGTAGGCCTGTCCCTGTTGGTCACTAACAGAAGATCGGGGTCCCGAGGGCTGCCCTCGGTGCCTGGTGCACCCCGATACCTCTCATTCACACAGCGCTGCCCAGGCAGGCTCCGTGGCTGGCCCACCTCCCAAGGCCATCTTTACCTCAGGAAGCATCGCTGCCTCATTTCACTACCTCAGGCTGTCAGCGCTGTGATGCTGTTAAGGTCACCCAAGGTCTCTGCTTTTGCTGCCTGCAGCCCACTGGGAGAGGATGTGTTTGACCAAGAAAAGCACCCCCCACCTGACACCACAACATGGCCGCCCTGGCCTACCAGCCACTAGCCAACTCCAGCTCCTTCTTGAGGCCAGGTTGGTACCAGAACCAGTGGGTTTTGCCGGCATGAGGAAACAGTGCAGTAAGTCTGTGAGCAACAGCCCTGAAAGCAGGTAAGCCATAGCCAAGGAAGGCACAGGGCCGGAAAGGGAGCCTTCGCCCCCCACACCACCTCAGGGCTGGGCGGCCGCCGTCAACCACCACCGCCTCAGGGCCGCTGCCGCCCCGCCCCCTGCGGGACCCCGCCCCCCCGCGCGGCCCCGCCCCTCCCGGGCCGTCGCGGGGGGCGGGGCCTGCTGTTTCCTCCTTGCGTCTGACGCAGCGCGCCAGGGGCGGAGCGGAAGTGAGGAAGAGGAGGCGGCGGAAGTAGCTGCTGGTGTGGGGCGAAGATGGTGAGTCGGGGCTTGCGGCGGCGCCAGGCGGGGGTCGTGGGTCGTCCTCGCGCTGCAGCGCGGCGGACCGGCGCTCGTGCGCCGGCCTACCCTCACTCGGCTGTTGGGGTCCCTGGAGGTGGCCACCGTTGGGCGAGGGGCGATGGGGCCGTGCTGAGTCACGGGGTCTGGCGCGGCCATGGCGGGCGCTCGGGCTGCCGGGTCAGGGGCCCTCACTGGGGGAGAGGCGTCCCTCGTCGTCCCCCCCCGCCCCGCGCGGGCCGGTCTCCGCTGGGCATCCTCACGGGCGCTCGGGGCTGGGGAGGCGCGGAGCGTGCGCGGCTGCGGTGAAAGCTCTTCTCCTGGGAGCGAGGGGGACGGGGAGGCCGAGAGCCCCTGTCATTCCCAGACTCCCGCAACCGGGGGTTTCGTGCGCCGCAGCTCCTGCGGAGGGAGGTCGTGCTTCCATCCTTTGTGGTGTGACCACCTGAGACGTACTGGGCACTGGCATGACTTGAGGGCGTTGCTTTTGGGGAGTATTTCATAGTTTTCTCCTAACGTTTGACTTTCACTTTGGTCATCCCTCTTGTCACATATTCTGGGTAATGTATCTCTTTAATGCTTTCACTTACAGCAGTCTCAGAAAGGTCAGGTCAGTGTTGAGTACGTTAGTTGGTCGATGCATTATATGCATGTAATAACAGGTATTGTAGTGTTTTTTTAATAGCTGTTAGGTTATTGCTAGTTAACACGTTAGTACAAAAGACTGTGACTGTAAGCAAGAATTTTCTGTTGAATCTGAGAGTGCTGCTGGAAGAAACTCCTGCACTGAACAGCTCATCACTGTCACCTTCCAGAGATTATTGCTATCACCTTCCAGAGTTTATTATACGTTGGCCTATTGGTGGAGCAATTTGTATGAACAATCCTAAAGTCACTGCAATAAAATGGGGCAGGTTAGCGTGAAATTAGTGGTCTGGGTTAAGGTGGCTTTACTTAGTCTGTGGAGGTGTGTTTTTCTGATCTTCTGCTACAAGCTACGTTTTTTTCTTTGCTCTTTCAGTTAACTGGCACACCAGACCACTTGAATACAGCTTGTCCTCCTTATGGCAGCCTTAAACCATGGATAAAATCAATTTGATCTTACTTGATTGTGTCTGTATTGAAGTAAATGAAGGAATACTCAGATGTGTTCCTTTCTGTCCTGTCAGCTGAGCATGACCTGCCTTCTTCCTTTCCATCCCTGCAGCCCAGGGTGGGAGTGAGCAAGGGGTAATTGTGAGTTTAACTGTTTCAGCCAGATCCAAAAAATGTGTTATCGGTACCTTTAACTGTTATCAGACTCTCTGAAAGAATTCTAATTTAGTGTGGGGTTTGTGTTTTGGTCTTTGGTGTTTTTCTTTTTTTTTAAAAAGAGACTGTAAAGTCTAGGTCTTGTACATGAGTAGTTTAAGGAGTCTTTGAGCACTTTGTTTCTTTTGCCCGGCCTAATGGCCCATATGAAAGGGGTCTTGTTCCGTTAAAGTAATCCTCACTTTTTTTGTTCCAGAATTCTAGAGGTGCTTCTTCTCTGTTGAAGGATAGCATCCCAATTACTGAATTTTCAGCTTCAGGACCATTTGAAGGTCATGATCTTCTGCGTAGAGGGTATGCTTTACTTTTTCTTGTTAAATTGTGCTGTAGCCGATGTTGAACTTCAGATATAGGAAGAAAATATGTGTTAAATGTTGGCTTTTTAAAGAAGGTTATTGGAAGGTGTGTCACAGAAGCTATAGCCTAAAGTGTACGTATTTAATCAGATTGTCTTTCAAGCATGAAGTTACTGTGAAACATCACTTCAAGAAGTAAATAACATTAATGGACTTTTACCTGTGTGATACTGCTCTTCAGAAAAGAGAGGGCAAAGTATTAATGATTATGAAAGATATGCTAGTTTTAGTATACTTATATATGAGTGTGCCATAGCACTGTGGGAAATAGTTAATTTCAGTATTGGTAAAAAAAGTAAAGTTAATATCATAAAAATAGTGGGTTTGGGTTTTGGCATTTTACATGAGTGCAAAACTATGTACATGTCTTAGATAATGAATCTAAAATAAGTTAGTGGATTTTAAAATGTGAGTAATACAGCTGGGGGGAAGGTATGTACAATATTCAGTTGCAAAAGCTTGGAGACTTCTAAAATCAGATACCATGGAGCATAATTAAATCTATGATGTTTTAATTAATAACTTTCTCTATTTCTGAAGGGGGTCAAGGAAGAAAAACTGTCACTCTGTTTTGTCAAATGTAAAGAAAAAAGGATGCCTGAAATTTAAATTCTTTTACTTCTGGTAGTGCTGCAGTTAGAGGTCTTACTTGCTGCTTCACTATTAAGCTTTTTTTTTTTGTAGTTCAAACTGTGCTAATTGTGTGTCTCTGTGGGTTGATGTTTGTATCTGAGATTTTTGGAATGCAACTTAAAAAACGATATCCAAATTAATTTTAAGTTCAATTTTTTTACTTACTTTTCTAGCTTTACAAGTGTGAAAAATGAATTGTTGCCCAGTCACCCGCTGGAGTTGTCAGAAAAAAATGTAAGTATGACATCAAATGTAGCTATCTTCACTCTTAACAAATTATGAAGTTTAGATTAACAGTTACCTGGACTGCTTTGTGTGGTAAAAAGCAACGAGAAGGGTCTTGCCTTTAAGAGAATAAAGATGTTCAACAATAGTAACACTTTATTTATACAAATAACACTGTTGGCAAATTTGTTTAATGTTAACCCCCCACTTGTGACTCTCTACTTCAAGGATGTAAGCAGGCTTCCAAGTAGGGATTTCCTTAGTAAGGTTTAGTCATCTAAAAGTTAAGCTAGTTATGTATACAGCTTCTATAGTTAGGTGGGGAGCACACCTATCACTTCAGGAAGGCTGATTGTTCCATTTTGTCTATAGGTTTACGATATATCTTCATTTGCAAACTTTCGGTCTGTGAACACAGAAATGTTTTCCATTAACTTACTTAATCCCATCTAGAAATTTGACACATACGGTTTGTTGTAAGTGTATGCAATCTTGTCTGCCTTAGTCATCACTCATGGACCACTTGAGTGGTCTGTGGACCACAGGTTGAAGGTAAAGGGAGACTAGACTGGCAGCCTTGGCTAAATAGCTAGTTGAACTGAATGTCATCATCTCTGGTGCCTGTTTTGTTGGCACAGAAGATTTGATGTGATAAAATGTCCTGAAGCAAAGGCAGTATTTGGATAGAATGTTTCAAATTGCTAAGCTAATCAGTGTGATGAGGCCTGAATGTAATGTCTAATATATTCTAATTCTAACCAGTGCTGGTGCTGTCTTGAGCTAGTGTTGTCTTGAGTTAAAAGGATGATGTTAATGTGACACCAACTTCATGAGCAGAGCTGTTTGTCAATTGATGGCTTTTTTTTTTTACAACTGACTGCTATAATGTAGTTTTTAACTCTGTTTTTGTTGTGTAAAACTTGCATTATTAAAAGGTAGCGTGCTAGAGAGAAAAAAATGCACAAAAATCATTAAAACAGACAATGTGATCCCCTAAGAAGTATGTGAAACTTTTAAATTGTTTTTTCCCACATATTGTTTGGTTAGTTTTTCTGTACGTTTGTGGTCAGTTTATCTAAGTGTAATTTTCATGTACATTTGAATGTGAAAAGACTTAGCTTAGCCTGAGATAGTTATGGCTGTTTTTACTGCCATAAATGGCAGGTTATTCAGGTAGCACTAGTAGAAACCAAATCTTTCTGCTACCCAGATAAGGACCCCTACCTCTATAAAATAAATGAACTGGAAAAATAATGTGATGAGAATTGTAAGTTTGGGATGAAGCATATAAATAGTATTTTCTGTTAACTTTTGAAGAGCATTCAATATAGGTTGTTATGAGAAAGTGCATGTTATGCCTTTGACCTGTAATTTCCTGTTGGTTTTTGAGATCCCTTTGCATAAACGGGATGATATTCTCATGCTAGTGGCTTTTATCATGGTGATTGAGTACAGGTTTTAAAATAAGAGATGTGTATTTTTTGTTTTACTTCACAATGTTGTTTTGTGTCAACATGATAGGCGTGTAGTCACTACTATAAAAGCCAAATTTGAGGCTGGATTACTTGAGTTTAAGTTCAACATTAAGCATGCTACTTTTGTGTATCTCAGTATTTGTGAGCCAGCACTTTTTCATTAAAAGAGCCCTCTACTAAATAGATTTTCTTTGTCTTCCTGATCAATTTCAGAGCAGTTGGTAAAATTATGAGCTTTCTTTTGCTTCTCAGAGTCATACAGAGTATATGTGGTGCTCTGTCTTCCTACTTGATCAGAAAATAACTATTTCAAGTGTTTTCAAGTAGAGTCTTTGGTGGCTAATAATAACATCAGTTGTGGCTTTCAAGTTCGTGTTCTTACTTTAAACCAGACTTAGCTTCCAATTCGTGTTGACAATGCTGTAGTAATGTAAAGTAGTGCAAAACTACACCACTTGGTGGTGTTACATGTCCTGTCAAAAATAACAAAATAAAATTGCTACTATTGATTTGTAATAAAATCCAGCAAAAAGCAATTTTAGTTTCATAAAACAAATACTACTGCATCGCTATCTTTCATGTACATTTGAGACACACATGATGGAATCACTGAATTTTTGCATATAAATTTAATAAGCATGTTCATTTAAGTAGGATGTCACAAATCTCTTCTATAGCTGTAGTTGAAAGTAACTTTTTCTAAAATAAAAATCAATGTTATTACAGTTCCAGTTAAATCAAGATAAAACAAACTTTGCCACGCTGAGAAATATTCAAGGACTCCACGCACCTTTAAAGCTGCAGATGGAATTCAGAGCAGTGAAACAGGTAGGCATTTTTATCCAACTGGTATAACTTAAACCACTTGAAACAATGTTTATCTCGAATACTGCTTTCAGAGTCATCTTTCTTTGTTGAAATACCTTATGGTTCCAAAAGAAATTGTTTCACTGGATTGCTTTTATTAAAACCAGCCAACCAAACACTGCAATTAATAGTTTCCAGAACAGTCAGTATGTTAAAGCCTTTCAGCTGCTGTTCTTTTATTAGTTACTTGGTGAAGTGCTAATTGCTCTAGGTTTTCTGTTGACTAGCTTCCTGTAAGCCTTCAGATAAAAACAGGAGGAATTGAGTATTAATTCCTCAAATTAATACTCTCCTCTGTAGAACGTATGACCTTCATGGGAAGGAATCTCTGCATCTGTCGGGCAAAGAGAGTTAGGGATCTGAGGCAGGTAGTGATTTGGGAGTGGATATAGACATAACGTGAAACATGAAGCAGAGAATTTGCTATGTGCTTATTACTGTTCTGCAGCCTTTCTTGTAAGATCAGGCAGGGGAGGTCTACAGGGAATTAAGTCCAGAGGTTTTAACTCTTAATTGGGAAGTTGAGTCTGTCTCCTTTTCCTTGTTATCTCTGAGGATGGAGAGTAGCTGGAAGGAGTTTGACTTTGTCCCTTAGGAAACATGGAAAGCTGACTGGTCCTAGCAAACTTTTTTGGCTTGTTGAAAGCTGTCAAGCTGTTAAGAGTTGTTTTTCCAAGTGAATTGGAGCAATTTTATACTCCCTTCCAGTGGATCAGGTGCTATTAAACTACAGTAAGCTGCATTAAACTTGGCAGAAATTACTGGTCCTGAAGATGTGGAAGTCAGACAGGATGTATGAAGACATCCCTTGATCTCAGCTATGCTGTTGTGTGAGGAGAAGTCTTTTTCCTAACTGATGTTAGCACATGGCAGAAAATGGGGCAGGTGAGGATATCGTGCTAGTGTGTCCCCACAGGTATACTTGGGGTGATGGGTGGGCGAAATATGAAAATTAGAAGGTTTTTCACTCCCAGCTTCATGTTAGAGATACAAGTTCTCTTGTGGTTTAATTTCACTTTTCTTAAATATTTACTGGAATAGTGTATGTGAACTTCTGACAATTGTACCAGTAGAGATCATGAAGTCTTTTGACATTTTGTGTGTAAAGAGATAGCTACATAATAATTTTATGGTTGTGAAATATGTTCGTGATATAACTGAAGTATCACTACTAGTAGTGAATGCAATTGTAAGTATGGATATGCAATTCTCAGAATATTTAAGATCTGAATGCTGTGTGTACCACTTGAAGTTTTTTTGTAATACTGTGGGCAAAGCATACAGAAGAGAGTGTTGAAAGTAACTGGGAGTGGAATTGCTGGGGATCAGATGATAAGTAATTATGATTTAGATTAATTGCAAGAAGGATTATGTTTAGATGTGAAAATCAGTCTAGCTCTTTCTTACACTTACATTCCTGACTTGTCAGAGATGTAGGAAACTTAGAATGTGGTTTCCAAACACTTCAGTTGCCCCATACTACTGCAGGGTGTCAGTGTGTTTGTTGCAGTGAGCCTCCCCAGCTTTACATAATAACAGAGGAGGAAAAAAAAAATATTCTGCTTGTTTTTAACTGCACTTTTTGCGGTAGTAGCTGCACTGCAATGAAAGCTACAAATCTAGTGAAAGGCTGTTCTTTTCAAAACACAACTATAAACAATAGAAGATGGTGGTGTTAGGTAGGTTTTGCTGTGTTTGTGCCAGTAGTTCTCTTACTTTATCGTTGTTTTTGGAAGAAGTGACTTTGCCTGTCACTTTTCTTAGTTGCTTCTGACTGAGAAATCCAAATATAAAACTCAATTTCAGACTTGCAGAAACTTGAGCTCTTGTTGTCTTTCTACAGGTCCAGCGTCTCCCATTTCTTCACACCTCAAACATAGCACTGGATACTCTGAGGGGAAATGATGAATGCATCAGTTTTGAGGATATCCTTAATGGTAAATATGTTCTGTTTTGAATGTTATGGAAACATTTAAATGCAGAATTTGGGAACTGTGAAGTTCTTTGCCTCTACAGAATAAGAGAATTAAATGCACAAAATACAAAGAAAAAAATTGAATTCCTAAAGGCAAAGCAGCACCGCAGGCAGGAAAAATAAATACGGTTCAGCTGCTAGTTGTGTGGAAATTAGTCTGAAATACTGAGTAAGCCACTGTTTTGCTTTTAGACTGGGTTTCTAAAGGAGTAGAAGATTATGCACTTATGTTGTATGCCTTGTTTCCCCAGGAACTTTGAACTACTTGTGCAGATTTTGACAGGTAGAGGTTACAAAGATACAAAATTTTTATAAGTTCTATAATTCAAAAGAAAGAAAGGCTATAGGACAGATACTGAACTAATGAACCAGAGATGTGGCAGGGAGAAGGAAGGCTCCCTCAAATTAACTCCACAGTTTGCAGTTGTGTGGTGGGCTACTGACTGATGGTTAGTAAGTGTGGCATAGAATAAACCTGGAAAAATAGTTTAAAAAAAATTATTTCTTCCTAGCTGGTGGTTAAGGACATGGAAGGAGGCAGAGGGTGTTTTGAGGTGGGACTGGAGAATGGAAAGAGCCAGGGAGATAGGAAACTGGAAATAATGGAGGGGTAAGTGGGGAATCTAGAGGCATGAGGTAAATGGTAAATCTGGGATTACTTTCTGAGATGGATTTACATGGAGCAAGGGAAGGAATCTTAGGTTATTGTGGTTCAGGGGGTAGAGCAATGTCAAACATAATTTGTAGGAATTTGATTATTTACCATTGCTCACAACAAGCTGTAACGTATTTATACAGTGCTAAAGAGTGAGTGGGTAAAGAGTGTTTTGGTAAGGTTCTATTTGTCATCTGGGGCTGGATTAGATAATTTTGGTGTCTCTGGAGGAATCAAAGGCATTAATATGCCTTATTTATGGAAGGAAAACACTCAAATACACCCATAAAGAAAGGTGTATTTCTTCCAAAGTGCAGTCACAACCTTTTTTCCAGCCTTGATTTTTGTTTTTTTAATTTTTTTTTTGTATGGAAATGAAGTTCATACTATCAGTATTAGTATTTCTCATGCTCTCTGCACATTCCTTGATAACCTTTGAGTACAGTGGCTAATGTCAACCCTACTTTACAGAATGGAGGAAACCTCAGAGAAGGGCATAGAATTTCTCTGAAACCAGGTGGTTAGGTGGGGAACAGAAACCATGAGTATGGCCCAAGTAACAGAAGGGCTGGAGAGTGAGCTCCTATTGTGCAGAGAAGTTCCACTGGGAGGACGTGGGGCACCTATGGGGAGAAGCTTCAGTCAGACTTGAGTTCTCTTAAACGCAGAACTCTATCAGCCTTGAGATTCAGGCTATAGGAGACTGTGCCTATGTAGAACTGGTTGGTTTAACTTGAAGAGTGTGTGTGGGATCCACATGAAATGCTGTTCCACTATAGATGTATTTGTTATCTGATAATTGCTTTGGATAGAGATTTCCAACTTACAGCCCTGCATTGTGCAACACTGGCAAAAATCAGTCAAGTGTTGCACTAAGCATTAGAATGAGGGGCGAGGGGGGGAGGGGGAAACCATGTTCATAGTTACTGTTGGTCTTTGTAGCTTGGTAAAAGCCTCATGCTGTTGACTTTTTTTTTTTTCCCCAGATCCTTCACAGAGTGAGGTTATGGGAGAACCACACATGATGATGGAATACAAGCTTGGTTTATTGTAACAAAATGTACTTCACAAAAATGTTTTGTGCGTGTCTTTATACTGAAGATCTAAATACATGATACTAAATTGACACTCACAGTGTTAAGCAGTCCTACAGTTATCATTTGCCTTCCTTGATGAAAAGGCACATTAAATGTTTAAAGTCTTTAAGTTGTTCTGTGCTTGTTGTCAATTATATAAATGTCCTGTAACTAGGTAGTTTAAATAATGTCTCTTCATAGACTGCTCAGGATAATAGCTTCTTAACTATGGAAATGCTATATATGTATACAAGAAATCCAAAAATACCCATGCATTTTAAAACTGATTACTGTAGGTAAATGCATTTAATGGATGTTCTTGCAGAAGAACTTTTTAAGGGGGAAAAGAAGGTATTTTCCATTGAGTAACTCTTTGTTCGTGAAAATTTCCATACACTTTTTAAACTATTGAATAAAAGTTTGCTATAAATGCTGTTGCGTTCCAAAATATATTTAATCATAAATCAAGAATCTCTTATCCACAACACAAACAGTGTTGTTCCTTTTTCTTGCCATATTTTTAAAGATCTTTACCTTCTGCACTGGAATCCTGCTGCATACATTTTATCCCCCTCTGTTGACAGTTGTTCATGAGTGCGCCATTAAGCTTTGGGATAGAATTGGAAGTACTGTTGTAAGAAAGGAGTTAAAAGGTCTGGATTTTTTCATCTGTGTCCCTGAGAGGATATTCTGGTTTCTGAAAGTAGAAGGAAGTACCACTTGGAGTTTAAAGAGGTGTTTTAAAATCCATTTGGGAACATAATCCAAAAGAGCATGCCTAGATCTAGGTATTTTAGTATTCAGAGATTAAGAAAGAATGCAGTGCCTAATTACAACAGTACCTAATAAAGCTGCTGCAGTGAGAACATGAAGATGCAGTGGTACTAGATGACAAGTACAGAAACAATTTTTTGTGGATTTACCAAAATCAGATCTTTAATGGAGAACGAGAGACCTACACTTAAATACGCCTTTTTAAGGAGCAGGCCACTGTAATGTTTTCTATGTGCTTAAGTGGGGGGGATGTTATTAATTTCAGGGTTGTAACAACTATTTTTTAATTTCATACATGTGCATGTATCATATATAAATCCTGCAAGGCAGCTAATATGTGGCATATTAGGAGGAGGAAAAGTGTGGTTCAAAAGATGTCATCTCTTGTTATATGTAGGGAGCTTGAAACAGTATTTCTAAGACAGGAACTGTCTTTATTCAGCAGGTTTTAATGACTTGGTTAAACTGGTAAGTGCACTCAGTATTCTGCTGTAGATAATTTTAGCAGAAATGTTGCTATAAACCTCTTTTCACAATCCCAAACATATCCAGTGTGCTTAAATCTGCCACAAATTCCCTACCCATGTGGGCGAAAGCCTCCAGCTTCTGTCCTGTAAATTTTACAGTGCTTTTATGTGCACCTATTGCAAAATATTGTAGCAAATTAAAAACATGGAGATGACACAGTATGAGATGCTTTACTGGCGGCTTGATTTGGTTTTATATTTGAACTTGTTTCATTTAAGAAGCAAAGCTTCTAAAATTGTCTTTCACTTGAGACTTGCGGAAATTGGAGGCTTGTGCTATGAAATACAAGCTATTATTTCATTTGTATTTTTTGCTTTAGTGAGGCTAAATATAGGACCAATAAGTTGAACACGCAAGTGTAGACTACTCACTGTTTTCCCTAGCTGTCCTGGTCTTTCTGTGAGCTGATACACTTTATTAAATATCAGAATTGGCAGCTATTTTATAATTGACAAGTTTCTTGGGAGTTTTGTATAAAGCAAAAGTAAACTGTTGTTACAAAGCAAGCTTGGGGTTCAGTAGGCTTTGTATTGCTCTAGGCTCAGGCCAGAAAGGCTGAGAGATTATCTTGCCAGGTCTAGGACGAATTAGGGTACAGGCATGGATTTTTAGGAGGATTTTCAGGTCTGCCTTCCAGCGCTGTTCAGAAAACAGGGAGCCATCCCATAGTCGTACACAGTTACCGGTACCTTGTATCTCGCTGCCATAGTGTATCTAGTTAGTTGGCCTTTCCTGGTGTTGGTTAAAAGGTGGATGCTATTGTGTCTGAGCAAAACTACATTAAGACAAGTAATTTAGTAGTTTCTCATTAGTGCAGTGAAGAGTGGACACAGATTAGGAGGCTGGATGTAATTTCTAGGTGGTTTTGTTCAATGATTAGTATACTTTATTATAATCTTGGGTGAGATCAAGCCATATTCAGAGCAAGGAAGTTGCATCGTTCACTATGTCTGTAAGGAGCTAATTTTAGGGGTTAGCCAGGCTGGAACGCAAATGGCAGGTTCAGGAGGCCCGTGCAAGAATTTATGCTGTTAATAAAGTAACAGGAGTCAAACAGGACTGAGGCAAAGAGCTTCTGAGATAAAAAGGAAGGGTTACACTTGCACAGTGTTGTTGTGTGTTGAGCTGGGGACTGGGCTTTGGGGCCCAGCCCCTTCTCCCTATTTCTATGAGCCTCATTCTGTAAAGCGGGTGCTGTGAGTAGCAACCCGCAGAGGGGTGCCAAGCGAGGCGTGCTGACATGGGAGCTGGGACAGAGCCAGCCTTGGTCTCCCGTCAGACCCAGCCTGGGCAAGGGGAGGAAGGTGCCTGGAGACCCACTGGTCTGACAGGTGCAACACAAGCCCCCACGCCGACTTCTCGCAGACAGCAGTGCTGTCCCTGCTCTGCAATTCCCCACCTCTTCTGGGTGCTGATGTTCTGGGCAGCATCCTTTCCTCTCCCCAAGCCCAGGAGGGAGGCAAAAGCATATCTTCCTGCACTGCTGTTTGTTATGACCACAAGAAATAGATGATACCATAGTGCAGCTGCTTCTGTTTACATAAACATTACTCCACCAGTGATCCCACTGGCCATTTGTCAAAACAAAACAAAAAAAAAAGCCAGGACCACAAATACAACATGGAGTTTAAAAACACAAACTTCATTATTAATTTCTGTCAAAATAATTTGCATTTATATACAAATAGAGCAACTATTATAAACTTGGAAGATTTTGATTTAATAATCTGAAGCCCATTAGTACCTGGTTTCCTCAGCTGGCACCATGCTAGGCACTTCAAAAAAACCAGTTCATATCCTTCATGTGTTTTGACCTAAACTTACAGCCAGTTCTAAGTGCTGCATCTACCAGAAATACTTTGCTGACAGCAAGTACTTTGTACAGCAAAATCAAACCATAACAAAGCCATTCCTGAAGTGTATGTGTTCTCATTTGGACCGACACAATGCCACTGTGCAACGGGCTTGCTTTGTTGCTACCTTCTGAGTGCTAACAGAGGTGTGCATTGAAAAGGAAGCGAAGGCATGCACCCCTTCTTAATTTGCTTTACTTTTCCCAGGCAGTTTTGTGTGAAACAGTTAATTTCATAAAGTCTTACATAACTGCATAATGAAGAGGCAAGGAAGACAATGTAATCTTTGTGGTGAAATCCTTTACATCAGTTTTGTTAATCTCTGCATGCAGTCATTGTGTTTTGGACCCAGTGATTATTGTAAAACTCGGCTTGCTTCTTGAACAAGTTGGCAGCAACTTGGCCACCTCAAGGGAGTAGAATTAAGCAGTTTTATTTACTGGCTAGTGTCTAAACTAGCTAGAAAAAGCTAATGAACTTTAATTTCCAACATCAGCCTTGGTAGTTCAGGACCGAAGTGTAAGAGCTGGCTACAGTTAATAGCTGTGTAAATATTCATTCCCCCTGTTCTGGATAAACTGCACCCGTGACAGCCTCCTGGATAGCATAAACTCTCCTTTACCTTATTTGAACCTTCTTCCAAACTTCTCAGTGGTCATGATACGTAGCTTGGAAAAAATGCTGTTATTCAAGCAAAAAGGATCTACAATAGTATCATGATGTGGTACTAATTTTTTTGGTGGAGTACCACTGAGAAGCTCTGAGGAGTACTCTGTTCATGTGATGGATATTAATGGCTGTAAGCAGATCATTGATTATACAGCATATGCTCTGTCCATCTTCATTTTTATCCTATGCTGTGGGCATGCAAAGTCAGCTCCCACATCATAGTTCCTTTCCTAGAGTTTTCCCTCTGTGAATGTCAACCACTTTATGTTATTTTGTTTCCTCTATCTAATCTGTTTTGGGGAAAAGAGTAACATACAACCTACCTGTACTTTCAGGGATCAGAACAGCATTAGCTTTCCCACTCTCTCTGAAAAAAACACATGGGAGTGGTCCTTGACACGGTGTTATATTTACACTTCTGCTCTGCTGTGCATTCCAGAAGCTAATACTCTGGACAATTTCTACTTAGACATCTCAAACAAGACAGTGAAGACTCAATGCAGAAACTGATTTCTAGGTTTGGCAGTCTCACCTGTTTCCACTGTGGCCCTGGGCAAGTCACTTGTCCTCTGTTGATTTTTGTCTCTGCAACAGGGACGATAATATCTATTATGGAAGGAGGTTCTTAATAGCATTTGTAAAGTGCTTTGAAGATGAGAAATGCTGTTCAAGCACTCATAAATTATGCTGCATTCATTGCAAGATGATTAGATGCATGATTCAGATTTGGTCACCTCATTTCAGGGTTGTTAAAAAAAGATTCACTGAAAAGAAATGCTATTACAGCCTTTCACTAGAAGAAAAATTTAAGCTAAGTACAGCTAACTTAACTAGAAAACAAGAAATGTCTATGGGACAAAAAATAGAGGCGCCTGTATGCAGTCCCTAATATATGGAAAAATGATAAAAATAAATGTGCAATATGGCCTCTGCAAAATGTAGTAACTTCGCACTCTGCAAGCTGGAAATTTTCTAAGTATTACAGTTCTGTGTGAAAATCCATTTTAAGAACTAGTCACAGGCAAGGTCCACACATCATACATAAAACTTGCACAAATACTCTCTGCTAACTGCAGAGCAGTAAGTCGACTTACAGCAGGTGCAAGTACTGCCTCCAGTTGGTTGCTTTCTGAAAAAAGTACCTTTTAGTTTAGTAATTTTAGACAGGCCTGGGGGCTTCACCATTAAGACAGGCCTTTTAAGATGTACACAGTGGGCCGCATCCTCAGCTGGCAGGAGCTCCACTGGCTTCAGCAGAATTGCCAGCACCCTCTGAGTTGATAAGCGTATCTCTGTCGCCCCACTTGGAATGATACAGGATATATCACAATCCACAGATGACATTCTCAAACTTGAGAAAGGATAAGTGGAAAGAGAGTATCATCCTACCTCATTTTATTCTTCATGCTGAAAGCAGCATTAAAATCTCCATTGCCAGCCTATTTGCATAGTTAAGTATAAGAGCCAGCTTTATTCAAGTGCTAAAAAGAGACTGGGTAAAGAGCGCTATCAATTTAGTGCTTATTGCTGCAGGGCCACTTTGAGATTGCATCTGCAACTGTTGTGTTATCTCTGGTCTCTGTATGACATAATGGGCTCTGCCACTGCATGTCAGATTAGAAAACTCAGGTAGATGAATCCTTTGTTCAACTATCAACGCTCTCTATGCTGGATACTTCTTCGGGTACAAGCAGAGCCAAGTCCTCCCCATTCCAGCTTGTGCACAGGAGCCAGCTGTAAGACACAGATAAGACAGATACCTTTAGCTGCGATAGTTAAGTATAGCATGCTGATTCAGCACCGACAAACACACGGAATAGCTGTTACAGCCATCTTCTGTGGCACAAAGCTGTTGACTTTTCTTAGTAAACAAAAGCAATGAGGGTACTTGCCCTTATTATGCAAGTTAGACAATATCATTACTGCTGTCTTTGATAAGTACTAAACCACTATGCCTGATTTATTACAGACTGGAACAACTACCCTTTCTGCTCTCAAATAGTGACATTGCATGGCACTCTCAAAGGTTTTAGAGAAAGGTTATTCAAAGGGTGAGATATCTGAGACACTAATGACAGAAGGAAAAGAAAAATAACTTTCGAAAATGTACGGTGATGATGGACTACAGTCCTGATTGCAGGATGGACCAAGTGATGGCAAATATCTGGTACGTTTTGCACAGAAGAGAGTGCTTTCTTAATAGAAACTTTCTCTACCATACAGCACTGAAATAAACAAAAAACTAATATTTAATAAAACAAGTATTTACTAGGCCTTTGTTAATAGAACCGAGTTCCTCAATTTTTTATTACTTTATTGAAAAGTATACTCCACACACACGCAAGACCTCTTTGCTTCAACTCCCTCAGGTCTGAGACCCATCACTACCTTAGTCTTAAGTTACCATTAGTGCCGCTTCTCTGAATAGACTGTGTAAAACACTGTAGTCAGGCAGGCACAGACTTGAAATTATGTGAAATGTTATAAATCTATAGCGTTATCACTGCCTATTTAAAATTTAAAATGCAGCTGATGTAGAGATAAAAGGGGACTGAGGTAAAGTCTAGGCATTCGGAAAAAAGACAGAAGTCTCCAACAAGAATACCACCCTCTTAAGAAAAACAGCTTTTTCCCCCCTGAATATAAATCTATCTAATGAAAAGTGATCCTTCTGTCATTTAGATCTATGTTCCAGCATCCTAAAAAGACATCATTTATATTGAAATAATGTGAACTTCGCTTTTGTGAATACTCATGAATAATGACCTTTCACTGTCAGTATTACTAGATAGTCACTAGATATGATTAGATGCAAATGCTACAAAGGCATATTTTTTAAACATGTCTAGAGAGTTATTCATATGGTCCTTAAAGTTAGTGCAGATCTTTTACAGATTTTAATTGCACTGGTTCACAAGGTACCCATGACCAAGAACCAGAACAGATACCTTTCCGCTAAAGTCACTGGGTGATTGGTAATGTTTATAACCCTCATTAGCATCTAGAAGAGCTCAAAGTGCAAAATTAAGCTCATGCCTTTCAAGTGATCTGTTACTTCTGTTCTTTGTGAAAGGCCTTCCTGTAAGAAAGACCATGTAAAGATCTCAAACCAAGGGAAGGCACACACATGCAGTCAAGTGTACAGTGTATCCCACTAGTAGCGTATTCAGGATAGATTTCAGTTTGGGGGGAATAGGTGACAAGTTCACAGCACGGAGCTGAGCTGGATCAGGGCCAGACAGAGCTGGTGATGGAAAAACTCCAGCAAGGCATAGGGGAGTAGGTGTTGAAGAGAGAAAAACCAGGAAACTACAGCTACTGGCAGCTTCAGAGCCACCCCTCTCGGAGACTGGTCACAAGCCTCACTGAGAGAAAGCAACCCCCCCGTAGCCCGGGCTCCCTCTCTCCTATCCACTTCCCCTGGGGAAAGACACTGCCATGTCCCCTCATTCCAGCTCTGCCCCACTCCTATCAGCCCCCTGTACCTGCCATAGGCTTGCTAGACAGAAGCAGTTCCTGAACTGGATAGAAGCTGGAGGGAAGGCTACATACAAAATAAGCCCAGCACACTAGAAAATACTGAAGTTTGACAACTAGTGCACTAAACCATTCCACTTCAACTTATGTCAAAACAGAAATTACTGGTAAAAGCAGTCAGAAGCACCCTCCTGATTCATACTTACCACAGAACAGCCAGTGGAATTATACAAAAGCCTGCTGATAAGAGGAAGCTAAAGCCTGAGAACCATGCAACAGTAGCTGCATAGAGAATATTAAAAACTGAAAGTGAAATAGTGCCGGTCACAACTTCTAAACAGGCAATACAAGCAAATACAGCACCTGCCAAAAACAAATGGATGGATTACAAACAAAACAAAATAAAACCAAAACTCCTTCAAAGTACTAAAGTTTTTAAACTTGTTTTGAAAGATTTATCTATCTACAGTATTTTAGTAAGTATGCAAGTAATAAGCACCAGAGTATCATGTGTCTTTGCTATGTAAGTATCTTTGGTGGTGACTCCTACAAAAGACTTGTTTTTTAAATGAAAAAAACACCCCACAATATTTTGCTTGTGGAAACTATTTTTCTGTGCTACTATTCTATCACCATACCTACTTTCTTGAATCTGCTTATCAGATGAAGTTCAAACTGTTCATCCTCACTAACCATGTTCTGCACATCCCCATCCCTTCCAATTGTCCTCTCGATTCTCACTCTTCCCTTTCATTCTTCTTCCTTCTCTAATCTTCACCCTTGTAAGTGGAAAAGGCTCTGATCCAACAAAGACTGCTTGTTCAGCACATAACCATCTCCTTCTCATTTTTGAAAGAAGCAACCTTTTTGCACTGAACTACCCATTGGGGTGGCAGTCTACCCTATCAGTGTCTTGTTGAACACATTTTCCCAAGCCACATTCATATTCACGGGACCATAAAAAAAAAAATCACAATAGGTAAGCAGAAAAGGATGCCAAGAGGCAACCTGATTCCTGCATCAAGCTACTCAAGTAGCCAAAGCCCTGAAGAATGCCAAGAAACTGCAAAAAGTGTATGTTAGCATAGTTAAGCACAAAGAGATCTTTGTTTTAGTGTATAAAGATATGTCTCGTAAAACATAAAACCAAACAAGTCAGGAGTATATGCTCCCTAGAAGCAAAATATGGGATACTAGAGCCACATTTTGAGGCCCGACATGCTTTTTTCTGTGTTCCATAAGCAAAGGACTTTGAGAAGTAATATGTTGTATCTTTTGGAACACGTTTAAGTAGCCACAGGCACCTGTGAAGCCGGTCACATAGCTCAGGATCCAAATCTAATGGTTTTCAAGTGCTTTGAAGGTTGACCACCTGTTGCTTACCTTTCTAAATTATTAAGCATTGCATTGACTAAATAACAGAAATATATCTTTCTCTGCATGTCAAAATCTTGTGAATGTAGAAGCACTTGTGAAATCACAGCTGTACAAATCTTGAGTACTCCTCTGCTTCAAGTTCCCCATGGTCTTTATTTTTAGAGCCTCCTTTGAAGGCTGAAACTTCCAGTAGTTTTTAAACACAATGTTGTTTATATTAATTTCAGAATCATTCAGTTATATTAAGTTCAGAATCAAAAGCCATTAATATCATGACATAGGGTCGTATTATATGGAACTTGCAAGAAAAACAGTCTTAAAATAACAATAGATATCTGCTTGTTTAAAGGTATTCTTGGTGCATTATGGTATGATAATACCATATTGTTGTATTGTTGAAAAACAAATTCTACTCACCCTGTTCACTGGCGAGAACCACTTTTGACAGCATGGACCGGAGAACAGGAATAGGCATAAAGCAGAGTGAAGACGGCACTCTTACTGTAAAGCAATGAATCAGTCATGAGACACTGAAGTAATAACAAGCCAGGATTTTACAAATACATTGCAAATTAATTTGTCATATACTTTTGTATGCTCAGTTCCCCAAATAGTAAAAGGCAATAGAAAAGTCAAACTAGGAGTGCACTGAGACACAATTATTCAAGCACAGAGAAATCAATAAATCAAATATATCTGTATGGCACTAAAACCAAATCATAAGCAAGTAATTCCATTCTCTCTCCACACACTTAATCTTTTAATTAAATTCTAAATCAGTCTGACCCAACCTTGTGTATTTTACCTCTCTATGACCCTTTCAAGACAGAAGGTCCAATATCTACCAGCTGCACTCACTACAGATAACATAGCAGTATTTTCATATATATTGTTGACCATGGAACAACTGATTCTGAACTCACCTAAAAACATGAGCAGGGTAGTTTTGGCAAAGGCAGCCATGACCATTCCTCCGATGTAAGAAAATATCCCAATAAAGACAATATAAATGTCTTTGAGACATTTAGAAAATAAGTAAACTCCTAAAAAACTCGTCAGAGAGACAGAAGTGAATGCAGCTGCTCCATATCCAATGTATACTTCATTCCAGCAGAGTGGTTCATCCAGTTCATACAGTGTAAAAAGCGAACTCCCACCAACCATAGTAAACAAATAAGTCATAAATGTAAAAAGTAACACAATGATTAAAATTCTCTTTTTATAAGGGGCAGTTTTAAAAAGCATGTACACTCCGGAAAACGTCTCTTTCAGAAGTTCTTTACAAGATACTGGTGCCTGTTGCTGGGATTCAGATATGCCTACTGTATCTTCCAGAAAAAATATAATATAGATAATATTAACAACATGAAGCAGAGATGCTGTCACAAATGTCCATGTAAAGCCTATTCCTCTTAGAAAGTATCCAGATGACAGTCCTGCCAATCCAGATACAACTCCAAAAATCAAATCCACCACAGCTATTCGCGTTGTCTTCTGCTTCTCATCGTGACACACATCTGCTATAAAAGCAAAGCCTCCTCCAAGGAAAGTTGCCATACTCCCAAACAGTCCAGTAATAAATGCAACCGCAAATAGGACAGAGAGTGACAAGGAAAAATATGATATTACAGTGAGGCAAATATCAGCAATCAAAGCTCCCATTGATGGTAAAACTAAAGACCTTTTGCGTCCCTGGCGATCCCCATTAGCTACAATGACAAAAGCAACTATAAGGCTGGGAACTGCTCCAGTTAAGTCCAACTGCATATTAAAGACAGAGGCTTTTTCTTGAACTTCCTGCAAAGACAAAACAAAAATAATTGTAAATACTATAATACATTGTAAAAAAAAAATAAAATCTATAATTATATTACACTTACATAATGATTAGCATGCAATATAACGTATAGCATAGTACATGTTTCTAGATTATAAATTATATTGTTATAAAACCTAATATATATAATAACATCTCCTAAGATTTGTCCTGGTTTCAGCTGGGACAGATTTAATTTTCTTTCTAGTGCTTGCTGTGTTTCAGATTTGGTATGAAAGGAATGTCAATAATGCATATTGGTTTAGTTGTTGCAATGTGATATTTATATTTTTTCAAGGACTCTTTTCAGCTTCCCATAGAAGCTGAGAAGGAGCACAGACAGAATGACGGAATGGCCAGTGGAATATTCTGTACCATAGACATCATGCTTGGTATATAGATGGGTTAGTCAGAGGGCAGGTACTCACGACTGCTGCTTGGGAACGTACCAATTCACTGGGTGGCGAGAGTGACTTGTGTCATTATTATTGTTACTGCTATTTTCCTTTTCTGTTATTGTTTTATTAAACTGTCTTTATCTTGACCCACAAGTTTTTTCTTCCCTTTCCCCTCCTTTTCTCCCTCTTTGCCCTACCGTTTTTGGGGGAAGGCAGAGAACTGCGTGAGCGGCTGCATGGTCCTAGTTGCTGGCTGGGGTTAAACCACAACAGATTATATGACATTATAATATATTATGCTATAATAAAATACAGTACATTACTGTGTGTTTATAAGAATACATTATATTACAGTAATCGCTAATACAAAGGAATTGCATATTCAAAGATTCCCACTTTTGTAATTTTACCTTCAATATTCCTCAAACATCCCCTGTTACATTTTAAGCCAGAACTTATTTCTTAAGATACAGTCTTACTAGTACCCTTGACAGAGAAGTTTTAATGGAGACAAGAGATGAATTCTTTTGAACATGCATTTACGAGAGCTGGTGCTTATACTGTAAGTGCCTCCTTCAGTACAGGGTATGACAAAAGGACACTGGGCTTATTTTAACCTCTCAGAAATCAGTAGTAAAACAGACTTTGATTGAGGAACACACTCCATGCTCCCTCCTCACAGGACATCATTTTTCCTCCTAAACAATCCTACTGAGAGGGTTACAAGAAACGATTCATTGCCCAGCACATTGTGCAAGTAAACAGATCAGAATTTGCTCTGACATCCCAATGTACAATGTTAGTAATAACAACAATAACAATAATAATTAAAATGTGAAACACAGCATTAAAAATTATACCAACTCACCAATATATGAATTAACTAATACTTAAAACACTGGAAAGCTGTGGGTTCAGAAACTGTCCAAATCATTGATGTCTCTATAGATCCACTACAGCAGGTATTCACATAAGGATCAGCAGCTAACACTGTAACAATAAACTGTAAACACCCATTATGGGAAAAACTTCTGAGTTCTTTTTAAAGTAAGTAAAAAACCCAAATGTAGCTGTAAAGCAACCAGTTAACAGAACATGAACAGCTGTAGAAAAAAGAACTAAAGAAAACTCAATTAAAAAAACCTACTATCTTGTTATGAAGCTAGCTGCTAAATGACACTCAGCAAGCTAATCCAGATCTTGCTTTTAATGTATCGATGCAGGCTAGACCGACAGCAGCCACAGCAGCTCTTTCAAAGACAACCACCTGATCACACAGCGAGCAGCAGGGGAAAAGGAAGTAACTTCGTTTGCACAAACACTTTATAAGATAAACTTTCAGATGCAGACAGTAAAGTCACTCTGAAATCTTTCTTCAAGTGTTCTGAGGTAACATACTGACTTGGGCAGGGGTTGCACTCTTCAATCAGTAGCAGGTACAGCTGTGTAGGTCTTCCCAAGCCATTCTCAGCCTGTATTCAAGCCATCTATATTCCACGTTTCAGGTGTTTCCTCTGTAGCTAACATAATCCCCACTGAATAGCATCCAGAAGATGAAAAAAACCCAGGAATATACTTTGGGGAATTTTAAAAGCTGCTGAATGCTTTATAAATCCATATTTGTATTTACAGGCAAAGACCGCGAGTTTCTAGTTCAATCTCTTTGTGTACAAGAGAACAGGTTTTATTGCAAAAGGAAAACTCAGCTGATCCTGAGGCCCTCAAGGAAAGCTCTCAAGATTCCCAGAACTCTGGAGTCTTTTACTCTCTCCCCTTACGGTGTCTGACTACCTTAGAATTCATGATGTCCTGTCCACTGGCCAGCACTGTCGTCAGCCTGGAAGGGTCAAAACCATGAAGACTGAACAAACCAAGATGGAAAATGATATTCTGATCTTTAACTCCTCCCCTGCTGACAAAGAGAACTCTATGTAGTTGCAGGCGTTGCTTCTTTACTAGGATCATCCAGTTCAAAGACATGAGCATTAAGTGAACGCTAACACATTAGAAATAAAACTACATGTTATTATATATCATCTCAACCCACATTAACCATACAATACAAATATTATTGCCAAACCATAATGAAGTGTTAAACTGGAGGAGTAGAACAGCAAAGACTTGGGTTTCATTCTTTTGGATGTAAGTGTGCAATACAAAGAACACGGCTACACATCCAGATACTTCAAATGACTATAGCCTGGCTGACATAAATGACTTGCTGTCTACTGATGAGAAGATTAAAAGACAAAAGTACAGAGAAACTCCATTTAGAGTGTAAAGCACTCAACTGCCCACTTCATGTTTTTATAAGGTCAATGGAAAAGAATACAGAAAATGTCAGGTCAAACCCTCAGCTGCTTTAAAATAGTATAACTCTTCTAAAAATCAATGAAACTACATAAATTTGAAGAGAAAGACCGAGTTTTTTAATCTGCAAATTCACTCTACTCTGAAAAAATGCTCATGGTGGACAGAAATAGTTCTTAAAATCATAGATTTTGAAATTAAAAGAATCAAAATGAAAAAGCAATTCACTTCTGTAAGGATTAAATTAATAGAGAAGTGTAGTGCCTGAGGCTGAACAATGTACAGAACATGATAAAGTGACAGGGTCATAAAATTAAAAAATATTACTGAGCAGCAACAGAAAATGCATGGATTGGGTAATAAATAAACTGGATGATAAATAATGTTTAATGATTAATAATACAGTTCTTTCTGAGCTAAAAAAAAAGGATCACCAAGGCAGTGATTGGAATGCTTCAGCTTGTATTCAAATTACCTTTGAACTCATGACTAATTTCCTTCAAATTGTAAGAAATAATTAATCTAAATGCTGCAAAGACTATCCATTTTGAACTACATTCTACTTTTTTGCATGCTCCAAGTGACTTTTGTGTTCAATTTCCTTTTACGTTTTATTTCTAAATAAGTGAAATTAGTAAAAAGTTTCTCCATTCTCAGAATGGAAGAACTTATACTAAATTAACTATTAAGGGAGGTGTTCTTCTAAAAGTTAATACCAAACGGGGCCTGCTGGGAACACTCCTGACAGCAAAATTTACAGCATCTGTAAATGTAAATTAGTTAGGATGGTCTTGGAAAATCCAGAACATCTGCTTCACATATCCTCAGCACAGAGCTTGGAACTGCATTACTGGATCTACTCTTTTGCTACCTGTATGGACACAGGACAGAGACTGGGTTCCAGTGAAATCAGTGGGTGTTTTGAGCATTTTACATCCTCATACTATGGTAACAACTGTGGTATCAAAATGCAGGAAAGACATCCACACAAGAGCATGACTGTTCAAAAGCTCGTGCCCTGCTGGCAATCACTGGAATGGAGGGAATGGAAATTTGGCAGGAAAGGGAAACAAAGAAGTTCTATTGGCCATTATTCAACTACTGTCTTGAAGGATTCATGTTCTCAAATATAAAGTTAATTATGCTTTGTATCCTTTATGCCAAAAACCCTGTAATGTGTGAATTCACCACCACATCGAGAGACGCTATCTAAACTTCAGCTGAAATCAAGCACTCTGCTTCAGTGTTTTGCAAAAAGAAATATGAGGTCTTACATCCTAAGCACAGGTGATTGCAATTTGAAAATCAGGTTGAATTTGGGGGGTTTCTAGCAAATGCAACATGCAGAAATGTTTGTGAAATGTAGGTTTCTTGATGGGCTCTGATTGTAACTGTATGCACCACGTATGGTTTTCTTATAGTTGCTCCTTCCATTGACACATGATACCGTATGACAAAATGCCCAAACACAGCACCAAATGTGGAGCTAATACTAAAGAAAACACTTTGGGGGAGTAACATACAAGCATTACTCAGAAAATAATTGGTTATTATCTCCAAATTAATTCCAATGGGTGGCATACATTACCTTTCTTGGCTGATGGGTCAGCCCAGAAAGCACACTGGACTACAATTCTATCAACCTTTTTACTTTCACATCCTTTCTACTAAGACTGGCTTCTGTCACATGAGGAAGAACCTACTCCATGCTAAAAATCCTGAATTATTTATTTGATCATCTTCAATGGAAGCACATACCATTAAAAAAACTCTTTTATATATGACAAATGAAGTAGATGAGCTCAGGTGTTCAGTCTTGTGCACACACAGCACATCAGAGATGGAAATCTGGGATGTGAGCAAAAATTTTCAGGTGTCACCCTTTCAGCAGCATAGGGGAATATCAGCTGTTTCCGTAACTCCATCTTCTGTGTAATTTACATTCTGAGCCATCTACTTTTCTGACTCTACAGTGGTTTCATGTTCCACTTGATCCAACCCAACTGCCAGTTGTTGTTGCCAAGGATGGCTCTATTGTACGTCTTCTGCAAATGTGTTCCCTCTGCCACCACCATGTTAGATACAGCAATCATGTGGCCAGAGTGTGTCAGAGCAGTGCACTGCTTCAGAAAACAACACTCAAAACCCAACAAACTCAAAAAAAGAGATGAGCTGTCTGTTGAATCAGTGCCCTGCTCAAATCCAGACTTAACCTGTAACTGCAGAACTGCGAGACAACACTTAGGGGTGGGGGGGGCCAACAGGAGGGAGAGGGAATGGAAAATGGAGTATAATTATCTCTTCTGCTGGCATCCCATAGTTAGCTCTGCTTAAGTGTAGCATTAAAACTGTCCTGGAAGTGCAATGGAAGAAATTCCTATCAACAACTAGGTATCCAGCATGCTGAACTATGAAAATGTGCTAAAAAAGTAATTGGGCATGAGACGCTGCCGTCTTGTCGTTTTTGTATTTCAACAAGGAAGACAAGCACTACTATGAATGGTAAACCATCAACCACATTTGATTGTGCAAAGATCAGTTGAATAATTTTTCACATTTAAAATTACAAAACATTTCATTTTAACCCTCGCCATTCTTGTAATTCCTCTGAAATAAATGTATTCTAAACTAGATTTTGTTCCTGAAAATTACAGGACATTTACTAAAATTTACGTGCTTACAAAAAACACTAGAAGTCACGGAGACAACTGATGGCTCACAAACACACGCACAGCTCCTGCTGGAAGAAGGAACCTTCCATGGCACCTGCTGTAAAGTCAGGCCAACGCCAATTTGGGCCCAATCCTCTAAGATGATTTTCAACTCCTGCTAAAATATTAACTTATCTCAGCGTCTTCCTGGAGAGAATTCTTTGTCTTTAAAGCACTACAACTACCGACAGCGCACCACAAGAACAATGAGACAGTAAAGTGACAGCAGGTGACAAAACTACCGCTTGTCTAGATATAAAAGGTTAAGTAAGGTTATATAAAAGGAGGTTACGCTCAGACAGCACCTCCTGGCTGCAAGTTTATTTACAATTGTTATTTGTTTTTTTTCTCCTCCTCTTACCTTCTGCTTGATGTAAGTCGGGCTGCTTTTATTCTGTTCGCAGTGACTGGCATTGCTATCGCTTATGAAAGTGGAGTTGTACTCTTCCTCCCACAGCCGCCGGTAGATGAACTGCTGCACCAGCGGGCTTGTCAAGGAAGAGGCAAATATGTAGATGAAAATGACGGGCTCCACACACAAAACCTTCCTCATTTCTGGCTTTGGCGTTTAGTCCTGCGGGCCAGAAAACAAAACACGATTACCCACGACGTGAAGGGAAAACACCCGACCCGCCGGCACGCTCCGCCCCGGCTGCCTGACAGCTTGGACCTGCCCGGGAGAAGCCATCAACGAGCTCCCCCCCGGCCCCCGGCCGCACCTGCCCCGCCGGCACCGGCCGTGCTGCCGACCGCTCTCCTCCGCCCCTCACCGGCCCCCGGCGGAGGTCACGCAGTGCCGGCGGTGCGACACACCGAGAGGCGGGACGAGGAGGAC
>VFFE01005830.1:360708-371885 GCA_008921705.1 Burhinus oedicnemus
CCCCCCCCCGCCGGCCGCCGCCGCGGAGAGGACGAAGCCGGGCGCCGCCATCTCGCCCCCGCCGTCCCTCAGCCCGGCGCGGCCTGCGGGCGGGGCGCTGCGGCAGGCGGGCCGGCGGCCTGGCATGGCCGGCCGAGCCTGGGCGGGACGCCGGGCCGAGGAGGGAAGCCCTGCTGTGGCGGTGTCCTCGGGGTGGGGGGCTCGGCGGGACGAGGGGATGCGGCCTCCTGGGGCCGCTCCTCACCCGAAGGGAGGAGGAGCGTCTCCCCTCCCCTCCCCCTCCCGGTGCTGGCACCCATGCCGGGGCAGGCGTGGTGTCACTGCTAGAAATTATGACAAATCAGCAGTTTGGTGATGTGACCCCCGAGCAGCAGTGTGCCGGACATTGCTGTCCTTCAGTGTTTACCGGGCCAGAGAGTTTGTTTTGGCTGGTTGCGCAAGGAGGATGTTTCTTATCAGCGGTGCCTCTGGCCTCCTTTGACCCCATCCCAGCGTCTGGCCTCCTTTGACACCAGTCAGCCCAGTGCTGCAGGTCCCGCTTCTGGAGCTCGGCTTGGCCCCGTGGGTCAGCCTGCCTTGGGGGGCTGACGCGGCCCTGCTCTGGCCGAGGAGGAAGCTGTGGGTTGATTCTGCTCCGTGCTGCCCTGTTTTCCGCTCTTAACTGATATGATTTAGAGGTTTTATTACAGCTGCTCCCCTTCCACACGCTTCCTTGGCTTGTCGGGGTGTGTAAAAGCAGCATTTGTTAGCCAGCAGCTGGTCTCCGGTTATTACCTGTCATTCCCTGAGTCTGACATGGTGTGTCAGGGGAAAGGTGTGGAGGCCTGTGTCTGTTGGCACAGCTGCTGTGGAACATGCTTCAGGTCTACAAGAGAGGTCATGCTGGTGCAGATCTGCAGTTGTGCTGTTTAGACAGGACCTCTACCCACCTTCATGTACACAACGGAGGGAGCACGCCCTGGCATCCGCAAAACTGCAGGATGTGTTTTCTTGTACAAGTAGTACATGTATGGCAGAAGGCTTATCTGCTCACTGATGATGACTGCTCGCTGAGTAATGGACACTGGTTTCTCTCTGCTTTGAGGTGCGATGGACACCACAGTACCCCTGCTCTCTTTGTTCTCGTCGGTGCACTGCCATCTTAAGACACTGAGATGATTCTGGCCTGCTCACAGGTGTGGTACAAGGAGAGATGACATCGTTGAGGAGTAGATGCCCAAAGGACCTCCCTTCAGTCTTAAATACTGCTTTTCAATTACAAATATTGCAAGAAGTCATATTTGCTAAAAGCATATCAAAACTTCAAAGGTTCCTTGATTTAGCTTTTCTCTTAAAACAAGAAGTGCAGTTTAATTACTTCATGGATATTCAGTTCCTTCATAAACTGTTTTGAAGCCACTTGTAACATGGATCATATGATCTTGACTAAAGCTTTGATTTATTTCACTGGCATGTGACATCATTTTGTCCCAAATTTAGGGACAACATTGGCCTGTCATGTGTCTCAGCATAGAATCAACCCAATGTAGAAGCTCAGTGGCCTTGATCATTTACTTTAGATGGTGAGTCGGTTTGGTCAGGCACATAAGCCTGTGCCCAGAGACACACAAACACAGACAGACAGTGGTTCAAAAGAAGTGCAGCTCTGGACTGGAATCAACTGTAGAGAGTATTGTCCTTCTCCTCGACCTCTCTAGGTCCAAAGTCTGATTCATCCTTTGGCAGTATTTTGTTTGCCACAAGGTAAAGCAAAAACAGTCATGTGAGGGTTACCCGCAAATGGGCTGCTAGATGAGAGAGGCTGTTCAGGTCTTGATAACAATGGTTAACAAAGAAACCTAAAGAGGGAAGAGAGAATCACAGAACAGTAGGGGTTGGAAAGGACCTTTGGAGAGCATCTAGTCCAACCCCCCTGCCAAAGCAGCTTCACCTAGAGCAGGATCGACAGGAACTCATTTGGGCAGGTTTTGAATATCTGCAGAGAAGGAGACTCCACAACCTCTCTGGGCAGCCTGTTCTAGAGCTCTGAGAGTGCAGAAGCACACTTTCTGCAGAAAGTCAATTCTGTACAAAACACAGTTCTGCAGAAATCTTGTGTACCCTGTGACTTGCCCATGAGCACAGCAAATGGAGATACATGAAGTTCTGCAAATAGTACCGCTGAGGGAAAGCAGAAGGGAATAAGCTGCACAATTTTGCAGAGGCATGCCTGGGTTTAGATGTAACTGTTTTGTTTTCATTATAACTGAGTTGATTGCTGAAGCTTGAATGCAAGCCCTGACAACAGAGTAGTAATGAAGATTTAAATATGAGACTGAAAGAAAATATGATAAGGAAAATTTATGCAACAAATCCAACCACACAGTTCTGAAGACACAAGGAGAGATTGTTACCATCATGCAACCCACAGAAAACCCGTGCAGGTTTCATATCATTACTTTTCATTCAGTGCAGATCATCACTGATTTTCAGGGCCTAAAATGGCATCTCTGACCTTTGACTATTTGCACAGCTAAAGGCATCTGCCCAGCAAGTGGTCGCAGCCCAAGTAGCACAGGGAAGCTCACACCTTCACCACTGTCTCCTCCAGCTGGCCCCATCTGCACTGTGTAGCATTTGGTCTGAGTCTCTTCTTGCCCCACAGGGTAACTGAAAGCCATAGATAATCATAAATAATAACATTTTTGTCTTTTTGCCCTCCTGAATGTCTGAAATAATGTTACTGAGTTCATCTGGTGTGGAAGAAGGTGCTTGAAAGGTAATATGTATGGGAAAGAACATCCCACCAACCTGGTGTCACTGCAAATGGGACATTCTGAACCCCTCTGTCACAGCGTGAGCACGACCACTGGCTGTTGTCTCTACACCATATGGTACTTATTATTGTTCTGAAGTGCTGTGTTGAAAATTTGTGCTTGTTTGAGTCCTCAGACACATGTAAGGCATCATGATGTATTTATCTTCTCTGAATTAGATAGTCTTAACAGAACTGATGTTCTTGCTGGCCTCTCACCATGCACACCACATAACAGCAACCATTTCCAAATGGTGTGGTTTATTCAGTGTTTTTGCTTTTCAGTTATTTCTGTCTCATACTCATGTATTTGCAAGTCCTCAGTGCTCATCTCTGATTATTTCATATCTCAGATTTAGATATTTCCTTTGAAAGCCCTTCACCCTGGTGGGTTTTCTGTTTAGTTGGCTCAGTGGAGGAGAATTCTGCAGCTCCCTTGAGGTTGGGTTCAGGTGCAGTGTGTGCGGACAGCCCGTTGGCATTTCATCCAGTCCAAAATAAAGCTACAAGGAGCTATTAGACCTGCTGTGGCTGGCTTTCAGGCTTCATGAGGATTTGAAATTTATGCAGCTGCTTGGTTCTGTGTGGGTTTTTGTTTTGTTTTGTTTTGTTTGTTCTTCCTGTTTTGAGTTCAATTACATTTATGTATTAGACATATGATGGTTCTTCTTCACTGTAAATAGGTGATTTAAGTTGTGTAAGCCTGATGGCATTGCTTAACACAGAATTTCTACTGAGCTGTTTTACAGCTCCAGTTTAGCACCTTGCAAAAAGTGCTTTGAAAAACAACTAATGGTAATGCTGGTCTTGACTGCTGCTCTCTGTCCCTTCTCTGCAAAGCTGTTTACCGGGGGGCAGATGTTCAGCAGCAGGCTGGAGATACTCCAGGTTCTCGTGACTCAGCAAAGTGTTTCTCTCTTTGGTCTGTATTCCACTTTACCCATTTGCAGAAGTGGACAAAGGCAACCTTCTGCATAGAAGAATCTTTTAATCTGAAACAGTGGGTTTCTGTCCTTTTTTTTTTTTTTAAATTTAAAGTAAACAATTCCTTAAAATGAGGAGTGAGGAACTGAAAGTAAGCAGCTGAGGCAGGGCTGGAGTGGCTGCGTCTAAGTCACATGCTGTTCTGTTGCAGGAGGTTGTTGAATTTTATCTGCTCTTAAAATTTGGCTAAAGCAAAATGCTTTTCCAGTTTGCTAAAGAAAAAGTGCTTTTCACTCTTGGTAAAGTTGGTGGGACTGGCCAGCTGCATTCCCTTTTCAGAGATAAGACCTTATCATCTGCCATCACTCTTAAGAGAGGCAGCAGCATTTTGGGGAGCTTCAGCAAGACCAGTAAGCGGAATGCAATGTATTCAGTCTACAAGTATTTAAGCTGGGTACCACCAGGAGGACTTCCTGGTGGTGACAGATGATGAGTTGTTCTGGTCTTTCAAAGCCAGTGGGAGATTTCCTGCTGTTCCTCCAGGGGGCCATGCATCAGGCTTGAGGCTGAGCAGCCCTGCAAGGACTCAGAGACAAGTGACAAAGGCTGCATCACTTGGAGAAGTTTGAATTAGGGTGAGTGAGACTGTGCCCATACCTCAGGCAGGGCATAGCTGATCTCATGTGCTCTTTCCAGTTTTGGATTCTCAGGGGAAAAAACAACTGGTCTCACAGGGGCAACCTGTGAAGGTTTCAGTGGAAGCAAGACTCCACCCTGCTTTGCTTTGGTTTAGGTGCTAATGGCACTTTCCTCACCAACTGACCATCAAAACTGTTCTTGACATTCAAAGCAGCAGGGGACACAATTATCAGTCCTTATTCCTATGCATCAGAAAATACCAAAATACAACATTTCCCTCATTTTCCAAACATCTGTCCAGAACAGTTCAGAAAGATCTGCAAAGTGGTGTTCAGTACTTCTTTAACTGAAATATCTCCTTGCTTAGCATGAATTCTGCTGTGGATTTGTGCATGTAAACATCACTGGGTATTTATCCCAATTACACTCTTTTTGTTTTAAAATACTTGTGTGGACAGTAGGTTTCCTGATGGTCTCTTAGATGTCATTGAACAGCAGCAGGAAATTCCCTGGGTTCTTCAAATTATAACAATTCCTGAAGCAGATTTGTCATGTACTGTTTTCAGGCAAGTTCCTTGCAAGATTTCTTATACAGGAAGATGGGGTCATATTGTTGAAAATAATATGGCACTTGGATCCAGCTTTAGGTATCATAGTAAGTGAATTTCTTTTAGAATAGTACTGAATGCTATTTACTGCTCCCACGGGGAAAGTAAATATAGAGCAGCTCCATTGCTTTGGAAATTGGGTCACCTATAAAGGGGAGGTATTCAGTTTATCCAATTTAATAATAAGTGTGAAGCCTTAGTTTTAAGCACCTTAAACAGGTCCTTTGGGGACCTATTAAACCCAACAACCTAACCATAACAGATGCAGTTCCTGGTTGAAAAAGTTCCTGAACTGCTGATTCCTGGAAGCAGGGAAGGTGTACTGAGAACAGTCAGCACATTTGCTTGTTCTTTAACCTGTGTCCTGAGCATCTGTTACTCGCCACTGTCATAGAGGGGAGTTTGAACTAGATGGGCTTTTGTCTGCTCAGTATGGCCATGCCTATTTTAGTAAGGCTTCAGTGCTGATAGAAGAATAGAGATAGCATTTTGAGAAGATTTCACAAAAACTGGGAGCATAACACGGGATGTACGAGGCAAAGGCTGTATGGATTAATGAAGAGGAGAAGGCACTCAAGTAAGGTTGCATGAAGATGCATACTTTGGGTTATAACATGCACAGTTACTTACAGGCAGTCTTGCCCTGAATTGTTCAGCTGTGTCAGGCCATTGTATTATCTAAGCAGTCTCAGTTTGGCTGTGCAACCTGCTCTTTCCCTCCCATGCAGCCCAAGCTTTGTGTCATTATTTCTTTCTTGATGACAGGAGTGTGCCTGACATGGCTCTGCCATGGGAGGAGGTGACCAAGTAGGTCACTATGTTGTAGCACACAGCTAAGGTAGGCAATAGCTCAGAGGGGAAATTTCTCCTTTAAGGTGCATCACCTGCTCAGTAAACCATCTTGTTGTTTTGTACCCTTTTTATTTCCTTCTAGGGGCTATTTTTATTTTGACAAACAAGATACATGCTCTCGCCCATCTCCAGGCGGTGAAAAGTGATGATCTCAGATGTGCCGGTTGCCTCTGGAAAAGGCCAGAAAGCCTGTGTGGTTCAGTGGTAAGCTTGCTAGTATGAACTGCCATAAAGGGTCACCAAGCCTCCTATCCTTGATTGAGGCTAACAGCACATGTAAGGAAGAATGAAAACATGGGACAAGCGTAACTGGTAAATCTTCTCAGCCTCCAGCACCTTGCATCTGAGGGGTTTTATGAAACTGATGTGATTTTAGGCACAGTTGAAGATGGTTGTCATCTCGCAGGATGGGGCTTTCAGTCTGGGTAAGATATGAATGGGAAATCTTCCATTATATATATATATAAACTTGGCACTGTTAAAATTGTTTGGGGAATTTGTTACAATAGGAGTCAGTGCATTTGCTGAATGTGGTCTAGAGCTATATTCTTCTTTTTGATTCTTCTTTTTTTGTTGCTTATTTTTTTCCTTTTTTCAGATAGCTGCTGAGAAGTTGCATGACATTGCAGAAAATCCTGGAGAAACTCCACATGGGCCTGGGTGTATTGTTTTCTTCTATGAGAAGGTACAAGTATTTTCCACTAGCTTTGCAAGTGACTTTCTGAACTTGATGACAACTTGCTGAGCGTTCAGCTTGCCTTGCTGTGGGCAGCAAGTTTTGCCTTCTGTCTATTTTTAAAATGAGGTTTGTGGTGGGGAAACTGAAAAGCAGTTATCAAATGTTTTTGCAAAACAAAGTCGATGGTGACAGCAAGCCTTACAAACACAAAACCTCCTGTTCATAACTATGCTGTCTGCTCCCCCTGACTGTTTTTGCATGGCATGCCTGTGACTGCTAAAACTGCTTAACGTGAAAAAGAACTGCTGGTAAAGCATTTAGGGGCTTGATTACAAAATTAATTTGGCAAACAGAAGAAAGACTGCTGAAGGTCTTTGTTCATTTTCTTTCCTTCCATTTGGCTGTTCTCTGCTGCTTACTTTCTCATTCTTGTTGACTACGGTGTGATGGTTTTCTTCCTTGCCACTCCAAGCTCCCTGCTACCCCATGCCTTCCTTTAGTGTATCTTCTGCCCAGCTTCCTACATCCCTTCTACTCTGACCACTTCTTTTTGGCTGAGGCCTCGTGGTGGCCTTAGCTTCACTTTTGTTTTTCACTGCTTTCACTTTCTGCCTGTCCTGCTCCATCTGCACATGTTTCAACATTGGCAATTCAGTCCCTGTGTTAAAGCGGTTATACCTTTTCATACCTTTTCTTTTTAAACTTGAATAAACTCTCTTAATTCTATGTTGAGAAGAACTTTACAAGGATGACATTTTGAGCCTGAACTTGTATGCATTCTCCAGGACAACACAGGAAAAGTTCCTCTTTCTAAACAGAACACTTCTTTTATTTTTAAAACAGAAAGACATTAGTGAATACATTACTAAATGTCTTCAGTAATTCAAAGAGAATCATGAAATTGATTCACAGTCTCACATACTGTATTCAAGTGTAAATAATGTTCACCTCAGAGAAAGCGAGCCATGTGAGACTGAGTACTTGGAATATCCTCTTTTTCCCCCTCTTCTTTTGTTTAAAACTCTCTGAGGATTGGACTGTCATATCACTAGACACAGTACTGTTGTTTTATAAAAAAACCCTGAAAATGCTTTAAAAGACAAGTGGAGACACTCTCATTCAGAAATACCACAGATTGAAGTTTGTTTTTTCTATTCCGTACTTCCTGACTGTGGCTTTTGTTTAGTCCTTAAAAGATTGTATAGAAACTTCCAGAGAGCCCTCCATTTTGTGCCCAGCTCTGCGTGTCTTGAGGGCCTGGCACTCCTCTGGGGCTTCAGGAGAGCTCTGCCTGGGCAGGAGGTACCAACCTTCCTCACGTCTGCAACCCTTGTGTAAGCTTGGGTTAGCGTGAGGTTGACAGGGTGTTGTGTTTCTTTGGCCTGACTCTTTGGCATGTTCAGAAGGTATCAACAATGATTATAATTATTTAAAAGATCTTTATTGATTTACTGTGTGAATCAAGGAGAGATTAGTTTATGATATCTCCACACTCAGCTATTTTTTTAATCTCTGATCAGGGGTGACACTTCTGACTGGCGCTGTTATTGTCCTCAGGCCTTGGGTTAATAAAACAGGAAATCCAATTTTAGCGTGCCTCATCCCGGATCCAAACCATTAATGCTATTTTACACTGATAAGATTTATCACAGATCAGGTTGTGTCTGACCAAACTGCTCCCATGCTTTGCCTACATGACAGCCACAGGCTATATTCCTTTGCCATGTAAAGCTAGTGTGAAAATGTGATTCTAAGAAAACCCTATTTTGAGTTAATTTGTCTTAAGCGTGACTTTAATGCCTACAGCTAATCTGGATCAAGTTTGCCCTGCAACGTGATCTGGCAGTCCATAACTCGGGGACTAGCAGCAGCAGAGCCATGAAGCTGAGCTCAAAGCAACCCAGCTGGGACTTGCTGCCTCCCCTCTCCAGATCACCTGGAGCAGGGATCCAGCCTACAGCAATAAGCTGTTGCCATCATGATTCTCTCTCCACAGGTTGTGAGGAACCAAAAGTGCTGTTGGCTGCACACGGAGAGCCATCTCTACTGCTTTCCCATGTGAATTAGACCCACAGCTTTTTGGTGGCTATGGTACGCTGAGCCAGGTCTCAGTTTTCCCTGCTCTTTGGCTGTTTGCTTCTGCCATCGCTTGTGCTTTACAATTGTTTTTCTGGCCACACAGTAAACTGAAATAAGAATTCAGTTTAGTTTAATACTACTTTTTTTTTTTTTTTTTGTCATGGTGTGACAGCAAGCAACAGACTTGTGGTTAAAGGTACTGAAACTGTTCATTAAGCTGTACCTTTGGTGGCTGTTACACCGGGGTCCTCTCTGGAAATTGTTCCTTATTGCTGTGATCACATTCAGTTCACATTTACAAGAGTTCTGACAAGATTGCTCTTGCAATGTCATTTCCATTTGTCATTTCTTTGAGTCCTGAGCGAAGCACAGATGACATGCTATATGCTGTTTGTTGACTGAATGTCAAAGCCTGGACAAAGAGAGGTGAAAGGTGGTTGAGCTGGGGCTGAATTGTTTTCTGGAGGTTTCCATCTCCCATGCTGTTACCTGGGCGCGCGGTGTAGACTAGATACCTCACTTGAGGATGGGTGAGGTGAGGTGAGGTGAAGTGAGGTTGACTTCATCCTCATGCTTGGTCTGCAAGTGGCGTTCGTGCCCAGAAAGGTTCTGGGGAGGAAACAGTTCACACTTATTTATAATGGTTGCAATCAAGGTCCAACCTGAAATCTTTGAAATATTTTTATTGCCATGTCACAGTCTCCCAAAGGTCATGGGGACACAAAGACTGGCCAGAAGAGGCAGCTGACAAATATTAGCTATTCCATAGCAGGCAGATAAATGCACTGAAAGGAGAATGAGGCATTTGGACCTGCTAAGTATAAATCACATTTATTAATGCATACCCATTAGGCTGACACTATTAATTAATTGCAGCTGTAATCAGCACATCAGTATTCTGCATTTTCTGAAGAAAATTTGTTACCACTTCATTCTTAGTAAGATTGGTATTATTTACCTGTTTTTGAAAAGCTGCTAAAATGAATGTAGCCTCAAGCCTACTTTAATTGAGAGGAGCAAAATACATTTTTTTAATAAGTAAGCATCCTGAAATTACTGATTAAAGACTGATTTAATTTTCCGTCCTCATGCAATTCTTCAGCCTAAGTCCAATACAATTTCACAGTTCATTCATGCTGAGCTCAGCATAACGTATTTTATACATTTTTGTGAAATCACCTCAGACTTTTACAAGCCCATTATACAAATTACCTTTTTAATGATTACAACTGAAGGAAATGGGTTTACTTACAGGGTCCAGGGAACACGGTATGAAAGGGAATAATACTATCCTCAGCATTTCAAATGTGGATTTTGTTTCTAACTAGTAGAAAATCCAGCCCAATTTCAGAATCACATAGTATGAAAGTGTAAATGGTGGAAATTCATAACAAAAATTAAAAATTAAAGAATCGCACTCTCTACCATACAGGAAAGTGAAGTTCCAGAAAGTGTTGTTTGATTACATCCGTTTCAGTGGCTGGATTTGTTGAAAGAACTGGGTTTTAAGAGGATGCGGGGAGGGAGGGTCAGAACACTGAAGACAACTCTGGCAGAGTGAAGGGGAAGCCTTGGAGATAGACGTTTCTCTGCTGCTGTTTCTTTCCAGCTCTATGCTTTAAGTTACTAGTGGTGTATTCCAGGAGACACAAAGCAAAGTTCACATGCGTTTTGTTCACTCTTTTTTGGCTGACAGGCTGCAATAGGCTCTAACCATGGTGACATTCTTCCTTGGGAAAAACAGAACAAAGGCACAGCCCCAGTGTCACTGCTTGCCACACTCAGGGGCGGAACCCCATGCAGTTGGGCAAAACCCCACGGTCCCAGGGAGACCTGCTCTCCTGGCATCTCTGCTCTGTGATGTGGTGAGCACTGATCCTATTTGCTTGTGTAGCTGAGTCCTGCCTGGCAGGGATCTAGTGAAGGAAATCCGATTTTGATAAGAAGCAGCTCACCAGTAAAGCGTGGCCCAGAGCCAGGGAATAAATTGGGGCAGAAGAGAAGAAGGGATGGTAGTGCAGCAGCTTGCCTGCTGCTCTGCTATCGTCCTGTATGATAAAGTGAGCTGAATTCAGATAGACGATACTGCATGAAAATAAATAAATAAATTAATTAATAAAACCCCAGGGTAGATGCATATGGATTGGGATAAGCAATGGAGTATCTTAAAAATGGATCTTGTTAATTGTCACTTATACATTTCTTCTCTGAAGGATGACCACCTCTTCCCCCAGTCCCTAACAGAGAAGGTAGCAGCTGGGAGGAGAGGCAGCAACAGCTACCAGATCATATTTGGAGGGGAAGCAGGGAGGAAATTTCCTCTCCTCTCCCCTCCTCTCCCCTCCTCTCCCCTCCTCCTCCTCTCCCCTCCTCTCCTCTCCTCCTCTCCTCTCCTCTCCTCTCCTCTCCTCTCCTCTTGCTTTATAAATAATCAATGACCAATTTTATTTATGATTAAGAGTGCAGGATGATTGACTCTATTTTGTCATGTAAATAATTACCGCTGCTTCAAAAACTGTCTTGCATTCTTTCCTTGAGTGTATTTTAAAGCACATTTTGGTGCACTTTGCAGCCTATGTGCTGAAGCATGCGTACTTCCATA
>VFFE01005835.1:0-11388 GCA_008921705.1 Burhinus oedicnemus
GCTGGAGCCGGTGCGGTAAGGCTCTCTCCTCATGTCATTCTTGTGCCTCAAACACTGTGCCCTGGGACGCTTCTGAGGGCTGAGGCTCAGGCAGGAATCCAAGTGCTGAGACTTGCTTCTGCGTGACAGCTGCACGCTGGCCTACGCTGTCATAGGAGTTGTGGTACTGTGGCATGGGGAGTAGGGATAATTAGACACTGCTCTGAAGGGCGGCTCTGTTTGTACCTTGTTTCCTGAACACTGAGTGCCACTTGAGTTGAGGTGGAGCCAGACTGCCTGAGATGCATCTCTGTTTTGGCAGTCTCTCTGTTGCTCTGAACCCCAAGGCTTCATCCAGGGCAGCCTTTACAGGCATGGAATGCTCTATGGTTTGTCACCTTCAGTTGTCCATCTGGCAGTCAGCAAGCGTGTTCTTGTCTGTCTGTTTTCTGGTCTGACTTAAATTTCCCATCTGAAATAACATGGGGGCCTACCAGAAGTCAATAGCTTGGGGAACCTGCAGCATCTCTTGATGGCTCTGTGGGTATTCCCCTATGTTGGTGTGAGGAGCTACTTAGTAGATGCAAGGACGAACATCATGCGTCTTGCTGCTGTCTGCTGGCGAGTGAATGATAAAGGCATCGGTCTCGCTCTCGTCATTCCTCAGGTACCCAGCAATAAGTTGACTCGAGAGTCCCCGTCCGGAGTAGCAGCAGCCCCTCTGTGTTCTAAGCTGTTGCTCCGGAATCTTCGAGTGCTGAACTTGGGCTGCCAGGGGAAGGGAGGTAAGCGTGAAAACATTGCTCATCTGCAGGGGCAAGCGTGCAGGTGGTGAGACTGGAGCGAGTGGATGTTTTGGGTGGGTTTGAATGGAAAAGAGGAGCGTGCGTCCACTGAGCTGCTGTCTCATGTTGACGAGCGCATGCGTATGCTCTGTCCCTCTGTTGCAGGAGCTGGGGAGATAAGCTGCATGGCAGAGCTAGACAGCCCCCCGCAGCAGAAGCAGACGAGGCCAGTGACAGCTGGCAGTGCCAGTGCTGCAGCAGAGATGGAGTGGAATGAGGAGCTCTTTCTGTAAGTGTCTGCCCTCCTTCCAGCTGCCACGGCAGAGGCAGACTGGCACGGTCTCTGGGTGTCATTACCACACTACAGTAACTGACGTGGACGGTGCAGAAGGGAAGTCTGTACTGCAGGGCAGCGTGTCTGTGTGCTGCCTGTGTGCCAGGCTGCCAATTCCAGTGATTTGCCCCAGCTTGCATACATATTTCACGCTCTCCTGGATGCTCTGTGTTTTAACTGGATGGGCAGAAGTGCCAATCGCAGGCAGCATGTGGGATTGGCAGGTGCAGAAGGCCTGGAGCGTAAATCTCAGCCTTCCAGACAGATTGCCCTCTCAACTTCCCCTGGCAGCCCACACAGCCCTGCAGGGGGCATGAACTGGAGTTCTCTTCTGTGTAGTTTGCTGCCCCTTGTCGTGTCCTCCACAGTAGCCCAGGTGTACTGGAGCTTTGGAAAAGGTGACAATGCATGTGAGATTTGAGGGAGGAAAGATATGGAATGGGGTTGCTTGCTCTGTGGCCATTTTGCAAAGATTGCCTAATACCAGCCTGTCTCTTTCTGTTTGAACAGGGAGTTGGGACCTAGAAGTAGAGAGCTGAAGCTACAGGTGCTGGGGAACCGTGACGGAGCGGGAAGTGAGTACAGACAGCCGTAAGATGAATTGTAAGACGAGGAGACAAAAATGCCTAAGGGACTTCCTGTGCTTTGAGCCTATGGTAGTTCTGTGTCAGTACGATGTGTGATGAATGCTGCAAAGAATTTTTCGTATCCAGGTTTACGTGAACTTCTGACTGCATGAAGTAACTCTGGGCTTTATTCTTCTTAGTGAAATGCCCTTACTCTGACCTTTTTGGTACCCAGGAGGTTCTCATGGCCCACCCACCTCCACTCTGAAGCAGGGAGAGGGATGCAGGGATTTGCCCCCGGGTATTGGAAGAACGTTGCAGAAAGCTCTTAACTCTGTTCATTTGCACTTGGTCAGGGACTAACTGCAGCACCTATTTTTGATGGAGGCCACACAACAGCCACCCCTTTAAGGGAGCTGAATTTTGGATTGGTAAAGAGGAGCAGAGGAGCGCTGCCCGCCCCCTCCCCCCCTCAGACCTGGGAGCTACCGGAGTTGTGGGTTTCTGCTTTGTTGGCCCACAGGGCTGCTTCCCAAAAGCAGCCTAGGTTGCCTGGGACACATCTGAGGTGCTGAGGTCATGTGGTGTGTTTTGTTTCCCTGTTCCTTTTTGCAGATGTGCTGCTGGCACATGCTACACTTTTACTTGATTCTGTGGGCAAACAGCCATCTGGGAGACAGATCTGCTCGCTGGCCCCAGGAGCTGGGCGGTCACTGGCAGCTGAAGCTACTATTACATTAGAGGTGAGCTCAGGACTCCGTATGCTTGGCACAAGTGTGCGCTCTGGAAGCGCTCACAATGTAAGCCTCTAGCTGGAGACAAGAGTGATTAGGCCTGGGCTTGTCACAGGGGGCTGGCAGACCCTTAGGCCAAGGAGAGGTGTTGCCTGGCCCTTGGTCCCTGAGCCTCCCTCCATTCAACCCACATTGTAGCAGGGGTGGCTCCTCAGTGCCCAGAACAGTAGCTTTTGTCACCCAAATGCCTGCCTTTCTGTCTGGGAGGAGGAGAGCCTCTCTGAGCTGTGCTTTACTCTTTGTAGCTGCTATTCCAGGAGTCTCCTGCACCTTTGCATGCTCAGCACGCCACATCTCTGCGAACCAGCATCACCCCCACTAAGAAGGTGGAGATGGACCGCACCATCATGCCCGACGGCACCATCGTGACTACTGTCACCACAATTCAGTCCCGGCCCAAGGCAGACTGCAAACTGGGTGAGGCTGACCCACGACAGGCATCTTGTACAAGTGGCTGCTATTGGGGCACAAACTCAGCCACGATCTTCCCTAGGCTGCTCATGCGGGCAGTAGCAAAACTGTTTAGCCACTGTATGTTGTGGTTGTTGCAGACTTGTACCTTGCGCGGTGCTTTTGGCTTCTGGGTCAGAACGCAGCCGTCGTTGCCATTCCCTTAGCATCTTGTGGCTGGCTGGAGACTCATGTGTAGCCTTGGGGGGAGGGAATCAATGCAGCTCTGTGTTTGGGGGGAGGTGGGAGAGGGATGAGCCTCTCTGACACGCTTTGGTGGTAAGTCCCGACTAATGTGTATACTGCCGTATAACCTCTGTATGATGTCAGGCTAAGTGTTTTGCCACTCTTCTTCCATTTTCTTCGTTGATAAAGAAGTTAAGCTGTACGTACTGAATGTGGAGCCAGAAGCATGCTGACCTTGCTTACTAGCAGTTGTTGCTGCTTGTGGTCTGACGTCCTGATGAATGTGGTGTTGGATATTCCATGAGGTGGGGCTGGGAAACAGCATAAAACAGGGTCTCAGGATGGGGGTGCTTCACATGTCTTTTTCCAATAGGCTTCTTACTACTTTGCTGACACAAAGCCTCATGGAGCCAGCCTCTGCAGGCTCTCTGTGTGCACTTGAGGCTTTTTGGGGGTGCACGTAGGGGGCCACAATACAGTAGTGAAGTTGCCTAAGCTTCATCTGCACTTACTGGTGTCTCTGCCTCTCTTTTACTGTGAAGATTCACCATCAAGGTCACCTTCCAAGGTGGAAGTGACTGAAAAGAAGACAACAGTGCTTTTGGAGAGTGGCTGCCCTCATGGCCTCTTGCCCAGCAGTAGCCGTAAGTGCTTGGAAATCCGAGGTTCTTACCGGAGCGACTGTGTTTTTTAGCATTTCTTGCAGAATGGTAAAAGAAATTGCACTTTGGCTATCCAGTCTGTGACTCTGGGTGTTCACTTGCTTGGCAAGAACTTTCCAGTCTATCTGGACCCAAAGAGCTTTCCTCACCCTGTACTTGGGGCTCTGGTTTTCTCTGGGACAGAGCGCTGCGGCCCTTTTGACAGTTTGCAGCCAAGACTGCCCAAACTCTTGGGAGTATTTGGAAGTCTTAATTGAGTGGGAAGGGTATTTTGATGATATGCCTGGTGGAAAATCGAACTTTTCAGGTGCCTAAAAGAGCCGAGAGCTATACGGAGCTTCCTTCCTTTGGTTTATTAGGGCAAGTCCATCATAAATTCTGTTCTCTACCTTTGTGCACATGTAGTTGCCTATTACAAGCATCGTGGTCAGCAAGCGACCTCTTGCCTTTGCTGAAGGTTGCCACTTCAAGTGTTGGTATCTTTCTTGTGCTCAGGGGATAGCCATATGCCCAACGGTTTGGATCCAGTGGCTGAGACGGCGATCAGGCAGCTAACTGAGACGAATAACAAGCCCGCCAAGAAGACCCCAACAAAACGGAGCACACTGATCATCTCGGGAGTTTCCAAGGTCTCTGGTAGTTACGGGGCTCCATTTGCAATCTGGGAGGTTGTTTCTAGAGATGTGTGCATGAAACCATGCTGTCCTGTAGGGACGAGTATGGAAAGGTTCCAGCACAGATGACTTGCTTGGCTGCTTCCTTGCAGCTTGTCGCTGCTTCCCAGTGAGTGTCAAAGGTACCTCACCAGTCTTCAGGGCAGCTGCTGGTGGGAGTTCGCAAACGGCAGCTGCAGAAAGCGAGGCTGCTGCCATAGCTCGTTGGGAACCTCCTGGAGAATCTAAGGAGTTCTCCTTGGACTTGCCTATGGGAATGAGGGAGGTGCTGCGGAATGCTTTGGAATTGGCTGTGTTCCAGTATGTTTCAGCAAAAGAGTGGTGATTGCGCATCGGTGCTGTCTAGCACTGGTGATTGGAACTGGAGCATCCATATGTAGGTGTGGATGGAAGAAGGGAGATGAATGCAATTCCTTTAGACCCTGTCCTCCTGTCTGTCTGACCTTCTAACCCCCCACCTCCAGGTACCTATCGCTCAAGATGAAATGGCACTTTCTCTGGGTTATGCTGCATCCTTGGAGGCCATGGTGTGCAGGGATTCTGTGATAGAGCATGCAGCTGACCAGATGCGCGAGTCTACTGAATCGTCACAGCTGCTGGAAGCGTCACTGTCGGGACAAAGGGCCAGTCAGGAGCTGGATGAGACAACGCGATCAGACATCTCTGAGAGACCATCGGTGGAAGATATTGAGTCTGAAACTGGCTCCACAGGAGCCCTTGAGACCAGGAGCTTGAAGGATCACAAAGGTAAGGATGAACCATTAGAGGCGAGCTAACATTAGCCTGTTGTACTTGAGGACAAAATGGTGCCCAAGTTCCCTGCCTGAGTGTGGGGGCTGCAGCCAGCTTTCAGCGTGGCGAAGAGTGGCTTCTGCTGGAGCCTGGAAGAGCCTGCCTTTCTTGTATGCTTCCCGCTGGAGCAGTTCCAAACTCCTCTATTTGCAGGTGTCCGATTCCTGCGGCCTTTTTGGGTTTCTGTGCTCTCTTAGAGGGGAACCCTGTGCAGTTTGTATATTCCCAAGAACCTGTTTTCACATCCTGGCCTCTGGGTCCACAGATCAGGCACGTGTCCGTAAATGATTCCTCCTCTGAATTTGGCTGCCTCTGGCACAGAAATGGAGGGCACCTGACAGTGTGGATTTTATGGGTCTCAATGCCCTCCCTCTGACCTGTCATACTGTAGGATGTCCACACAAACTCTCTGCTTTTAAATGATGGAGCTAGCCTGCCCTGACCAAGCTGCTCTTCTGGACTTTCTGGGCTGGTGTCATTTAGGCAGATGACACACCTTGTATTTGTCTGCCTGTAGCCATGACAGTTTCAGTTAGCTACAAACTTACATAAACAAGCGCAAGCCAAAATCTTGATTGCTCTGAGGAAGAGAGTGGGACAAGTTTTGGGGGTTTTACCCTGGTACAACCAGGTACAGTTTGAACTGTGGTGGCCTCTTGTTTACTCATCAGCAGGTAGAAAGGTGTGTGGCCCAGATTCTTGAGAGACTTGGCAGACAGGGAAGAGAAAGAAGAAAACGGAAAGCAAGCCCCCTCTGTAGGAAATACTGTTGTGTCTTTGTATGGCGTGCAGGTTTTGGATATGCCTTTTTGTACCAATTCGGGGCTGACGAATCTCCAGTTGAGTTGGCATCTCCATCCTGTCCAGCCTGTGTGAGTCATCCAGGGCCATTGCCGTTATTTGTTTCCAGATTTGGGCATCTTCTGAAACTGCGGGCAGTTGTGCTGGGGGCTTGATGACCTGCTAATCTGGGTGCCCTTAAGACAGGCTAGTCTGAGAGGCCTTTTCCCTGCCGTGTTCCTCCTGGCATCTCCACATGCAGACATTCTCACTTGTTTTCCATTCATATGAGTCTTAGCTTTCTATTACAATTCTGCACACTTCCACTGAAGGCAGAACATTGTTGTGTAAAAGGAAGAGGACACATGACAGCATGCTTAGTGAAGCAGCTTGCTGGTATTGCAGTCTGTCCTGAACATAGACTTTGCCTTGCAGCTGGGAGCCAGGATTCGCCGACCTGCCGTGCACTTCTGCCGCTTGGGGTGGAAGAGGTCTTTGCCACTCATCCAAGAGCAGCTGGCTGCGTTATTGCCCCCGAGACTCAGCAGGGCAGGATACTATCGTGGTTTCCGTCTCCTTCCTTTCTGTCTCTGCAGTTAGCTTTCTTCGGAGTGGTACCAAGCTCATCTTCCGGAGAAGGAGCAAGCAGAAGGAAGCGGGCCTGAGCCAGTCACACGATGACTTGTCCAACGTCACCACCAACTCCACCACCAGGAAGAAAGCTGGCAGCTTCTCCCGCCGTCTCATCAAGCGCTTCTCCTTCAAGTCTAAATCCAAACCCAAAGCTAGCGACAGCACAACAGCAGGTGAGAACTGAAGGTGGGAGAAGCCTGTCAGAGAGATTGCACAGAGATCCTTTTCTAGTCTCTTGTCTTCCCACTCCGCGGTATCTGTGACCTGCAGTCCAGTTCCTTCCAACCTTGGCTGAGGGAAGACACCCCAGTGCTTTACACCATTTGGGGAGCGGAGGTGGCAAACCCAGGCTTAGGCTGCTTGTCTGCCTTGACTTAGCCTTCTCGGACTGTCGTACCCCAACATGCTCTCCCAGAAAATCCAGGTGGCGTGTTAATCCCTGCAGGGGTCCCAGGAGCTGTGAAGTGACTCTGCCTGCGTAGCTGTCTGGCATCACGGGGTGCATCCTGGAAAAGGGGGGGCATCTCAAGTGGCAACCCTCAGAGTTAAAGATTGAGAAACTACCGGGTTAGCTATGTTGCCAAGAAATGTGGGATGTAGCCTCGCTCGGCTCTTCTAGCGAGAGGGAGTGATGTGGTCACTGGCCATCTAAATGCTGTCATTGCTTCTGCTTGGTGCAGAGGCTGTAACCTGACTGAGGTTGCAGTGTGGAGCGATGTGTTCCTGGGCCGTGAGCTGTCAGGAGAACAAGCTGTGATTCTCCACATGGCTCTGCTGCTGGAACAGTCTCTGTTTCGGACAGTGCTGAGGGATGTGTGCTTTCTGTGCTATAGTGATGAAGGAAGGAGTCTCCAAGAAGAAGGAAGTTTTAACCACTGGGTGAGTTTTTGTAGAAGACCGGGCCCTTCCAAGGATGTCTGTTTGGTGCTGCCCGTGCTGCCGCCCTGTGACGCAGCCCTCCTTCTGTATCTGTGCTCTCGAATGGGGAAGGGGCCGTGCTGCATGTGTGCACCAGCTGTTGTACAAGCAGAATCCTTTCCTTTCCCATGGGGGCGGTTGGCGGCATTGCTGGCAGGGCACCAGGCCATCTTCCAGACCTGTGGGGTGCCTGGCCTCTTGCATTCTCACAGTTCTCGCACCAAGGATGGCAAGGAATGGGGCGATGCTAATGAAAGGGCAGTCTGACGTGGAGCCTGAAGCCACGTGGTGGAAAGAGGCAAAAATGTACATATTTTCACTGATGAACGGGTTTCCTGTAGTAGAAGGAGCCTTTCTTGATTGCATCTGGTATTTCCTTTCTTCTGGCAAACCTGATCCACCGTGTTCAAACAGTAGGCATTTCCGCAGTGGGTATTTGTGGAGGGAGAGGTGCGCAGGGGAAAATCGACTCCATGTGCAGGAGGGGGACTGCCCTTCTAGGTGAATGGTTTTCCAGTCTCATGGTGTGCACACATTGCAAATATCCCCAGGGGCCCCATTTGGATAGTGTAGTGATGCTCCTTGGAGAAGCGCTTATGCCCTGTACCTGGTTTGAATGTTCAAGCATACCTGGTTTGAACGGAAGCTCCTGCTCTCCTGTGGGTTGTAGAGTTAAGGAGACAGGGCAAAGGGGAGGAAAAACCTCACTGAAGAGCGATCAGCTAGGTCTGGCTGAATTCGCTAGCTCTGCTCTCCTGTTGCAGTACCTCCCGAGGTGGGGACTGTCTCCCCACCTTATGCAGGATGTGACCAACTGAAAAAGCAGTTGTTCTCTTGATTGTGCACATTAAACAGTGTGTTGTGTTCTTCAGAAGGAGAAGTCCTGGCTTACTGATACGGCCATCACATGTCGTTTCCAAAGACTGGAATGTGTTCAGAATGCCGCTGCAAAAGGATTTACAAGCAGGAATTTCAGGGCATCTCTTGAAAGTGTCTGGTGGTAGGGAAGGCCAGAGTCACTTGAGGCTTGGATCCAAAGTGCTGATGTGTGCCAGCAGGAGGGACTCTTGTTTCCTGTTTTTCCTGCTGATTCCCCACAAGGTTGGGCGCGTATGAGAAATCGGACTGGTTCAGCTGGCTGACCAGGAACCTCTTCTCCATCTATTTGGTTTGGTCTGGGAGTCTTTCGGTCATCCCTGAGCTCTTTCATGTCTTTTATCCTTTGTTTCTTTCCTCGTCCACACAGTACTGTGGCTTTGTTTCCAGGTCCATGCGCTGGTTCTCACTGAAAATAATTTTCATCGATATGAGTGACCAGTTCCTGCTGCAGCGCTGGTGGAAGCTGGCAATCGTGTGGCTCACCTCTAGCGATCCAGCTGCCAGTTTGATGTAGCCTTGCTTTGCTGGGTCGGTGCAGCGTCACACACAGCACTGTCCTTTGCAGGCACGCCCTTGTTCCCAGAGCCTCAGGGTTTGGTTCCAGTTTGGCATTCTCTCTGGCACTGTCCCCACTGTGACTCTGTGTCTGTCGCTAACCGTACTTGATGCTCTGTTTCCAGTTTTTCTTTATTCTTTTTCAATACCATGACAAAGTTGTTTCGAATGAGAAGTGCTGGCTGAACCCAGACAGCACCGCTTCTCTAGTGGGGTTGCTGTGAAACCTTGCATTAGAAAGACTCATTTTAAGGGAAGGGGACTTTCAGAAGAGCTAGCAGCTCATCAGTTGCAGGTTTATCACAAGACCTTCTGCGAGTCTTGTTTAATAGTCCGGTATTCTTTAAACCACAAGAGCAGCTTGAGCTGTCTTGGTGCGGAGCAGCTGGAGGCGAATGCCCAAGGTTCCCACCTGCGCTTCTGAAGTGTGAATCTGGAGCTTATGTACATGAGGAGGGCTGCGAGGGCTAGTGAGCATTGTCCTTGTCGCTGTAGACTGGAGGCAGAAAAGGCGAGTGAGGTTCATGTCCGACAAACACGTACCTAGACTTTGACTGGAATGTTTTGGTCTGGCTCAGAGGAAGGAGGCAATAGGAAAGGTAGGAGTAAAACCAAAACTTGAGTTTCTCACTGGCCTTGGGGTCCGAGGATCCTTTTCTAGCTGTGATAAATGGGCAATTCCTGCCATACATCCATATGGGAAGAAAATAAATCTCTTTTGTATTTAATCCCTGCTTGTGCTTCTGGCTTTAGGACAGAAGACATACTATTTGAAATCTGCTTTTCCCTGTTTAACTTCTTCCAGATACCCACGCCCTCACCTCGGTGCTGTTGTGGGGTCTGTGGCATTTCATTATGCCCATGACCGTGGAGCAACTCCAGTGTGCGGTGCACGTCGCCATCTAACTTTTTAGACTCAAATGATCTGCAGTTGCCAGGTTGTCTCAGGGTAGGCTCAATATTTGCACCTTGTGAAATCGGTTCTCGACCGAGTATGTGGAGGAAGAGGAGCGGCAGAGCAGCGGGCTTGAATGCATGGAGGCTTCTGAAGGAGCCTGCTTATGAGGGTCTGCGTTGCAAATGCTGTGTTTCACTGCCAGCTACACAAGTAGAAATGGTGACTGGTAAATGAAGCCAAAGTATATATTTTGAGGTTTGTGGCTTTTTGGTTTTGGTTTTTTTTCTATTTTGGCTGAACAGAGTTACTAGAACTTACCTATGCTGTGTATTTTTACTTCTCTGAAGAAAATAGATTTCTGTAGTTGTAAGTACACTTGTAGGTGTATTTCTGTCTGGATGCATCCTCTCCCTGTGTTTTGGTAAGGCTCTTTAAGAGCCTCCCTATCGAAGCATCGGCCGCTGGGGCTTATCCTCTCAAGATGAGAGAAAACAGACACAGGAAGAAATGGAGGGAACCGCAAAACCTCAGTGTTTTGGGGATGCTGTAGGCTTTAGCGTGATGGGTGTCTGACTGAGGCCTGATACTTGGGAGGGGGTGCTCGAAGGCCACATACTTGAGGGCAGAGGGATCGCATGCATGTTTGCATGCACTTAGAGCACATTCTGTGAATACCGGTCACACTGCAGAGTGACTGAGGATGACAGGGTGGGGCGGGAAAGCGGCCTTACCAGCTTCTGTGGTGTCCACAAAATATTTCTTACACAGACCTCCGCAGGGGTAGACTTGAGCAAGCAAGTCCAGCTTCTGCCCCTGCAAGCACCCTTATGCTGCTTATGTTGGTGAGGATGGGTTTTTACGCAGATTGGCTGAAGAGAGAAAGAGCGAGGGGAGGCTACTTGGGTAGAGAGCTAGTCAGAAAACAGTTCAGCGGAGGGGAGTGTAGTGAAAACTTCAAACCAATAGAAGAGGGTCATGGGCATGTGCTGTTTCTAAACTAGAACTGGTCATATGGCAAAGCATATGCTTACAATGTTTCTGTTTGGCTTTTTTGTCTTTAGCAGTGTTGCTTCCTTCCTGCAATGACTTCTCTTGGTTCATTGTTAGCTAAACCTACAGAGAAGTAATTTCTGGGTAGCTGGTGAGATGCTTGAATGTTGGGTGGCTGGCATTTTTGTATTTTGGGGTCTTTTGCCTTGTTCTCCCCTCCTTCCCTCCCCCCTCCCAAGGTCACGGTGAGTGTCATGGTAGAGTAACAATCCCAGTGATCGTTAAACTTCTGGAAAAGGTCTTTGTGTACTTGGGGTATCGCAGCTCCTTCTACAGGCATGACTGCTCCACTCCACCTTTCCTTGCTCATGCAGGTACCGGACCAAATACCCATGTTGAATTTGAATCAGAGCCTCTCCTTGTGCGTGCTCTTTTGTACTTTGATGCCTTCTTTCTGGGTGGATTATTTTAACCCCAGATTGTTTAGACCGGGGCGGGGGGGGGGGGCGGGGG
>VFFE01005840.1:0-24060 GCA_008921705.1 Burhinus oedicnemus
CTGAGGCCAATGGTACAAGGTTCAACAAGGCCAAGTGCTGGGTCCTGCACTTGGGTCACAACAACCCCATGCAGCACTACCGGCTTGGGGAAGAGTGGCTGGCAAGCTGCCTGGCAGAAAAGGAGCTGGGGGTGTTGGTCAACAGCTGTCTGAATATGAGCCAGCAGTGTGCCCAGGTGGCCAAGAAGGCCAACAGCATCCTGGCCTGTATCAGAAATAGTGTGGCCAGCAGGACTAGGGAAGTGATTGTGCCCCTGTACTCAGCACTGGTGAGGCCCCACCTCAAATACTGTATTCAGTTTTGGGCCCCTCACTACAAGAAAGACATTGAGGTGCTGGAGCGTGTCCAAAGAAGGGCAACAAAGCTGGTGAAAGGTCTAGAGCACAAGTCTTATGAGGAGCAGCTGAGGGAACTGGGACTGTTTAGTCTGGAGAAAAGGAGGCTGAGGGGAGACCTTATCGCTCTCTACAACTACCTGAAAGGAGGTTATAGTGAGGTGGGGGTTGATCTCTTCCCCCAAGTAACAAGCAATAGGACAAGAGGAAACAGCCTCAAGTTGTGCCAGGGGAGGTTTAGATTGGATATTAGGAAAAATTTCTTCACTGAAAGGGTTGTCAAGCACTGGAACGGGCCGCCCAGGGAAGTGGTAGAATCACCATCCCTGGAGGTATTTAAAAGACATGTAGATGTGGCACTTAGGGACATGGTTTAGTGTTAGGTTTATGGTTGGACTTAATGATCTTAAAGGTCTTTTCCAACTGAAAAGATTCTATGATTCTGTGATTCCTGTGAGGGGTCTGGGTGACCCAGGGGTTGCCCTGCCCTCAGCATTATTTGGGGCTGTTTCTTGATATGGGGGCACTATGCTGCTTAGATGCCATTGCTGACAGGAGACGTGATCCTAATGAGCTTTGACAGCTGAAAATGTGAGGGTTTTCACATTCCCTTATACCACTCCTTAAATTAGCCTCTACCTCTGAACCAGCCTGTGGAGGACATGCAAAAGTAGCTTCCTCTCTCAGCCACCTATGGTTTCACTGAGGCTCTGGCAACCTGCCTTGCCCTACGCTGGCACTAGCATTCCCATGGGGCACAGCAATGGCTTGCCATGGGGCACAACAGTACTCCCCAGGGGCCTGGTCCCCTGGCCACCTGCCCTGGGCAATGTGTCGGAGCACCCTGTGGTGAGGCTGAGGTACGTAGGTGGCTTTCCTCTCTGCAGACCAAATATGGCTGGAAGGAATACCTGCACCCCACCACTTGGAGGCATGTCCAAGGTGGCTGCTTCTTATCACTCTCTCCCACTTTCCGCAAATCGGCCGTGTGTGAAATGCAACCCACCTGTGTTTTTTGTCTTTTGCCCCACAAGCCTTTCTGACAGTGCATGGCAGTAATCAGAAAGTGATGGCATTTTCCATCCTGGAATAGTTGAAGGCAAAGCATGAGAGATCTACAAAGATGAACGACAGTGCGTGACCTTTTGGCCAGAAGGAATGGTGTTGGAGGAGCTGTGGAAACCCATAAAGGAATAAAGCAGTCTTGTCATCAGCGGTTTAGTGGGAAGGAGGAAACCAGCCTTTCTTGACTTCCACAGTAACCTTTTTCTTCTTAATTTGATGTCTGCCTCTATTATTTCTAACAAGCTGGGAGGCTAAGGTGCTATAGACATGACCGAATGCCACCACGAGAGTCAAGCCCAAGCCTTGAACACCCCTGACTGCTGCTTCACAGAAGCTGGTGACCTCAGCTTGTAGGTCTTACTTGTAAGCCATTTCCTTTCCTGATTAGGTCAGAACTGTGGCACCAACCTGAGTGTGTCAACATGGGGATTTCCTGCTACGTGGATTTTCCTCAGTATTCTGAAGCAATGTGTACTCTGTACTTCTTAAGTTGAAAAGCAAGTTTATTCCTGTAGAGGTATATTTCCAAGCTGCATTTAGACAGTTAAGCAGTAAATCTTCACACATTCCTCATTTCACATCATAGTTGCAGCATGTGGTGGCTACTGTCTAATCACATAATAATGAACACGATAGATAAGCAAAACCTTCCACATTCAGACTGTGGAAGATAAGCTTTTGCCAAGTGCAGCTACAAACTATGGGCCACTATGGAGGGGGAGCTGGGAAAAATATTACAGCCTCCAAGAGGTAGGGCAAGATAATCTTTTGTTTACAACTACCCAACATTTCTTAATCCAGAAGTAACTTTTTTTACAGCTAGAATTTGTATCAGCAAATCCTTTTCTTTTAGGCACAGTTTAACAACCGGGAATGACTGCGCTGTTGCTCAACCACTGATGTGAAGGCAAGTGGTTGCAGCTGCATTCAACCTCAGGGGAGCCACTTTGGGGCTAGTGGAGAGTTCATCCTGGCTAGGAGTTGGGTAAGGAAGAAACAGAGGGATGGAGTATATACAGTGCACATAAACTTATGAAAAATGACCATGCATTCAAAGTCTAACCACTTCTCCCTGTTTTAGGCCGTCCGCCTAAAAAAGAATAAAGAATAAAATGGGACTAGGGGAGCCAACTGTGCGTGAGCTTTCCTGAGACGGCATAAAATATAGCATGCACTGAAAAACAAATGCTGTGATTTGTGATCTTATGTGATAGAGATTAGCCAGCCAAGAGGGCTCAGACTAGGAAAAGAAAAGACCCCACTGATGGATTCAGACAGAAACTTTCTAAATACAAGTTTACACTTTGTGTTGTGGAGTTCTTCTTTTTCGTAAAAAGCACAGTGCAGGGCAGGATTAGGCAATGGTAGCTTTGTTGTGTGTTACATGTAAAATCATCATATATGCCACGATGAGCTGTCAATGAAATGCAATGTTTAGAACTGTAAGCTATCCTCCTTTGTTTTGTCTGTTCATCATCAAATAAAATTTAGAGAACTCAGGCAAGGGAATTTTTTTTTTAATCTTACAGCACTTAAAATGCTCTAAGGCATTCAGCTGAAAGACACTTTCTAGGAAATCAGAATTATATAATCAAATCTTACTTAAACTATGACAGTTACCTGTTTTTTTTCTTGTTAAAAATACTTCCTTTCTATTGTACAGCAAATACACAATATTCAGTAGTATGTGATTAGTAGACATGTTCTTGCAACATCACACATCATTCTGGTTAATGAAGATCACGGAATCACAGAATGGTTGAGGTTGGAAGGGACCTCTGGAGCTTGTCTGGTCCAACCCTCCTGCTCAAAGCAGGGTCAGCTAGGGCAGGTTGCCTGGGACCATGTCCATATGGCTTTTGACTGTCTCCAAGGATGGAGACTCCACAACCTCTCCAGGCATCTTCAGTCACAAAATATCATCCCTTTGTGCCATCTTTAAAAAGACAGGAACTTCCCATACACAGATGTTTAAGTGGAAAAAAAAAAAGAGACACACTAGAATGAGAACTAAAAAGATGTTAACATTTCCAATTTTTGCTTTGCTGACTCCACATTCTTTAGTTATATGTAAAAATTTATGCAAGGATTTTATTAAGTGCTTCTTTACACCCACAATTTTACTGTTTCTTTGCAAGTGGATAATAAATCCTCAAAATTTTTTAAAGCTAAGACCTGCAGCCATATACCATTGAAATTCCCAGGGATTTTTCAGTATTGCAAATTGTCTTCTGAGGTACCACTGCTTTTCATATCCTGTATTTTTCATATGGGAAATCTAATACAGTAGTATCAACCTGAATGTCTGCTGTGCAGAAAAATACTCATTTTAACTTCCCTGCCTTTTAAATTAAGGTTCTTTAGGTGAGGCAAATGTGCGCTTACAGGATTATTTTTTTTCCCCAAAAAACCCTCTTCATTTAGACACTTGGTCATGAATAGATTTTCCAGTTTGAGGCAAATTTGTAATCAATTTACAGGTTTTGTGGACAGAGCTAAATAGAAGACATAGTGTTGTGTGAAGTGTGTATCTCGGTTAGGCTTTTTGACCGAGTACATTGGCAGATGTTACATACGCCTTCCTAGGTGCTGTTGTGTTTCTCCTCTGTGAGAACATCTATTCTGTTTTTTCCCCATTTTGCTAAGCATAAAATTACTGAATGTTTTCATAAGGAGAGGAGCAAGATGCCTGGCAGAGAGAGCTCCGAATGTGAAAGCGGCACAGCACGCATACGAAGACTCAAGAGAGCATTTCAAGACTGCTGGTGGTTGCAATGTCCCAGTGCAAGGCGCCCTGATAAACTGCTGTGCAAAAGTGTTCATTGCAGGGCACTGACAGGTCGGTGCGGTGACATTAGGAAGATGACAGCAATGCCTGAACCATGATTCAACACGAAAAATATTCACTGCTTTTTGGCTATTTGGAGGGTCATTCCAAATAATGCTACAAAAGAGTCACATAATAAAATTGTTGGGGTGAGATTTGTAATTGTCTTGGATAATGTAGTTGGCTGACCTTTGTAAACTAGTTGCTATGCAATTCACAATTCACAATAAAACCCATCCCAGTAAAATGTCCGTGTATCGGCTTCTTTGTCTAGCTGCTTTTTTTTGGTTAATAGGTTTGATTTTTACAAAGCTTGTCAGTAAGATTCCTGCTGTCTCAAAGTTCTGGATTTCTTTTTTTACTATGTGAACATTTCAATCAAACAAAATATGACAACTTAAAGAGGTGCAGATGGCTGTTGAGCTGGAGAGGACTGGCTGTCCAAATTAACTGGTAGAAAGGGGATTTTTCTACTTGGCTGACTGAAGTTCGGCTCCGCTAATTTAGTAATGACTTTTTTCTCAGCCTCAGTTCATGGCTTAAAGTTTTGTACCTTCCCTGGTGTGGATTGTGACTCTACTAATGGTAAGCATTTTATTTTTTAAAAGCTTTTCTAAAGGGCAACTGTAAATCCCTTCCCCCCCCAAATTCCTTGATTTCACAAGTATTTTGTAATTTTTTTAATTTTTTTTTTTACACTGGGGTGTCAGTTATTCATTGCTGTTATTTGACTTTCTTTTGTGAACTTTCTGGTATAAAAAGGAAAAAATAATAAGGATATGCAGGAAGGTAAAAGATAAATCCTTACTTTCTCACAAAGCTTATTTTCCATGATCTAAGATTTATTTGCCTTTTTTTCAGTTTCAATTTTCTTTTTTCTTCAATTTCTTTTCTTTTCAATTTCTTTTTCTTTCTTTTTTTTTTCAGTTTTTTCCCGCAATTTTTTTGCAATTTCCTGTTCCCTCAGAACTTAGTTCCTAGCAGCTATGTTATAAGGTAAGTGTTTTAGGCAGATACTGTTCTGGAAGGAAAAAGTGTTCTGCTCAAGAAAAGCCGCAAAACTGAGTTTGTCACCAGAGGAAAAGATGTCGGTCTTACCCTTCGCCATTTGTACATCAGGAATGTTTTAGTGTCCAAACTAGAAGGATAAAGTAGTATCAAGCAATATTTCAGATAATTGAATTTGGGGTTTTGTGGGGTTTTTGGGGGTTTTTTTGTTGTTTGGTTGGAGGTTTTTTGTGGTCATTGTGTGGTAATTAAGGGTTAGTCTTGGATTTTAACTTTTCGTTTTTGAAACATGAACTCTTTTTTTACACAGATTAATCGGACATTTCTTCTCTTGTGGCCGATGGCCAAGATACTCAGTTTATAATTGAATTACACATTTAGATATAAAGTTACAGCTCCATGTCATACAATTTTTGCTTTGAATTTGTGACTTGCCACATACGAAAAGGGAAGACCTTCTACGGTAAGTGGCTGCCATACGATCCCGTATTTCATTGCTGTGAAGCGCTTTCACGACGGTGCTGTGCATCCTCCCTGCTGGAAGCCCATTCCCATTCAGGGAGTCCTTAGACCCAAGGAAACATTTTCTTTGCCTCTGAACGCAGCTGCGAGAAACAGGCTGTACTGTACTAAATACAGTTTGTTGGCATCGGTTTGAACTTTATTCTGCTCATTTCTTCTGTTTTCTGAATGGAAACATTTCAGCAAACCTTTCTGTCGGCTTTTTGGCTGCAATATTCCTGAAAAAAAGTAGATCTCTTGTGACTTGCAAAACGCGGAAATGGGAGTTTCAATGAACAGTGGAAGCAGTGCCTCCAGAACTTTGTTTGCAGGTGTTCTTCAGCCACCCCGCAGAGCACAGAAAATGCCACGGCCACACTGTCTGTGACGAACACAGCTCAGATATAGGCTCGACAATACTCACAGCTTGTCTTAAACAATCTCCTGGCCAAAAATATTCCGGAAATGAGGTTATCAGTAATTTCTAATGATAAATAACTTTGTGAATTGAACAGTTCACAACAAGAAAAGACACGTGACAGTTTTAAAATACACCCATTGGAAATAATTTTCAATCAATCAGCCTTGCCAAAAATAGCCTATGAAAATGATTATGAAGGTCACTTTTATTTTGGGAATGGTCTTCACTGCTCCAGCTATCAGATATTTTTTTAAAAAAATGTTGTAAAGAAGGATCCCAAGCCAAAATTTTCAGGATGCTTCCTGTCCCTCTGGAGTTGTGCAAGTTTAAGTCAGTGCTATTCTATTATTATACTCAATGTATTTTTCACAAATTAAATAAAACATTTAAATGCTTTATCCAAAGCACTGTCATGTCTTTTTCTTTGCTGATAAGATGCCTCTGTTAAAATTTCTCCCTCATTCAATCCTTAAAAGCTTTTTATGTTCTGAGTAGGATGGGCACTGGGAGCATGTGCCGCTATAGCTGGGTGTGAGAACTGGAAAAAGTATTTATCTTCAAATCAACAGAGTACTTTGGACTTAGGGATTTTTTTTTATTTTTTAATTAAAATAGGAATATTAGGTCACGAGCGATCATTCAAAAATTAAATAAATCTTTCTGAAAACATATTTTTTCTCAATACTATCTCTGTTTTTTCATCCAAAACTATTTGTTGGATTTGACATAAATTCTTGCATAGTTTCAACATGTATCTGCTTCTACTGACAGATAAACTGCATAGGTAAAAAAAGGACTCACTCTAAAGCTATCACTTGCATATTAGAAATTTATCTGTTGCTTAAACAACAGCAATGGTTAAAATTACAGTCAATTTATCACCCAGTCCTATGACACAAAACTATGTTATCATTTTAAAGAAGAATATATATGTACGTGTTCTGCTGTTTGCTTTTGAATCACCCATTGCTGCTGCTTGATCACAGATTTTAATTATGGAGATAGTCTCTCAGATCCTGCTAGTGATTAACTGCTGTAAGTTGTGCATGCCTTTGTGAAGCCCGCAGCGTGCCTGCAGATGAACAACTAATTAACACTTTTAAACAAGTGAAATGGATTTCCAGTTATTGCCGTCTTCCCCCTCCCCTCTATTCTTCCCATGCATTTTGCTTAGGCATTAGGGATGCCTCGTGGCTTACCAAACCTGATAGCCTTGTCTTTCTCCCTTCACCATTCAGAAAGGGTTTAATCCAAGCCAGGATGCTGAGCTGCTGCTGCACCTGCGCTCGTGCTGCTGAGCTGGCGGGAGAAGCGTTTCCAAGGACAGAATCAGCTTTTTATATAAAACAAGGCAATCATAAAGAGCGTTTGGGCAAGAACAGCAGTAGTAGTTTATAATCAGATATAATGCTGCCAGAGAGTCTGTACTGGTGTTAAGAGTCTGTCAAAGTATCCCAGGTCACTGGATTAGCTCAGAGGACTAAAGGGAAAAAAATGTGACCACCAGGATCCAGTGTATATAGCAACAAACTAGGAAATCCAGAGGAATCTGTAACACGGTGTATTACAAGCAGCAAAGAGGTGCAAACTAGTCCTGTGACCTGCTTATCTGCAGAAAGCTGGGACTGGATCCAGCCACTTTGATCCTCCGAGAAAGGAGGGAATGCAGCAGCATGTACAGCTAATTTGGTAGAGTTCACCTAGAGTACAGCTCCGGTCCTAACGCGGGCCGGACAGCGTGACCCCGCTGCTGCGCGGGGAGAGCCGCCCGTCGGCCCAAAGCACGATACTTCTCTTTGGCAGCCCAGTGCCTTTCCATGGGGTGGGCTTTTTTGTCTTCAGAGTTGCTTTAAGGAAAAAAATAAATGCCTTTCACTTCTTTTGCTCCAAAGAGGGACCCACCTCTTGAGCACAGTAGTCCTCTGTTTCCACGGATGTATTTGGAAATCTTTACAGCATTGCACCGGAGCCAGTGCAACTTCGATGCTTTATTTCTCAGAGGCACAGCAAGTATGGAACATATTACCTTACCGGGGAAAATCCTGACTTGGATTATTGCTTTGGCACTTTCCGAGTGGTCTTCTCACACTGTATCCCAAAGTGCCTCACAGGGTAATAAATTACGTTACCCGCAACCAGTATGACCTCATTAAGATCCACCTACAGCCAAGAATAGCTCCATGTTACTGTCAGTTAATTAGTGGTGGTATTCGTTAACTGAGGAAGTGAGAGCCAGGAAGCTATCCTTCACTCCTTGTGGCCGGTGTTGCGGCATGGCAGGAAAGCCATCTCACCAGCCACTGGCGTCTGGTCGAAGGGAGGTTAGGTATCTCCAGGAGTCTGTTCCTCTGGCCCGTAAGAGGGGGGTGGTGCACACATGGCCACCCTTGCATGCACACCACGTGCATGGTCATGCTTGGGGTCATCATACCACCTTCCTGCAAGCATGGCCTGAGCCACTATCACCTTAATCTGTGCACAGCTCTGACTGTAAACCTTAACCTGTGTAATCTGGTGGGGGTGGCTCCCCAGTCCTGCAGCCTGGTGCACTCTAAATTCAGGCTGAAGCTTGTTCCTGAGGACACACAGAGACTAGTATGTCCCAGCACACCCAGCACGTTAATAAAGCATTAGGCAAACCCAGTTAGGCTGTTTGCTGCCTTTCTGCGGGCCATCCAGAGAGCCTTTCTGGGAATGGGAATCAGAGTCTATATTCTGACACAGAGTGAAAAAAGCATCTCTGCTTGTGTAGCCTGATGTTGTTAGAGCCTGGCTTCAACTCTTGCAAGCCTAAGTGATGAACTGACATGCAAGCCGATGAAGAGCTGGAGGAGCTCCAGAGGAAAAACCTTGTGCTGCCCCTCTAGCTGGAAACGGGGGGTGGGTGCTGCTGGCAGCACACAGAGGGGTGAAGCTGCTCACTGTCCCACATGGCACAGCCAGTGCCCAGCGCTCCCTTTCTAGGCAAGGGCATCCTTCGCCGGCAAACAGAACCGGAGCTGAGGCATTAGGAGGATTTTGGTCCATGTCAAAGGCAGGCAGAGAGCACGGCAGGGAAGTGTGTATGCCTGAATGCAGCTGTCAGTCTAAAGACCGCATAGATATCCAGATGTGCGCTGATGGACTTCTCCCTGAATGCTAGCTTTCTTGGTCATTCTGCTCCTTCCTGACTTTTGACACCTCTCTGACAGCCTACAGGGCTCTTTGGTATCGCTCCTTGTTCCATTCAGAGTTCATCGACCTCTCTTAACCCCCTTTACTCTGTCAGCAACCTTCCTTACCCTCCCACAGACAACAGACACCCAGTTCCCTCCTAGAGCTCTTTCTTTTTTAACATATGAAAAATGCCTTCACGCTTTTCCCTCTCCTCCTCTGCTCTGCTCCGCACGGCATATTCTGGAAGTCACCTTCAGACCCCACTGGAGTGTTACCTCTATTACCCAGGGCTGGGATCGTGTTACAGCTTTCCTCTTCTCACTAAAGATGTGTGCTCTGATTTGAACTTCGCCAAAGTTCAGGGATGTTTGGAATCTGGACTTTTGGCTTGAACCCTTTTCGGTGCCTCGTGTCAGCAGCTAGGAGTTGACAGAAGTTGTTTGTGGCCGGGGAAGCCAGGCCTGTAGGATGCAAGTGACCAAGAATAAAAGAAAAAAATCCCAGCATTCTAACAAACAAATTAAAACTGGCCCCGCAATTAATTTTGTGTGGCCTTTGGAGACATACCAATGCCTCTTTCTTTCCACCCAAGCCACAGGTCAGGTGGTGCTCACCTGGCTGCTGGAAATCCCAACGAGCAAGGAGATTTCAGGAGGCCAGGGTCACACGCCCTGGCCCGATGGCACACGCTTTCATAGTCTCGCTTTCCCTGCAAGGGACCAGGCTAGGAGATGTTGACGGAGAAGATCCTCGCAGAGAGGTAACCCTGTTTGGCACGTGGCTGCTTTCCCTTTGCAATGGCTCTGGGGAGGCTGGGCTGCGGGAGGGAAGAGGTGATGGGCAGAAGAAGCAGTTTTTGCTTTTTCTTTATTGAACCACAGTAGGGTCGGACAGCTCAGCTTTGCCTCCAGGTCAGGACTCGACATGCACAGGGTGGGGGGAGGAAGATGAGACTTGTTTTAGAGCCCTTATCTAAGCGCAGGCCGCTTTCCCCTTTGGGCAGCGTGGCATCACATCTCTGGGCAGCGTGGCATCACACCTCTGGGCAGCGTGGCATCAGGTCTCTGGGCAGTGCCGCATCACATCCCTCGGGGCTACGTCTGCCACTGCCGGGGGCGGCGAGCGAGGCTGTCCAAGGCTGTGCTCTCCCCCCTGCCCCCAGCCCACCCCTCGGGGAGGGGGTCCCGCAGCGCCGGCCAGATGTCTGTGCAAGCCTCCGTGAGCCCTCCCGGTGTGAAAACAAGCAGGGCTGTCATTTTCTCTCCTTCTGCCTCTGGGAACCGAAAGCTTCCTTCCTGCCCTTTCCTCCTGGCAGAAAACAGAGAGCCGAGAGCGGGGCCAGCGAGGGCAGGGAGTACCAGCGGCCCCCACACCCCCCTGCCAGGAGGGAGGCGTTGCGGTGCGGGCTATTTTTAACCTGTTTTTATTGCACGCTGGCAGCCCCGTCCCCCGTTACTTTCTTCCTTCTCTGTGTCCCTGTGTGTCTTCGCAGCTCCTTCCTGCTACCGTGAGATGTGTGAACTATATATGGCCTGGGAAATCTGCGGCAGGCAGTATTTTTAAACCCTCCAGGCCTCCGGTTTGCAGGCTGCTGTGACGCATTTATCCGACTTTGCAAGTTTCTCATGGGAATGCAGGGTGCCCGGCGGCAGCCTGCGGTGCTTGGCTGTTTATTTTTTGCCCTCCACGGCGCGACCCTTGGGGCCCGGGCTGACATCTCGAGACTTGGGAAGCAGCAGACCTCGTGTGTGCGCAGGGGAGGGTTTGAGCCCGGCTGTCGCCATGGTGTGGCTTTCTGGATGTCAGCTGCAGGTCTGCGACATGAGGTGCCTCTTCCGGCCGGCCAAGCGTTGCCATCAAACCTGGCAGGCCAGACACGGAGAGGACCTCCCTAAGCGCCCACCCTCCTGCGAAGCGTGCGTCTCAGCTCAAAGTCCCTGTTTGTACCCTCCGTGGAAATGGTATCGCTCTGTAATATTCGGGAGTTAGCACTGCCAAATTTGTTTTCGTTTGGTACATCACTCTGTCCCCTTGGGGACCTGCCCTGTAACCTCCGTGCGCCTTCTCCGAACGCAGTGGCGCCCACCGAGGCTGAGCATTGAGGACAGGATGGGTGGGCCACACGTCCTGTGGGTCGTGTTTGTGAAGCTTGTGCCCGGCGGTAGACGGTCGGTGCCTGGTGCGGTGCTCTAGCTAGGCACAAGCGCTGGCTGGGTGGGGGAAAACGAGCAAAGCAGAAGGTAATGTCCAGGCCACTGGGATGTCTGGGAGTAAAAGGTGATCTTGCTGAGTCCTACACCATGCTACTCACACATTGCCCCTCCAGAAGTAAGTCTGATGATTAAAAAAATAAAAGGGGGAGGGGGGGAATGACAGGATGGGACGGGACTGGAAGTCCTAAGATAAGCCGAGGACATCAAAATCAGATGGAAGGTGAGGGGGAACAGGTTTACAGTGGTGAAACCCTGGTCGATACACACCTGGTGTAGAAAAGACTGAATGAAAATATGGGAAGAGCTATTTGGGACTAAATCCTTTGACTAGCTTCACGTGCCCAACAGACCTTTGTCCTTGCCTCTTCTTCCACAGCAAAAATTCTCCCTGAGTAAAAGGTGCTGTTGAGGACAAAAACTTTCCTTATTAATATTTTTTTTCTCATTGCCACCATTTAATTTCTGATTTGTATTCAATTGAGAGAAAGTAAAATGCTGGTTTGAGACTCTTTGCTGGAAACATCCTGTCCAAAGACATTCTTTGAGCATTTTCACTGTGAGGAAGGGCAGGAGCTACTTGTATCATCTCCAGCATGAACATCTATTTTTCTAATGGTGCTATTTTTTTGTTGAAGTTCTTTCAGAAGATAAATAATATGTTTTAGTCATTCACAACCTTGTAGATTAAAAATTCTCTTCATCCGATTTTCTTCTGTGAGAAAAATGATGTCTCTCCCTGTGTTCTTCCAGTATTTATGATGCATGTAGACTCAAATTAAATAATCACTATCATCTGAAGTATCTTGTATATGACTTTCCTACTGCAGAATGGACTTGCCTGCAAGCATATATTTGCAAATATATTTGTGTTCCTATAGAAATACGTGGTTTTATCTACTATTGTCTTTTGTACTGTGTTTCCTCAGTAAGAATCTGAACTCTAGCAGTGAGAAAGTTTACTCTAAATCTTTGCGATGCAGTTGATTCTCATAGATTTCACTGGGCTTTGGACCAGGCCCTTCTAAAAGCTAGTTTTATTTGAGATGTTTGATTCCAGGTTCATGAAAGTAACTGTAATTTGTGAAGATTATCTTTTCAGGCTTTAAGGATTTACTCAGTTTAAGGAATGTTCATCAGTGTTTATATGGTAATAATTTGACCTCTGCACTGCTCCATTAAATTTATTTCAATTGCTAATAAGGCATAATATTTCAGTCTGCCAAAAAGTGAAGGATCACAGGTATTATCAGAAAATCACTAGTTTTGGTACTGTGACATTAGGCGGTATTATGGAGTAGGCTAATTTCTCAGGGCCAGTTGGACCAGTGTAGGAAAGTCTCTGTGTTCAGGAAACTGCTTTTCATGGGTGATTAACTCCTTGGATTTATAAACATTTAGGTAAAACAAACAATACTGAGGATGCGAGTTTAGCAGGATTAAAAGAAAGCATGAGACGTGTTTGTCACCAATAGGTAAGACAAAGGAGACAGATAAACCCTTATGATTCCACTGGTGAGAACCACTCCCAGGAACACATAGGACCCCGGTGATGTTAGTAAAGATGTACTCCCATTTAGTAAAGAAAATCCGGGATAAAATTCTGTCAAAGGCGGTATATTAGATTAGGATTTTATCTTGCTTGGTGAATGTTCTTTTCCAAGTAGATGTTTGCTCATGAAAACTGGGGGTCTTCTTATGTGGTACCATATCAAAATTTGGCCCTAATTGTCTTCTGTCAGAGAAGGCCTTAGTTTAAGTACAGACATTATTTTGGGATCAAAATGGTTTTATCATTCCGGAGATACTTTCCCAAGTGTTCCCATGACATGCAGTGGTCAGTGGACTTTTAATTCTGCAGATGCCAATTAGAAAACAAGGCCTAAAAGGAAGTTCATTTCTGGGCAGTGAGAGCACATCGTGGGTGGCCGTAGACGCCACAAAGCCTACGGCTTCAGCCACCTGAGAAATTAAATAATGAACCCTGACTGAGGAAGCTTGCAGGCATTACATCATTTACACATAAAAACAAAAAATAGATTTATAGGGCACATGGGTGGCTGTGACATCACCAGCAGCCAATCTAGAAGTCTCAGCTATATCCAAGAGACTAATGCCCTTTAATACCATTCTTTGTAGAAGAGGATCCCAGAAACCTACCTCTCTGCTTTGGGTTTCTGGTTTTCGGTTGTTGCTACAGATTGACTGTGACATATTGAGTCTGGGCTGAATTGCCTAAGCTGCAGCTGTACAGGGTGTGCTTTGCATTGGAGGCATAGGATGTGTGCCTGGTGTTTTTCCAAACAAGCGTAGCCCTGGAGAGATGAACTGCTGCTGCAATTTTAACGGGGATTGGGAACCGACTCAAGGGGTTTCTAGAGATCCGATGTGCTTGAAATATTTTATTACAGTAGTACTGGCTGCTCAGAAGTTGGGATAGGGCTGTTCTATGTCAGAAATTATCCTAAAGAGCTACTAACAGTCTGAAAAACAATTATCTGAAAAAAAAGTACTGTCTAATACAAAGCTTGAGAACTAATAGCTTAGAGTAGTAGCTGAACAGCAGCAGAGCTGCAGCCAGTGGTGGCAGAGGACATCACTGCAGCACTCCTCGTTGGGAACGGTGAGAGGAGAGCCCTAGGACTGGCTGTAAATGAAGGAGGCACCACGGGAAGAATCAGGTGATTTTGCAAGGATAAAGGCAGCAAGGCTGATCAGCCATGGGAATAGCTGCTGGCAAAAAGAGGAGTCACATGGGAGGCAATGTGATCCTTGGGGACAGTGGTTATTCCTCAGGGTCTGGGCCTCCACATACACAAATGCAGCTATAGGGCCCTTCTGAGCATAATCCATCTCTGTTGCTTTAGACTGTGCAACTCCTCCCTCGCCCCAAAACACACCCGTCGCCTCAGGGAGCAGGTCGGACCATGACCTGTTCATGTCTCTGAAAAAGCACCCTCTGCACGCTGACCCTGGGCAGTGTCGCTGAAAGCATCTCTGAGCTTTCTTTGATTAAAGCTTTGATTTGGGCTCAAGCAAGAGAAAACAATCATTGTCCGGTTCCAGCGTTCAGATCCCTCAATGTAAGCCAGATGTCACAGCTGGTTCAAGCAACTGCTCTCAGGGTGGCAGCCGTGACCTCCCGCCACACACCACAGAAGGGCAGCAGTCAGGGACGAGCCCAGTAGCTGTCTCGATGCCTCTTGCTTTCATATTTAGTCTCAAAATACGCTTTTTGGTCCTTGATAGTCTCACTTCTCTCTCTCCTTTCTTTTTTTCCTCCTCTCTCTTCCCTCCCACCTTGAGACTTGGCACACAGCACTTTACCCAAGGAGCAAAAAGAAGTGCGGGGGGGAAGAAAAGAAAAATAATGGAGGAAAGAAAAAAAGCCTGTGTCCCTTTGTTTGTTTCTAAGGCAACAGGTAGGAGATGCAGAGCGCTGGCATCCTCCCAGCCGCACGCCCGCGGTGTCGGGGCTGCTCGGTGCCCCACGGGGACTGGTGGGAGGCTGTCTGTCTGTCAGCACGGGCCCTGGGGAGATGGTGTGAAACAAATAAGCCTTGCTTGTGCTCCCATGTCAGCCTTTTGTGCGGGGCTCCCGCTGTGGCTGCCCAGTCCCCGGCTCTGCTTGCCGGGCGACTGGAGGCAGGCGAGCCGGCAGGCAGGTGAAAAACCTGTCTCGGGCAGCCTTAGATGCCAGTCTAAAGGCTGAGACACATTTAAAACAACAGGGCTTGAAATAAATTACTTCCTCCTCCCACAGCTACAGCTGGGTCACGCAGGAAGGGAGCCAGGATTGTCACTTCAGGAAAGAGAAGATGCATTTGGCAATTACAAATTTTACTGAAATAGATAAAAGAGAAGGCTTTTCCTTCTGTTTTTTCCTTCAGTCTCTGAACTTCCTTCACCTGCCTCTCTCCACTGTAAGCAATCATTATGGGAGGACCTGTGAAGCTGGAGTCACGGTCCAGTAACGAGGCAGGAGGACACTTGGATTGAAGCGAGTTGAAGATGGGCAACACTGAAGCCAGCTGAGCTGTGTAGGCACTGCTGAAAGCCATCCTGGGGACCCTCCAGAGCCTTGTGGGTGCAGTTAGGGGCTTGGGCTAAAGCAGAAAGAGGCTTGTGGAGAGTCTGGATGACAGCAGCCCACAGGCTGGGTCCTGCCTCTGCCTCAGCAGGAGAACAACCTGGACATAGTCACTGTCAGAGTGGCTGGCCGGTAACACTTTTCCAGCCTTGCTACCAGGTTAGGGCTGGGAAACATTTTCATACAGATAGGGCGCTTTGAGCTAGGCTGCTGGCACATACAAGAACGGGGCAGAGGAAGAGGGAAGTTGTGATTCAAATGTGACGGAGATGTCTGAGACAAGAGGAGATCTACTAGCGGCAGACTGCGAGGGCTTGGCACCTTCCCTGCCTTTCCTTCTCTTACTGGTGGGGAGACATGCTCCTGCGCCATGTGATGTGGGCTACGAACCCAACCCCAGCCTTACAGACTGAGGATGAAATTGTGGTCTGTCTCATTGATTACGGCCTTGGTGCTCCAACCCTGGCTTTGTCTGCATGCTTTTGAAGGCTGCAGTTACTTGGAGAGGTTTCATTGAGCAGACCTGCCTCCATTTGCTCAATATTGAGCATCCAAGTTCCCATTGTCTTCAAAACGAACAAGACTTGCAGAAGGCTCTGCAGAATTTATCTCTGAGATTTTGTGAACTATTAAAGAGCTGACTTGTCTTCATAGCTGTTGCACTAAATTTCAGAAAAAGCCCAATCACTATCCTGAACACTTTTTAAAAATAAATTTAACTTCATCTGACTTCAGTTGATGTCAGCAGAACCACTGGTGCCTGAAAGAAAACTAGGTTGTTTGCAGGGTCCATAGAGAGTGCAGGAATACTATGCCCAGCAGTAAATAATTGCAACTGCTGATTAATCTGTGACACCAGAAATGATGCTGGAGTTCAAAGTGTCAGTTTCTGTGCTTTCAGAAGTTATAGTAGAACTTTTTCTGCAAAGAGGTGTTTTGCAAACCTAGAATTATTGTCAGGGAAATCCAGGATAACTCTGTTGCAAAGAATAACAATGTTTCTTTCCTAGATTATGATGATTAAATTTAAACATGAGGCTAATAAATCACCTCTTGTTCATATGTAATAATGACTTTTGCAGGCAGAATGGCTTAGGTATTGGTAACGAATAGTGGGCTGTCAGTTCTCAGAGGTTGCACCTGTGGCTGTGTGTCTGGAAGGTGTGAAGCATGTGTGTGAATATGTGCTTGCATTGGCAGACATATAATGAAAGCAGTGGCAATAACAGCAAGAAATATCCTCTATGTGGTGGTTGCAGAGATCCACCAGCATAGCTGTTGGAACCTGCTGTTCTAGGAATTGCCTGTTGTGTACCTGGTACCCAGGCTAGATTAAACAGATTGGTTTATATCTATATACCCAAATAAACTTACATGAATAGACAAAACCACCAGGAATTCTTGTAACATTTACTTACCATTAGTTATACATATAGGGTGGTTAATAAGTAGTTCTTGGAGCAGTAAAACTTTGCTAGTTTTAAGAAATTTACTTGTATTAGAAGAGTAGTGCCTTCTGTTTCTAATTTAACATTATAAAGAAATACTTTAAAATGCATTTTGAAACACTCTTAAGCCAAGTTATTTAGATTTACAAATTAGAAGCAAGTACACAACGTGACTTCATTCGAGCTCCAGACAGGGTTTAGAAGGTGTCTTGAAAAAGATCATAGACTCTTAGGAACAGTCTGTTGCGTACAGAGATCTAGAACTTCCACTCACTGGTACGATAACGTAAAATGTTATGAGTTGGGGTTTTTGTGGTTGTTTCTTTTTCACATTTGGAAAATAATGTGTCCCAGATCTATCATACCTTATCTTTATTTATATCCAAGCCTTTTGTTTCTGTGCATCTTATTTTGTAGTGTGGCTCCTTTTGAAAGAATCATGATAAAAGAGAAAATCAAATCTTTCATACAAAAAGAAGTCCTTCAGCTTGTTTGAGGTAAAGAACTGTAGCTTTTATTTTACTATACAGAGCATGATTCCCTCAAAAACCGGTTTATTTTCCAGCATCAAGCTTATGTATACTCAGGATGCCTTTGCCTCTCTATTTTTCACTTTCTGTCATGGGATTGTTTTAGGATTTCCTATTTTCTAACAAATCTGCATATTGCAGACATCAAACCCTGCCTACACAAAAAAAAATCGAAACTCAAGATGATGTTTTTCCTTTACAAGATAGATATAAGTAATTCTGGGACAAACATGATGAGCAGTTATAGCACTGTAGCACCGGGGAAATGTTATTTTTCACCTGGTTAAGAGATAAACAGAAATATGCTCTTTGCCCTACTCACCAAAGACATGGAAAACCCCTGTGCTTACAGCTCGCTCACGGATCAGGCAAAGAGGAATCCAGATCTGCACCGTCCCGTTCTTGAGAGACTTCAGCATGATCTGAACAAGACAGAGTTTATGTTTTCCTTGGTGGGAGGCAGTAACTGACTATGTGACGCCAAACTCAGGAAAATGTTGAAGGGTGTCCCAGCTTAAGCACTTGAAGAATCACATCACAAGTCAAATGTTTGCACAGAACTGCTTTACACTGTCTGGCTCATAATATTTGGTGCTTGGCCAAATGCAAAAATTAAAAATAACTTCTCATGGCTCTCCTAAGGGCATCAGGACAAAGGAAATATAATTTGTATATCACATATCCTTTGATTGCCCAAAAGGCCCGTCTGAGACATGCTGATTCAAAATGTGACTTCTTTTTCACAAACAAGATGATCCAAGAGGGCTGCGTATGCATCCACTGTGCAAGCACCATTGCATTTAGGTCGCTGCCTTTACAATGATTGTAATGGAAAAAGACTGTTCCCCAAGGTTTAGCGAGATCACGTGCTTTCTAAGACAATTTCCTTGCAAGGGCAGTTGGAGTGCAGAATCTCTCTGCTGGTCTTTTTAAACCGAGGAGGGGTGCTCAAAAATCTGTGAGCGCAGCTCAGGTACCTCGCAGCTACCCAGGAGGGGGGTTGCAGCATCTCTGCTGCCTTGGGGGACGGCGTCAGGGATGGTGCTGAGGACCTTGTGGCAATGTGCAGCATAAGCACCAGCTGTGGGACTGTGGAGACCCTATGGCCATCACGGGGGTTAGCTCCCTAGGGATGCTCCAGCTAAGGCTGGGAGCCCTGAGCAAATATGTCTGGAGGACCAGCCTTTTTTTTCCGGGACAAGACAAGGCCTCAGAGGCACAGTACAAAGCATCACCCAGGAGGATCCAGCCCAAGAAGATCATTCCCCTGAGAACTAAATGGCCTTTTGAGCAAGACAAGTGCCTTTGGCAGGAAACTCGCTGGCAAGTACATGAACGAGCCGTTTGCTCCCACACTGGCGGGGCCGCTCAGAGCAGAAAGACAGCCCCTTCCTCCTGCCCCCTGTGCATCCTGCTTTAGGCTTCATTGGAATACAGTAACCTTTAAACTCTTTTAAGAGTTAAAATAATTTCCAGATCTCTAAAGATGCAGCATTACCTGATGCTGGGAGAGCATGACACTTATAACTATGGCAGATGCAGCGGCAGTATTTGCTTTTTACCCTTCCTTGCCCTTCTGCCTCCACCTGAGCTGAAGGGACCATCTCTGCGAATGAAAGCCCACTTCTGTTTCTATCACTCTTTATTACCAGCTGAGCTTTCTCTGAAGAGACAGGAGAAAGGCAAAACAACTTCAGCTGCAATTGCACTCGTTACAGGGATTTTCAGACACTTGAATGGCTGTTGCTTTACTTTATAAACTGCATCCCACCACCAGCTTATAAATTACCAGTGTTATTATACCTCTCCTTTCAACATTGACTATACTCTTTGCCCACTGAAATGAAGATGGAAAAATAGGGGGAGGAACAAACACCATTTTCCAAGGCCGGTTCTCATGTTCTCAGGACTTCGTGCCCAATAGCTTTCTAGTCAGCGCGGCATTAAAATGCTGAGCTTTCAAGCCAATAAATTGCCAAAATAATCTGCTGGTCCCCTCAGCACAGAAAGAAGTCTGTCCAGCTGGACTGTTTCTACATATCCTGTCAGGCAGAGAAAGATGTCCACCAATTGTCACCTCCTCCTTTGGCTTCTGAGGCCACTCCACATAATTCACTGAGTGTGCATAGATGTTGCTGGCACGCACGGCAGCGCGAGCAGCAGGGAGGAAAGCAGGCACTACCAGAGGAAACAGAGCATAATGAGAGCGCAGCTTAGCACCCTCCCACATATGTGTGTGCACACACGCTTACACACTCATGTCGTGAAATGGGAGAAAGAAGGGAGAAACTGGAGGGCAATGAAACATAGCGGGTGTCCAGGGAGAAGGGTCTTGACTGTTGTGGCTTCTTTTCAACCGCAAGGATTTAATGCAACGTTAATCTCTGGTGCTCTTGACATCCCCAATCACGGTCTTCTGATTTCATCTGAGTCGGCATTTCCAGCACAAATGTCTATTTTCTGTGGGAGAATTGATTCCACAGGAAAAAAAGGCCCTACATCTCAGCTGGATACTGATTTTTATTCTCCAATTAATTAAAACAGAAAACTCTTTCCACCCTTGAATGACGGGAATGCAAAAAACCTCAGGGATGGCGGAGGTTGTTTTTAATTCACTTGATTTCTGGCATTTAAGGGGAAACACAAAAGTGACCAACTTAAGTATATTTGAGAAGAGACATTATTTGAAAACAATTAAATGATTTCAAGTGGATTATCAGCCAGGTGCCTGAGAATCAAATCCTTTGCTACTGATACCAACAGCAAATCTAATTTGGCTCAAGAGCAGCAGGCAGCAATCTCTGTGTATGGCCACAACCTGATACCTGGTGCTGTGATTATACCACATTTCCCCAATTTACCCAGGACTGAAGAGAGCCAACACCTCACAAAATCCACCAGCGAACCCTGAGGATCCTACCTTGCCTTGCCACACAGCCTGTCTCCGCTAGCAGTAAGCTTGTGCTGTCTGGGCTGTGTGTTGGTGCAACTGCTGCATTTTGCACAAGGCATAAGTGCTTCTGCTTCAGAAGAGGAACTGTTGCACTTTCGTGCTTGAAAACACAGGGTGACTGTGGTGGTGTCTTTGCAATTGCAAGGGCACTTACCCAAAGTGTGACCAAGAGAATATCTCAGGCTTTTTAATTGTTTTCCAAAGCAATACTGTAGTCCTGTAAGTTTGTCATTGCCATTGAAATAAACAGAACCCTGGGATCTAATTTAAGAGTGAGCAATATGTGGATATGCTGAGCTGTCAGAGGAAATGGGGGAGAATCGACTACTGTGATTTTACCTACCCCAATTGTTTTTATCTAACTACTTTTCAGAAAGCATACCTGTAAGGCAGTGAGGCTGAGTGTCTGTCTAGCTGTTACTCTGATTCCCTGCTCTGTCAGAGAGCTCGTGGAAGTGACTTTGGAGCTAAAGAACTGCATCTCTACCAAGGGATATACTGCTCTTCTACCCTGTTTTTTTGTATGTGACATGGCTCCTTGCTCTTAGACAACAAGAAATTTCTGCTGCATGTGAGCACTGATGAGCAAAGTGACACTTCTTATCATCTCTGAAGCATGACTGGTAGATGTTTATAAAATCAAGAAGAAAGGAGCAAATTATTGGGAATATTATGTGATAATACCAACATACTTATGCTTGTCTAAGCTGTAACCTCCTTCTTTGGTCCAAAACCTTTTGAGTAAATATGGTCCATCTATCGATATGGCTGTCATGCATGGTTGACAGTGGGAGTTCAACTGCTGGAAAATGTGCTATATGCACGCTAAGTGGCAGCTCTGTATATGGTAAAATTATCGTTAGAAAGAGCCATGTAAAAATACCCAAATACAGAAAACTGTATTTATTACAATGTATTTACTGTGCAGTTTAATGTTGTTTTAGCATGGCTATGTGAATAGGATTTAAAGCCACATGGAAAAATGTTCAAATAAGACAAAAAATAGTGACTTTAGAGAATAAATTGGGAGTGTAAAGTTATTATTTCTCCCTTCAAGTTGTGGTTTCTCATGACTTGCTGGAGCAGACTAGTAACCTGAAAGCTGAAAAAAATAATATGTGTACTTGAAACGTGTATCTGAACACTTGGGGTAAGCTGTCCTTTGTGCCAAGTTTTCTTTCACATACGCTGTATGAGAATTGATTGCCTTTGTGATTTTTATCCTAGCTGAAGCAAATGCACATGTTGTTCTTATTTGTATGAATGGCTAATCCATTTTAATATGCTGTTTTGACACATGTACATGACTTTTGCAAGTTAATAGAGGTGACTCACATCTGTCATGCCTTCCCTTCGGTACTTTTTCCTATATACTGGCTTGTATTAAGGATAACAGGGAAATATATCCTTGTGCCAATGCTAATGATGTGGAATTTTTTTAGGCCTGATATGCATCAGCTTGGTAGAATACCAGTAACCCCAACATGCACCCCTTTTGGAATGACCTTCTACAAAATCACCAGTGTATGAAATTCCTTTGGGTATGTTGTCTCACTTCCTCAGCTTGCTCCCAAAATCTGTTCTGCTGGAACTCTGCTTGGGGGTTAGGATGAGGACAATCTTTTGGTACAGGAATAGTCAGGGAGATTTGTAGTGACTCCTTGGTATTTTCTCTTGCCACAAGACAGGGGTCAATCAGGCATAAAGTGGCAGCTAGGAACATTTCTTTACTGCTTTCTTTGTACATGTCTAAACCATTTCTCTGGCTATTAACTGCTTTGTCTGAAAATAAACAGATAGCCTAGCAAATCTGCTGCAAGTTGACCCATCAGTCATCAGAGGGAACCAAAGGAAAGGATTCACTTGGCCTTACCTTACGCACCTAATTTTTGTGTCATTGCCAGATTCAGAGCAGAAGCCTAAAGTGGGAGCTGTGAATCATTGATTGGAGGACCGTCTGTAATTCTGCTGATTATGGTGGGAGTCTAAGGAGAGTCACCTTGTGCAAGACATGGGTTTCCCTTCTAAGTCAACAGTTTTATTGAATTTAAACCCATACTCCCAAACTTGTAATCAAGATGTTCTTAGGAGAAGAGGATAATCTTGTGCTGCAGGAGATTGGAGAACATCAAAATAAGAGTAATCAAACTATAAGCTTTAGGGGGAAAAAAAAATAAATCTCCTAATGGAAACTGAATATTTTCCTGAGCCCTGATTGTTTCCATCTGCACTACACCCTGGCTATCCCATGCGATTGTAACTGATTAGTGGGGAGGAGGAAAACAATTTTCCAGAAATATTTTGCTGCACTCATGCAATAAGAACATTCTGGTTCACAATTGCTTTGTATGTAAAAGCCAGGTCCTTCTACAGTATTTGTATAAAAAGAGTTATCTAAACAAGGGCTGTGTACAATGTAGCTGCCAAGGTGCTGACCACATTAATACCCTGTGACATAGATTTGGCAAGAATGAGATTAGCCTTGTTATCTTGGCCAAATTCCAGAATAAGTAACTAAAGTTGGACAACCTAATTTTCTCTCAGTTTCAGCAGGAGATACTGAGCATGATGCTACTGCTTTATAGTTTAGCTAGTTGTTCTCTTTATACAAAGGGGTTATAGAATACTGCCCTATTGACATCACATTATCTCTGGCTCTCCAGAAGCAGAAATGACAATTAATCTTACAGGGCAATCACGCCAGCACATGGATCTTCTAACTCTCCTAGTGCTGCTTAATAGCTGCTTCCTCCCAGTCAGACAAGGGGAAGGTCCCCATACCCTCAGCAGGCTTCAACCTGGAATACTTTCTATTGACTTCAGCAAATTATCTGCTTGCAAAGTTGCTGAAAAGGTCTAAGGAAAAGTTGTCCCGGGACCATTAAGTCTGAGAAGTAGTGCAAAGTGTCCTGAAACACATAACAATATAATACACACTACTACATCAAGAGTCTCCATTTAAATTTTTCCTGGTGCTCTTGGGAAGCACATGGAATCCTGTCTTCTCATTGCAGGGTGAGTCCTGCAGCAAAGAACAAAGATCAAAAAGAGCTAAGTAGCTGTGACTGACAATTTTATTGTCATGGTAGGAGGCACTAGATGTCCACAAGAGAGGTCTGGGATCCTTTAGGCAAAAGATCTGTCCCAAAAGTACATCCTACACACGCTTTTGTGTAGGCAAAGCCTTCATGCTAACAGCACACGCTATTGACACTGTTAGTTCTTTCAAGAATGCTGCTGGATAAATGGAGCTGGGCATGAACAAGGGAGACTCTGCGTTGGTCTCTGATTAGAATCAGTGCTTGAGACAATGCTGGTCTCGCGGAGCAGGCATTGGCATGGAGTTAGGATTCCTAGGAGATGGAAATGACTTTTTCTCTCAGGGCTACCACTCCCATTAACTGGAGACATGAGACCCCCCCTTGCTACAAATTTTACTTGATATCAGACTCATTACTCAAGTTTCCTTCATTCAGGCAGTGTGACAGGCAGCAGAATACTGGCCAAACATCAAG
>VFFE01005840.1:24080-135406 GCA_008921705.1 Burhinus oedicnemus
GGGAAGGGAAGGGAAGGGAAGGGAAGGGAAGGGAAGGGAAGGGAAGGGAAGGGAAGGTGAGGCAAGACTAAGTTAGTTGGTGTAGTCAGTGAGTTTATTTTTTAACTTAAAATTACTAGGATTTTCTAGACTAGTGTTTGTATAAACATTCAGAAAGATGTTTGTGTTTGTGTGTACTTCAGAAGTCCCCAAAAGGATTATAAGAAAATAATTTATATATGTTATTGAACCAGACATTTTCATGTCTCCACAGACTCTCAGATGATTCATGTCCTTTCCTAATGACAATAATACAGTAGGGTTTTGGCCACTAACGAGCAGAGCTGGCTTGAGCTGGTGACCTGGAGATGAAATGTTTACTGCCAATCTCCTGGGCAACCATCTCCCCCTACAGGCACCTTTAAATAAATCTTCCCTTCCTTATTTCTAAAAGACATTTTGGAAATACGCCATTTGAAGCTATTGAGAATACTTCCAAAAAGCCTTTTGTTTAAGACTTGTTTTCATAAGTATTTTGTGTAAGACAGGCAAAGTTTTCTTTCCTTAAATTTTAAGTAACTTCCAGATCTTAACGTGGTTTTCTTCCTTTCATTTCTCACTGTTTTATGCCGTGGCCTGTGGCATGGCACTTTGCCCATGAGCATTCCCGCATTAGACACTGCTTAGGTGCACAAATCCCAGCTGTCATCTCAGCTCCAGGGAGGAACCAAAAATGCACTACGTGCTCCCAGACCATCTTCCTCTTCCACATTGCCTTCCACACCCCAGGTATCCACACCTCTGCAAACCCCATATTAAAACTGAATTCTAAGAGAGAAAAGAATAATGGAAATATAAAACTGGTCCTGATCTAAGCTACTAAATACAATTTTAAATAAGGGAGTATGAGAGTAAATTGCTCCACCCATAGCCAGAATATATATGCAGTATTTATGTGTAGAAACGGAGAAAATAGAACCTGACACAAAGCTGTGTTCTTGGAGATCAGCTAATAATCTCCATGTTTAATATTCCCAGAAGGCAATGCTTAATGTTCCCATTGGTTTCATTCAAAGACATGCCCATCTGTTTGCAAAACTATCATATAAAAACAATGGTTCCAGTTCTCAATGCCTTACTCAGGCCTTTGTGAAACCAGTTACTGGAATTTGTATCTGGGTTAGGAATTCAAAACAGGGCACAATAAATAAGTTATAATTCAAATTTTAATATGATGAAACATTCAGAATGAAAGTTGAGACAAGGGTTTTTTATTATTTTTGTAACTTCCAGTGCTAAGAGGAGATCCTTACCATACTGTTAAATGCTGTACTGTAACACTCACAACATGTAGTTTCTCTCTTTACATCTCAATATGTGCAAAGTGAGTTGTGTCACTCTACCTTCAGATTTTTACCAGTTTATATCTCTTAAAGACATGGATGAAATGCTTAACTAAATGTAGACTCAGATACCTTGTGTTTTGAATTTCAGCCACAATTTTAGTAAGTTTGTATTCTGCTGAGAAAAGAACAAAGTGAAACAGCAAAATTCATTTTATATGGACAATCCATTCACAGCTTTGTCTTCTCTTTAATCTTCTCATCCACAGATGCCTAAAACAGACCACTGTAACTCAGCGTGTCTATGGCGAGGGCAGCAGCAATGGTCCTTCTGCCATGTTTAGCAATCTCATCCTTGGTGGAGGTGATGAGACACTTCCCCTGTAGGCTCCAAACTTTGAGTTGACTCCAATTGCACTTCCCTTGCCAGCTCAGGACCTGTGGTGTAGTCTCATCACATCATTGCATCAGGCTTACCCACAGCCACATCTCTGTATACCATTCAAGCTTGTCTGGGCCAATGCAGCTCATCAGCCAGTCATGCATACGACAGCTCTACGCTTAGAGGATTTGGACTTGGCTGATGCCTGAAAATCCAAAGAATTTCCGTGACTTCATTGCTGACGACCACCAGAGCAGACTGCACACGCCTCATCTCTGATGAAGCCAGTCTCTCACTTTGAGGGTATTTAAACTAGAGGGAAAGGGAGGGAAAAGCCCTCTCTTTCCTGATGAGATGGTTGCAGCCTCCCATGGAGAGGGCAGAGAGAGCTCTGTTTTCCTAAGCATCTGGGTAACCTGGCACTGCTTCCTTGCAGCTGAAGGCAGAAATCACTTCCCAAAGATGGCTGAACTCACTGATTTACCATCCAAGGTTATGAGCATTATTGCCATAACAGGCAAGGGTTTCTACCCTGCGGTGAGTAGAAACTTAGAGGCACCAGGGAGCAAGGGAATCAGGAGGGATAAGCTGAAGGGAAAGGATGGGCTAGAGCAAATGGCATTTGCTTTGTTGCTTGTGAGTGGTGACCAGGGAGAGCCACTGGTAAATGGCAAGCGATTCTGATGGTCTGATCTTCCTGGGAAACTCCATACTTGTCTTTAGAAAGTGAGCAGTGATCTCCACCAGCATCATTATATGCCAGAAACATATGAACAAAATAGCTACCCTTATGGCTTCTTTCTGTCTAGAAGGGAAGTCATCAGCACTGTAGGGGATCTATTCCAGTTTGGGTGCTCCACTCAAGAGGTTATGAGAGGTTTATGAGAGCCACCAGAGCTCTGGAGCTGGTAATGCTTAAGTATCCGAATTGGATTCCTTGTTTTCATCTAAATCCCAGTACTAAAAAGAGAGAAAAAGTGTGAGACCCAGAGTGTCATGTTTGTGAGAGAATATCAGAGAAGACAAACAACATCAGAGGTAAGACTCTTCCCCTGAGGTACATAAGAGATGCCACAAACAACCCTTGTGCAGAATATCAGGCTCAGGCTTATGGTCATTTCAGCAGAAATGTTCTCTTAGGATGATGTTGTGCAAATGCACAAAGAGATTTCACTACACAGGGACATGGACTTAGATCCTATCTGCTTTTTGTTGCTATGACTCATTTGCTGAAATTATTAGGAGTCTCTCCTGTACATGTGGAAACACAAGTAGGCAGCAAAGAACTCAATGCCTAAGCTAATGTTATTTTCTCTGGATCCAATTTCCAGGATGAAAAAGCAACCATATATTTAATTCACATTTCTCCACTTCTGACAAATTTTACAACAACCTGTGGCAGACTTGGGTGCGGAATGGAGCTCTTCTGTGATAACACAACACAGAGTCCTCCTATGAGTCCCTAGAGGGTTTCTCTAAGTGATCCAGACAGTACAAACCACAGTAATGTGTGGTTCTGCTGAGCATTGGCTGTGCTGAATGTTCTGGAATAAGCAAATTAATGTATCGAGGATCTAATGCCTTTGATATAAACAATATTGAAATGGAGATGTGTGGAATACATGTACAAAAATAGAGAATAATTTTTATCATTAGCTACATAAGGATCATTTCCATAGTTCAAGGTGATGGATGTCTGAGCAAACTACAGACATTGATCAAGGTCCTATTTGAATGAGAAGATCTGTCGAACTCAGAGGAAAGGACTTCTGCTGATAAAATAAACTATGAATGCTGCTGAAGGGAGGGAGTAGGGGACAGAAAGCAAAGATGCTACGGAGAGTCCTGAACAGTGTTAAGTGGGGAAGACTGGCAGGTTTTTGATCAAGAAAACAAAGAATAATATGGGAAGAAACCTCCACAGAGAAAGGGTACAGGAATCTCAAATGCTAAGGGTGAATGGACAGATTACAGGCAATTTTTCAGTTTGACTTGCCCATTTTCGTAATGGCAGCATGTCCTGAGGTAAAAAAGAAAGAAGAAAAACCTAGGAAAACATGGCTTATAGTTACTGGGAGTAATTTTTTAGCTACAGTGAGACGGCAGTTATATGATGAAACAACTTTGCATAGCATGCAATGGCAAAGAGCAACAGAATGTGTTGGGATACCATCTTTGAAGAAAAGCAATGGATTTTGCATTTTAGAGGAGAACCAGGTATTTCATTAAACTGCCTGTATATATCATGATCAGATGAGGAGTTGTGCAACCTACAGCTTGCTCTGAGACAAATTTGAAGAGACTGGGGCAATGGCTGTTGGCTGGGGTTGTTAGAAATCATGTACTTGATTGCTCAACAATGTAGTTGTAATTAGAAGAGTAAAGACAACTTTATGGAATAAGAAATAATTTAAGAGTTTTATTCTCCCAATGGGATGGAGAGAACTGACAAAGCAGAGCTTGGTGGCCTCCCTGCATTCCTTCTCACAGGGTATTCATGTATGCTCTGTTACAGGCCTGGTGTGGGACTGCAGAGCCTTTTGAGACATCCTCACAGACCCAACATGGACAGGTGGGTCTCAAAGATAGTGCTGGAAAGGAAAAAAAGGTTTAATTTTGAATAAGAGAGAGAGAATCAGTCACATGCGCAAATATCAGGCACTCTTCTGAACAGGCAAGTCAGCAGGGATCTCTAAGCATGGAAGATAGCTGAAGGATATTAAGTGATCTGGACTAGCGACAAACCATTTCTTCTTTTCTGCTATTGCTTTTCCTTTTTTGAGGAGCATTACAAGTTTTTCAGATTTTGTTAAGTAAAGAACAAGTCTGGTTTGGGGGGCTACTAGAAGAAAGGAAGACACCTAGCAAGAAAAAAGGACAATCCTGAAGAACCATCTTTGTTATCAACCCTCAGAACTTAATAGCCAAACAATTTATTTGGCTCTCAATTTAGTTGTTTCTTGCTATGCAGTGTGTAGAGACACATAAGAATCCTTCTTTTTACAGGGCACTTTTGATATTTTTTGACAAGAATACAAAGGATTGATAAGACAGTAGAAAATGGAAGCTGTAAAATGTAGGCTTCCATTTTAGGTAGAAGACTGGGAAAAACAGCAGGGAAATCTTTCTGTCCTAGTTGGACGAATATGGTCAAGGCCTCTACAATACCAGATGCTGAATGTAATTGCTCAGAAGGTTTCCAAGATGGATAACAGGAAGACTAGACTTTGTTCTCACCCTGTGTCCAGGCATGGCATTTGTGTATTAAATCTATAAGGTTCTGGCTGGCTGGTTTGGTCTTCCATCCTCATGCATCTTATTACATGGCTGTGGATTTTTTTGTGTAGTCTTTTGTAGGTGGTTGAAGAGAAGACAATGCTACACCCTTCCAGGGTGAAATAGGGCTATCTTGGGTATCTATTGGTGCATCCAGTAGGCATAGCAAGGTTCTGTGGGGTGGCCAAGTTGGAAGAGGGTCTATGATCCAGCACTACAAGTGACACAGGTTTGCCAGAGAGATGGGAAGGCTGCTAAGCAGCTTTGGGAAGAGCAGGGTGTTGCTGGAGAACTTACATATCTCCAGAAATGAATCCTAGAATCATAGAATATAGAGTTGCAAAGTACCACAGGGGATTATCTATGGCCTCTGTTTACACAGAGGTAGGATAACATTTACCAAGACAACCTGAATGGGAGGTTTATCTCACCTCCTTTCAAAAATCTCCAGTGGACAAAACCCTCTACCCTCCCTAGCTTGTCTATGCCACTGTTTAAGTATTTCATTAATAAGAAGTGCTTTTTCCTAACATCTAACTTAAACCCCTTTTACTTAAAATTAATCTGATTAATTCTTGTCCTAAGACTAGTGGATATAGTGAGCAATTAATTATAAATGTCTACATATTAAAAAACTGCCATCATGTTCTCCCTCATTTTTGTCTATTCTAGACTAAACAAACTCACCTCCTCTGACAATTCTCATAGGTTAAATTTTCCTAACCTCAGCTGCTTCTTCCTTCTATTCTTCTTACTACATGCTTCACAAGGGGTAGTGTCCTAGGGTCCCTTCATTTTCCGAGGTGAGGTTTGGACTACAGAGATCTCACCAGAGGAAGAGGAGACAATAACCTCCTACATTTTACAATTAAAAGTTCTGACATTACATTCCAGAAGTCTTCCTTCTTTGCAGTAACACTGTTCATCTACAATAAATAAAGATAAAATGTAGGTGGGAATTCTGAGGCCCTCCTTTGTCTTGCTGGAGGATGTAAGGATCTTAGTGAACTCTCCTCAGATTGGGCTGTAACTTCATAATAGATATTAGTCACATTAATATTTTATGACTAATCTTCAGTTGTGGTTCAGGAACTGAATTGTACTGTGAAAATATTTTTGCCTGCAGTTGGGACAAGATGGTAGAATGACAGAGGTAGACCTGTAGTATTTTCATTAAGTCAGTCAATGTTGTATTACTTCTTTATATTCTTATAGCGTCCTATACACCACCACCATAAACATGCTGCCTGAATTTGCAGTGCTTTTGATTTTTTTCAGGTTCTGTCCGGCAGTGCATGTGACACAGTAAAGAGAAATACAATCTATTTGGCAGTGAAGGGAGGAATAGCATGCCACTTGGACTTTAATTTTCAGAAAGTTCATGTGTCGAAGAGTAAGAAATGGCCACTCATCTTTCAGAGTAACTAAGCAGCGCCATGAAAAAACAAAAAGGATTTCTACAGAGAAAAGCCCATACAAAGGTTCTTATCCTTCTGCAGCTCACCAGGGTACTTTCATATAGGGGGCTTTTTTTTACTAGAGGTTTCTCTATTGGAAAAATTCAGGCAATTGTACTCTACCACAGGGAGCAACTTTAAGAAATAGCTATACTGAAAGATCCTCAAGGAATATTTTTCAGAACATCATCAGCCAGTCTTGTATTGATTACATGGCTGTCTCAGTGTGGCATTTTGTGCATTCAGAATAATAGCGTTCCCTGTAAGTGCAGGGATAATAGTGACAGACATTCTTAGGCAAACTGTTTACCAGAAACAGCCTACAAGAAAAGCACATAATAGACAAGACTGCCCCTCAGGCAGTTGCTGTGGATTGAAAGAGACTCAGAAGTTTTTTGGGTTTTTTTTGTACTACCCAGGATGAAACTGAGAGGTCCAAGACCAAACTTGTAACTTTTGGACTTTCTGAGACCTCACAGGACACCTTGTCTTCTCATTCAATGAAATATACTTTTGCCAAGTGCTTTGTTTCAGATCATCATGATTATTATAGAAGTTAACTTACCTATGGCTATACTGTTACAGTTCAAGCTGGTTGTTCAATTATTGGCTAGCAAAGTCTAGCAAAATGACAGCTCTGAAGAGGTTGGTAAACACAAGAGCAGAGGAAGAGAGAAGCAACTTTTTTTCAGTCTCAATGTGAAAACAGAAAGTGTTTGACATGCTGCCATGGACTCTGTAGTTTCATTTTGGACATTTTGGTTCCATTAATATGAAAAAGAGAGAGGGAGCAAGGGAGGGGGAAGAGCGAAATACGCTGAGCAGGGTATCCTACAGTAGGAAAATGTCCCAGAAATGCCAGAAAGGCCTGTTTCAAAAGCAACATATTCAAATCCACAGGATGCCCCCCATTTACAGCAGTTGATGCTGGGTCATGTCTTGAGCACACAGATACAGGGATTTACTTAATGTGTGAATTATAAAATCTCAAACACCATGAATTGACTGACCCTAGCAATATGTCACCAAGATGGAGGGAGAGGGTTTTTGATCTGTTGTCATGATTAGTTGTGTTGAGGACCTGCAGTAATCTTAAGTTTAACTCTACAGCATCGAAACCGATAACAGTTTAGTGATTGCCATTAGTAATAAGGGTGGGGTGGGGGGGTGGAGAATGATTCTTCCCCAATTCTGAACTTGGGCAAAGCCCATGTTAAATAGAGATATTAAACAGGATGGAAGAGGACAGTCTGAGAGTTGTAAATTATTGAGTTCCTTTTAAGCACCTACACAATTGCTTTTTATTAGAAGCACTGTCTGGAAGCTCAGGCATTTGTGACCTAGTACCTAAGGGCCTTCATTTAAAAGACATGAAGGTTGAGAGACTAAAGGCAAGACATTCAGAGGAGGGATGTATAGTTTTGTCCTCTGCATAAGTTGCTCTGGAAAAGCAAAACTCATGCAGTGTCACAAGTTGAGTCTTCAATTTGAAGATGAAATTTCCTGCATTTTTCTATGTTAGCCTTTTATACGTGTATCATGATGTTTCTCATAAACATTATTAGTAGAAAAGTTGCCCCCTGATGTTCCCCTAAAGAGGCCAGCATATCTGGTAGGAGCTTAGTAACCAAAACTCAGCTGCTTTTTGCTAGAACCCCACATGTACACCATCAGTGTCTTATCAGACATAGACATTTGCATGTAGGATAGCACAGATGTAAACCTGATTTTTAATACTAGACTCAGGTTTCCTTCTGCACTCATGAAATTTGCACAAAGGAAACACTGGTGTTCAGGCTAGTGGGTTAGACAATTTTGATTTGGCCACAGACATATTACACTTACTAAGATTTAAGGTAACGGTATTGTGAGTCATTAAACACCAACTAATTTAAAATAGGGTATGAAGGGACTACTAAGGTTTCATGCATTCTTAAAATGTAGTTCCTAGCCTTTTCTCTACAAAGAAACAATGAAAATATAAATTATTCCCCCAGGGAGAGGTATAAACAAAGAAATGGGAATAGAGTATTAATTACAATGGTAACATGAAAAGATAATTAGTGTTTATAAGTCAAGGGTGAGGTTTCATGACTGGCTTAGCCCAGTCTATGAGCAAACCTGTGCCAACGCCACGGTCCCTCCTTCACTACCTCTGGTTACACATCTCCCCAGGTCCCTTTACTGGCAATAGCAATCTTGGCATCACACACCAACTTGGATCAGCTAGGTAAGCAAAAGGAAAGAGAGAATAAAAAATACCCCTATCAAACCTCCTCCCTACTTTGTCCAGCACTGGAACAGGTTGTCCAGGGAAGTTGTTGCATCACCATCCCTGGAGGTATATAAAAAACATGGAGATGTGGTGCTTAGGGACATGATCTAGTGGTGGACTTGGCAGTGCTACATTAACAGTTGGACTCGATGATCTTAAAGGTATTTTCCAACCTAATTGGTTCTATGATTCTATACTTAGTGGTGTATGAGGGTGAAGGAAAAGCTGCAGGAGCTTAAAGGAAAGCAGGAAGATGGAGAAAAATGTTGAACACTTTGGGCAAATAACTTCAGCTGATATAAATCTAACACCAGCAGATTCAAGTAGATTTGTATCAACTGAAGCTGATAAAAATCAACCATTGTTGTCAAATTACTTCTGCAGCTAATCTCCGGTAACCGTTGTCTTCATCAGAGCCTTTATTTCACATGCTTCTACACATGGTGATGTTTTTCTTACCTAACATTGCTGCTTTGCAAGCTGACTGAGAAAGCTGCATTGGATTATTTGGCACTGAAATGACTCTAACTATAGCACACTAACCACGAGTCATCCAGCCTAATATCTAAGTTAGTCACCCAGATCCCCCTGTAGTCAGGGATGAGACAAGAGAGCCAGTTTCAGGTCTGGTTTTAAGATAGGGGGAATAAATCCCCTCAGGACTGCCAGCCCTCTCCATGTATCATGACTCCAATGTGCTTAGATTTTCTCTTTCAGGACACCATAGGTCAAAAAATCCAAAAAGTTGTGCTTAGCTTCCAAATGAGAACTATGTTGTGGTTTGTGTTGTTTGTTTTTTTTTTAAAAAGAAGCTTGTTAAAAAGAAGCTAGAAGATTCACCTAAGAATGTGGTAGAGATAATAGTGCAGACCTCAGTGCTGAAATCTTGCTATTGTTTCCTCACTTGTCATCTATTAGGTAAGCCTTGAAAAAGGTTAAAGGGAAGCTGATGTGATTACATGGCAAAATAGGGCACTTCAATAGACACAGGATACTCTTAAAAAAGATGAAGTTATACCCAGGCAAAGAACGTATACAGTAATACGCATTCTAGCATATTGAATATAAAAACATAAGTAAGCCAAGAGAGCAAGGATCAAAACCATCAGGAAGGAGCAAAATGCCCTCTAGAGAGTTCAGAAGGCTAAGTGATGACCACTCAGAGAAGTTAAACACCCTATCAGTGTGTTGATGTGCTGGTCCTCTTCTTTTGAAAAGGATATATATGAAAACTGGAAAAGAGCAATAAAGATGAGAAAGGTATGAAACACCTTCTACATGAGGAACAACTGAGTAGTCATAGGAGTAAGGCAGTAGGATCCAGATTTGGAGCAAGCAAAAGGAGATGGTTCTTCATGCAACATAGATCTATAGCTGTTCTTGTCCAATGAAATAGTTCACATGGCCTCAAAGACAGACTGGACAAGTAGTTGGAGGAAAGATCTGGTGAAGGTTACTAAACAGACAAACTGCATCAGGTCTCCAAAAATGCTCCTCACCCAAAAAAATTTGGACATGGCAGAGGACTTAAAGAGGGAAGAATCATACAGTCTTGTCTTGTCCTTATTTACTCCTAATCATCCATTTATGGACTCTGTTGGAGAAGGAAGACCAGGGACATTTGCTCTCAACTAGTACAGACATTCCCATGGCCACTCCTGCATCCCATGCTGACAAAGTGAGATGAAAGCATTACCAAAGATAGACACCTAATTTTTATACATCTAAACTAGGCAAAGTGAAGCCCTCATCTTGTATACGTAAGGTGCAGAGATCTGCTCATCTTCTTTCTTGTGATTCTTGAAAAATGAGTTGATCCTTCTTCCATTTTCAAGCAGTTCACAGGGTCACAGAGTCTTGGACAAGTACTAGTCCCCAGCTTTTCCCATCTACTTTCCTTATGTTTTCTTGTTAAGTTTTTGGAGGGGTTTGGGGTTTGGGTTTTTTGCATTATTTTTGTATTTCTCAGGAGAGTAATTTTCTGTTTCCAAATTTTCCACTTCCAATTGACAAATATTTCATCCAGTATCATTTTTAACACATAAGCCAGTCTAATGCTGTTGGTTTCCTAGCAGCTAAGCCCTAAGGATTCCAACAGCAAAGTTCAAGAGGTGTACTTACTTGTTTACATGTATTCTCCCTCTGCATGAGGTAGAGGGTTTGAGTGTGTGTACAGGTACCTGCATAGCTCCACAGGAGAATATGCACTTCGGCTCTTGCAGCAGCAACTTGTAAATGCATACTCATGTGTGCAAACTGGCAAGGTTCTAGACTGTGAGGTGACTGTCTGCTATGTTATATTTTAAAAATAATTTATACTTAAAATTCTGTATATTAAAGACACTTTTTTCACAGGCTGGCTGAACAGAAAGCACCAGCTACTTGAGAGCAGTGCCAGAGTCAAGACATGCATTTTTTTAGGACAGTTTTGTCAACAACTCATAAAATCTAATTTCTGACCCTGATGGACTATACCATGGAAAAGTGCTGATTAGTTAACCTCACACATGTGTGTAAGCAGATGACTGTCAATGTACTTTAAGGAACGCTGCAGGTACATCATGAAGAATATGACATGACTATAGAGGTGGAAAAAAGAAAAGGGCTTTTTAAACCATTAAAAAGAATTTCAACTTCACATAGTGGTTTAGGTGTTTTTCTTTCATTCACTTTTATTTGTGTGCATGTGTACGTATTTCATCAGTGCTGAAGGAATTATTTTTGAAAACAGAAGACTGTAACTCCTCAATAAAAGAGCATATACTCTCCAGAAAAAGTGTAAAAGGGTAAAGCCTTAAGTCAAGATGTCCTGCCTTCCTTTCCCTAGCCCTAAATCTTTCCATCTTGTTAAGAATGTCACAATTTTACCATGGAGGCAATGACAGTATAAAATAAGTAGGTAAAGTCAGTAAAAGCCTATGCATCCAGTTAGTTGACATCAGCAAGAAGTGTCATGCTGAAAGTATGTCCAAATAATGCGTATAAGATTGCGCAGACATCTGGTAGAAAGAAAATTTTTACTTACATCCAGTACTGAGACAGACAGTAAGACTGCTGTCTTCAGAGCTGTAAAAAAGAATTCATATGGTTATGCTGAGCATGTGGTTGCTCAAGGAAGATGCTTCTCAAAGACTATCAGGAAAGGGAAAACACAACCAGGACTGCTTTCGTATTTCCATGTTTAGTGGTTTACAATTGTGGAATTTGGGGCCTGCTATCTATTATAGTGGAGGGAGTATGTAAGTCATGGCATCATCTGGTTTAAAGGCCCATAGCTGTTGTTCTTTTCCATCTAGGATCAGACAAAGCGGCATGAGGCTCCACATAATTAAGATCAACTATCCCACAGCGGCAAGGAAAGCAGAAGAGATTTCATTGGGAAGCAAGACTTACTACAGTACTTTAGAGACATGATTGTAAACAGAAGAAGCAAACCAGAGAACGTTTAACAGGAAAATAGCACCCTGACCCTCTCTGGATTAAACGCTATCAATCAAGTTTAAATTTAGCTCCTACATGGTCCCAGATGAAAAGAAGGCAGTAGGGGCAAGGAAAGCTTAACGCCTGAGAATATTTGTATTGCATGGCAAGGAAAACAAGCCTAAAGTCAACAAAGGGCAGCCTGTAAAAACAAACAGTCCTGATGAGAACGGCGCTGCCACCAGAAAGCTTATTAGCAGCCAGAAGCAGAAGAGCTGCCTCTCTGCTGTTTCTTTGCTGCCTGCCCCCGGCCCAGCACTACCGCAGTGCTTCTGACTCAGCTGCTGCCTCCCTCCTAGCGTAACCCCTGAGCACTTGCCAGTACCCACACAATGCACGCCCTCAGCATGAGGAGTGTTTCCCCGGGGTGGGCTGGGCTATAGTGGGAGGCAGGAGTGGAACAAGAGCAGGAAATATAATATCTGAGTTTGGTTTGGTTTTTTTTTTTAATAATAATAATGCATACATACACACACAGTAATTGTCTTTATCTGTTCTACGGTAAACCAGCAGAGGGAAAGTTTGGGTGTAAAATTATGAGAATAAACACTGCCATGCCCACCAGCGAGCACATGGGATTTCAGAAATCATGTGAATTCCAAACCCAATGTCCTGTCTGTCATCACCTCTTCACTGTGGAAGGAGTCACAGCTGTAGGGCAATGAGACGCTCCATTTCCTCCTGGTGCATGGGAAAACACAGCCATGCTTTTGGACAGAGTTAAGATATTTGGTGATCAGTAAGGAACAGAAAATTTTTAGCCTTGAGAGACAAGAGGTAATTTTCACAAATCTGCATTTAGGTACCTGAAAATGAGCATTTTGATGATATCATAGCCCATTTATACAGGAGTTTGGGATTTTGCACCTGTAGGTTTTATATTGGTGACAAGGATCTGTTCTGGAGATCAAGTTCATTTTAACATGTTGCAAAGTGTTAGATCTCCTAGGCGACAAAGTCATACCTGCACAGGTTATAAAGGATGTTCAATATCAGTTTTTTGTTTGCAAATACCATTTTGTCCTTTTGTTTTCTCTGTTCAGACCACCAAACTGCTGGACAAATGGACAAAAAGCTAAAAATTTTCGGGAAGTTCCTCAAATGTAGCAAGTTGAAAGGGAACCTCTGTTCTCTACAACAATCTGAATACTTTTCTGTATCATCATACCACCTTTCACCTTTCCAGCTCTACTGCACTATTTGACTCCTTTCCTCCTCCAAACCCACTCATGCACATTAAGCAGCCAACACCTGGGCAGTGTCTTAGTGCCTTGACTGCTGGTATATATTTATGTACATAAACATATGACCACATACAGTCTTTATTTTTCATGAGCTTTGTGGGTTTGCCTGTATTAGTGGAAACTGAGGTTAGTAGATGCATTGCCTAGGTCAAATGCATTGACCTAGTCACTATCTGTTCCCTCATGAAGAAACCCACTGGACTGTGCATAATCTGGAACAGGTGGCAGAGCTAGACCCTGTGCAGTTGGGGTGAATGCTGGTTCAGACATGTCCCTTATAAAATCAGTGGCAAAGTTCCAGTCAATTTAGCAGAGAAAACCCTGCTCCAAGGCTGACTCTGACTCTTCATTTCCTTACCTGTTACCTGTTGTCTTGGGGCACAATGGGAAGATGAAGCTTGAGATAAAACTCTTGCATTTAAAGCACCTATATTTGTATAACACACTAGTACACAGCTTTCAGTTGGCTTCATTTTCTGATGTCTGTATCACTTATTTGTCCATGTAGATGCACGCAAAGTAGAAAGGATAGCCATCAAACTAGAGGACCCATCCACCATATATGCAAATTTAGTAATAAACTTAAATACAGTGTAAGAAAAAAGCAACTTAAATCCAACCTCTTGGAAAATACATTTAAACTGAAATAGTAAGAATGTAGAACACTTCTATATGCAATTTTCATTTTACAAAAGACATAAACTACAGTAGTATAATTACAGTTGTGCAGCTAAAGTATCTAGCTTTTCTGACAATAAATAAGAAAGTTTGAGGTTCAAGAATTTGCAGTGATACTTACAAATCTATCACTTTAGGCCTTTGATTGCATAAATCTGTAATCTACAACCAGATTTTCTTAAGGGTAACTTTTACCCTATAGATTGTACAGTTAAACAAGATTCATCCTGACTCGATTCATGTTCTTTTGGGTTTTTGGCATTGCCTTCCATGGCAACAGGAGCTATAGCTGAATTGCATTTTATTTTGCAAACAGAATGAGCAAGTTAAAAAACCAGGGCCAGGTACCTACTGTGCTGCATATGTTGAGATGACTTGGAATAAAGAAGAAAGAAAAAAACTAAATGTACAGTATTAATTTATTTGTTCATAAACAAAACTGATTCCTCAGTGCCTGACAATATTTGTATACTCTTGCTTCAGGTTTAGAACAACAGTTTTGTGTAAATGAGTTTGAGGCTTTTCATCTAAAAAAATTTCAGATAATAAAAAGAAAATATGAAACTAACAAGGAAGAAAGGTTGAAAGTTCCCTATGTTGCTGTGGAAAATCTGGGAAAATCACAAACAGTATTAGACTGACATATTATTTTCCGGAGGTATTTAAAATAAAATGTACTTGGAAATCCCATGAGAAACACCCTTGTCCTGGTATGTCTAGTGGAAAGAATGCTGGCAAAATTCTTCGAAAAGTCACGCAAGTGGTAAAATGTCCATAGGTAAAAATCATTAGGTGAGTCCATACTCTCCAGCTCTACTGCATGATACCAGACTGGTATTTACCTTCCAAAAAGGTGCTCTTCTGACTTGGCAAATATGATGAGGAGGAAGAAAACAATTACAGGTTGAGGTTATTTCAGGCTCCACATGTGTTCATCCTTGATTGCTCAACAGAGGCTGTGAGCAAGAGTGCTGGCTCATCTCAGTGCTGGTGGCAAACACAGTGACAAATGCAGAAAAGCACCTCAGTTTTTTTCAGGGCTGTAACCAAACTCCTACTGTCCCAGTTTGGTAGCAGGCACTGTAAGATGTGGCCTGGAGCAGCAGAAAGCACCTCCCGCGCTCCTGTTGCATGGCATTGCAGGGTGCCCCCAGGCCAGCTTTACGTGCCTCCTGGCTGCAGACCTGAATGGGAATGGAGGAAAAAAAATGGCAGAAATGATAGAAAATCGTGGCAGGCATTCAGGATCTCACAGTGTTTTACTGATGTTAACTAACCTTCAGACAGCTCCCCCAAGAGAAGTGTTTGAAAGTCTGTTTGGGTGACGGTATGCCTCTGTGGGCTGCCCAAGACCAGCTGCAGGAGCAGAGCTGGTGGGTCTTGACCTCCATCCTCCTCCCAAAGGGCCTGACCACCATCTGAGGTGGCCTGACTGCCCTCAGGAGCTGGGTGCTTTAGGAACGTTTCTTGTATTAAGCCCTAGTCACAGGTCAGTTACTTCCCTCTGCTGTACTTCCCCTAAAAATACCCACGTCTTGTGGCTTCTGTAGTCACATAACTTCATGTCTCCGTTACTCCTTCCCTGGAGGAATGAAGTATGTTGAGCTGCTGGCAGTTAAACTGTATTTAAAGACATTTTTATTTTCTGAATCATATTCAGCATGATGCTTGTTTTAATTATATTTTATGTGGAGTGCTGTAAGATGCATGCATGAAAGCCTGTCCATAAATAAACATGTCTTTAAAAGTCCTTATTTATTTTCCTTGAGTCAATTCCCGCTCCTTTCTCGAGATGCACAAAAACCAGGATATATGGTCTCCGAAGCCCAACCACAAAACCCAGACACCACACGATGTTGAGCAGCCTCTTCACACCACTGCTATGAGGTCTCGCCTGTGCCATGGCACTGGGGGAGATGCCCGCCCCATGAACGTCGGCTCTGGGGCCTCCAAAATGGGGCGCAAGCAGCCGGGACTGGCTGGGGGAATCACATACTGCATCTTTCAGAGGGGCAGGCTCTCTACAAAAGCTGCTGTTAGGGCAGCTGGGGGGGATGTGGAGAAAAAAGCCGAGCCAGGGAAACACACTGTGAACACCCTGCAAGTGGCCACCTCCTGCTCCTGGAAGCCACTGACAGCCGCAGGGGCTGTGCGTGAGGGGCGCAGGCCTCGGCCCTGGGCACAGGTCACAGTGGAGGTGTTGTGGCCCAGCTGTGCCCCATGTTGGGGCTCAGACCCACTCGGAGCACCCGTGGGCCCGGGGAACGTCACCTGCCACTGGGCCAGGATGAGGACAGGGGTGCCAGGGTTGGGTCGGCGAAGGGGGGGAATCAAACAGCAATGGCAGGCGTAGGCCTGCCTGTCAAAGGACCTCTTTGAGGCCAATAAAAAAGCGATTCATTTTCTGTTCCCGGTTGGGCCCTGTGGAAGAGGCGAGGCTGAGAACAGGCCTGTGAAAGGCCCTGGTTGGAGGGCAGCCAGGGGAGGCCGCCCCGCCAGCTTTCACAGGACCTCTCGCTGCTGCCGGTCACCCGCAGGCAGCCTCAAGCGCAGCTTGGGCCGCCTGGCCCTGGCGGCCCTCCCTCCTTCCCCCCGCTCCCCACACCCCCGGCACTGCCTGCGGAGCCGCCCCGCGTTCAGCTCTGCCAAACCAGCTGTCTCCTGACGGGAGAAAATAATCTGGGATCAAGGACAGGAAACTGGATCCGCACACGCAGGCAAGATGAGAAACTCATGTTTTGTGGCAAACCCCCTCTGCCGATGCGCTCCTCCCCCTCCCCCAAGCAAAGAGAAGTGAAAATAAAACAAATGGAATGAAAGCAGGTATGCTCCACTGTCTTCCTTTTTTTTAGCCTTTGTATGAAAAAAAGAAGAGAAAGGAAAGAGTCCAAGTGCAATTTTTTCTGGCATCAGTGTGCTCTCCTGCTCCCCTTCCCATGACAGCTCCTGTGCCCTCATGGCAAACGCACGCGGCTGTCCAAATACCTAGGGGTTTTATGGAGAGCTGTACCACAAGGGAAAGCCACCGGTGAAGGCCAGGGGGAGGGTGGAAGCCCTGTATGGCTGTGAGCCCTGGCGACCATCTGCCTTTTGCTCCTGCCCCTTGTGCATCTTCATTTCAACACCCCAGTGATCCCTCACATTGCTGCTGCAGCCCACGCTGCCTGGAAATATTTTGAGCAAGCGAATGTGTTGCTTAGAAGAAGAAAATGGCCTTTGATATGTTTCTCAAAAAGAGGCAATTGAAGAAAAACAACCCACAAACCTTCTGAGCTGGCCGGCTGGCTGGAAAGTGGCTACCAGTCGGTCCTGCACAGAGCAATGGCCGACTGTTGTGAATGAGTGGAATCATCTGGTCCTGCTGCCCTCCATCCCCGTCACCCTCGGAGGGGGGTGTTTAACAGGGATATGCTCGCTGCTCTAACGCCATTGCCCTAGCAACACAACCAAAGTGTTTGTCAACATGTGAGCGACATGAATGATGGTGTCTTGTCCAAAGAGGTCTGGATTGCGTGTGTGGTTCTTCTTCACAAAAGCCAGTTTCACCACTCGCCTCACAAAGAGCCTGAGCAGGAAACCAGGAGCTGGGAGGGAAACTTTCCTGGGAGTCAAAAGCGTATTTTTCTTCTAATTGCATAAGAACTGCCCTGGCCTTTTGGAATCAGTGGCGTCTAAACTAATAAATAGTACCAGTCTAAAGCTGAGGAGAAAGAGCTACAATTTTAACAAGTGTTTGCTATTTTTAGGTAATAACAGATCTTCTGCAGAAGTGCCGGAAGCCCACTATGCCCTGGCACTGGATTGTATCAGCCTTCTGAGGGCCCTTCTGTTTCCTTAAACCTTTACTGAATTAGGTCTAAGGAAGCTGCTTATATCTCCTCATTGTCTTGCTGTCACTAGGTTTAAATGGAAATCTATTCACTGAAATCCCTTTTTTCATCAGCAATTTTTTCCCAGATTGGATCAGATGTCAATACTGTCTTTAATGGGAAGAAGCAGGGTCATGCCTGAACAATGTTGTCTTCTTTTAATGAACAACGCAGGTTTCTGCAGCCTACTTTTCATCCCCTTGTGTTCCTATGAAAAAAATGAAATTCCTTAGTGCTATCCCTTATGACACTTTCTTCTTCTTCTTCTCTCCTTTTCCTGCTCTGGTTCATGTCAAAGTGCATGTTTTCCCATGACCAGCTCATCTTGATGCACATCTCTGTCAATTAACAGTGCAGTTTCTCTCCATAAAAAAAAAAAAAAACAAAAACAAAAAAAACCAGCAAAACTGTTCATAAAAAAGGCACAAGTACATGAAACCTTTCTATTACCTGGCAGAAAAATGACACAATGGATGAACTTTGCAAGAATTTGTTGCTTCTACAAGACATAGCCCAGTCCTTCATCATGCAGTGAACAAATCTAAGAGAGATCTAGTGGAAGAAAACAGAACTTGGGAGAAAATTGATTGACTAGATGGAAAGATAAAATCCTAAAAGTGCTTAGGTAATTTCAACCTAATCCATGTGGCATCTAAACAGAAAGAAACTTTATATCCTAAAACTGTATAGGCACCTGAAAGGTCTACTATGGAGAATGAAAAAAAATATCTTGCCAAGTTTCAATTGACATCTGAGCCTGATCAAGGTCCAGAGATGCGTCTTTCCTTTGTCTAGGTCCTTAGAAATGCTCAATCAAAAGGTCTTCTTGAAGCAGTCTCAAAACTCTACTATGAATTGGCTACCTACAAAAAGGAGTGTCACTGGGTTTGGGGTTTGGTTTGGTTTGTATCAATCCCTTTAAATAGTAATTTAGCAATTAGATTACACAGCTAGACTGTGGAGGACCTGACCTTGGCTTTTCCCTTTCAAATCCCCACTTGCTATAAGGCTGTGCTGATTGCCCGACTACAGTTTAGTTAGTGTGAGAAGGGCTCTCTCTGCCTCTCCTGTTGGTGTTGGATTCAGAAGGCTGGGAAAAAAAGAACAGCTGGGAAACTCAGATAGCTGCTGGTTCCTGCTCCAAGGAGTGTATTTGATGCAATGGTTGTTCCAAGGCAGAAAGCATGCCCTCCCTCCGGTCCATTCTAGTTGTAGCTGTAGGTAGGGTTAGCATGTTAACTTCAGGTTGTTCCCTGCTTTGCATGCTGTAGGGTGGGAAAACCAAGGTGCTACTCGTAAGTGTCCTGTGCCCTAGATTATTGCTGTGTATGTATAGTCTGAGATGCCACACAGGGATTCTGAACTCCTCTGTGGGGTAGAAAACCTAGGCAATGTGATGCTCAGCTTTTTATGTATGTAAGGACAGGACACAGGACACAGGTTTTAAAATCTAACACCAGGGGCAGATTAACATCTCCTGTGAGGATGGGGGAGCCACCAGCATGTAGTATGTGGCTATATCACTCCTCCACACACCCTTCTCCCCACCACCTTCTCTATTCATACAGCCCTGTAGCTCCCATTGAAGTTGCTGAGAGCCAGGATTTATGTGCATAGATACCTCCTTTTCTGCAAAGAGCACAAAGTCTCTGTGGATCCTCTAAGCACTCCTACAGAAGTTTCTAGTGTCCCTGTAATTTATACTGTAAACTCCCTACAGTGGTGCAGAGGGCTGAGCTGAATGCAGAGGGAGAGAGACAGAGAGCAGAGACTGTCAGTAGTATTCCTTGGTAGTCATCAGAGTGCAACATGAGATGTTCCCCATACTGTCCACACTAACATCTGTATACAAGAAACAGAGAGAGTTGTAGCCACAGAGGCAGGCGTGTTTTATGTGGTATACTTCTGTTTGGAGTATGCTGTTCTGGATGACTTCAGTGCATTTTCACAAGTAAACGATGTTCTTGTGTTTGTATTAAAATGTTAATTCATCTTTTTTAAGTTTTAAGCCACAGTTTTAAAGAAATATGAGAAAGACCTTGCCCCCTGCAGATGTGTATCAATGTACAAAAGATGTAATATGGCTTGCAATGCCAGTAGGGCTGGTATAGGTTCTTTGATGCTTAAGTACGGGAATTTATGAAGCCTATTTAGTGTTGTCCCATGTGGTCTGGTGGAAATAATGTCAAAAGAGTTGAAAATGGGGTTTGGATGTGATAAACGTGAGCACAAAAGGAGAGTCAAGTCTTCAGGATCACTAAATTATATGAACAGATTTCAAAAACCATGAGCTGCTACAGTCAGAAAATACTGTAAAATTGCTGAAGGGAACTGTTGAAAGAAGGAATTGCTGCACATCATGAAGTGACGAGACTGGCATAGAATGAAACAGGAAGAAGAATAACACAAAGTCTTTTGATGGGTCCAATTTATTTAGGCTGAAAAAGAAAACAAAGTGCTGGCAAGACTTGGATAAAGAGCACAATTCCAAAAAATGTTTTACCCTTCACATAAGTGGGTGATCTAGAAGTGATAGAGCAACTGAAAATTTTCCATCACTATTTTTAATTGAAAAATAAAATTTTAAGTACACAAGTACACCTAAAAAGGATACTATCCTAAAAACGTGAACATTTTGTGAAATAAAAACAAAGAAGCAAAAAACTACAAACCTTGTTATGGCTGGGACAAAAATACTTGCTAATCAAGAATTAAATACTTTTAAGACAAAAGTCACTATTTCAGAGAGATAATATTTTCTTTAATTTTTAAATCTTCAAAAATTGGTGAACGTACTGCAAAGCTGCCACTAGATTTTATTAGATCTTGTATTAAAGTCTAGGCTATACAGAGGGAGGTGACAAGAATGAAAAATCCATTGTGCCCTGTTTATCTACCTTGCTCTTAGTGGTATTTGTTCGTGATGTCTATAAACTATGTACATCTGCATTTCATGCTTTGTACAAATGTTTCTCCATAGACGAAGTGCAACTATAAATCATACTTTCGGACTAGTTGGCATGTGCTTCAGGAGCTTTGCTTCTGTGAGTTAAGCATTGTAAGATGAAAAACAGATTATTAAAGGTTAATATAAAATTTTCTTCTGTGTGCAGAGAATGACCAGGGCTGACACTAGCCATGAATCACCCATGAGAAAGATAAAGAAGCACCCTGCACACTCCCTCAAGGAAAAGACAGGGAGAAGATGTAAAGCCTTTACTAGGAATGAAAAAGTTGCTAGAGAGATATGAGTCAAGCCAAGAAAGAAACGTGCTCACTACATGCTCAGGAAACTAATTTATTACAAGTACTCATGAGCAACAGCTGCAGATCCCTCTCTGATCAGAGAAGTACCTCTTTGATAACTCCTTACCCTCATTTTCTGCCAGGACTTTCAGCTTCTCTGTGTACTTTTTTTTCTGAATGAAGCTCTTTTCGTCTGCAGAAGACTCCATCACTGTGACACTGTTTTCACGCTCTCAAGTCTGAACTTTATTTCTGAAACTACAAATCTGCAATAATCCTTTAACAAAAACATTTTTGTTTTCCTTATCTGAATTTCTACTGCTTTCTCTGAAACGTTACTGAGATCTGTCCCTGTAACAATCCTTCTTAACCAAGCCGTAATTATTCCCTGTGTCAGCTACTTCAATTCTCATTTTGATAGCCTCCTGAAGCCATTCTCACTAGACCTTAAAGTGCCCAGAAAACTGTGGTCAGACCAAATTATTTGTGAAGGGGCTTCATCTCTTCTTTCTTGTCTTAACTTTACTGGCTTACTATCCCTCTACCCACAAAATTAAAATCAAGTGCTAATTCTTTTAATTCACTTTTGGCTCACTCTGTATTCAACTTTGGCCTAAGTATAATTCAGTTCTCCTACAGCAAATTTTCCCTTTTTTATCATTTTCATAAACCAATTTCTATAAAATACCTACAAACTAAAGTTAGAAAAGTGGACAAAGTTTCTAGAGCTTTCTGTGAATTTTCCCAGCTGAAGAGGCAGAAGAAGATGCTTAACCTTTGAAGAAATATTTCCATTTTGGAAAGGAGGCTACCAAAAAAACCCCTACATTTTTCAATCCTTTCCTGGATTTTCTGTAAGTCCCAGGAGCAGAAAAAAATTAGATAAACATATCAGTGTGATCTCAAGCAGTCCTATACCTATGCCTTCCCCTTCCTGCTACTGGTCCCTTACCTTGTAGAAGCATGCGAATTAGCTCTTTATTTCCATCTTCCTTTTATTTTTACACTCCCATGCTTCTTAGACATCAATATGCCTAGTTCGTGGCTGTCCTCAAAATGCTGTTCGACTTTCCTACTTCCAGGAGAAAACACTATCTTAACAACCTTGTATTTCTGTTCTTCCAGGCTGTAGTAAATCTGTACACAATAAAATTTGTCTTTCATTTTTCTAGATGCTATCTTAACTCTGTCTTTTGTACTCTACCTTCTGTCTGCTTATACAATATTTATCATCTCGACTTCTAACCTATGACAAAATGAAGGTTGCTGTAATCAATTAAATCACATTCTTTTTAACTAGTAGATGGGTATATTCAAGAGATTGATTTCTGGGTCAATCAATACTTCTTAACAATGGGCTCTTATTTCTCCTAATGTTAATGAAATCACAGTGCTAAATCCTTATTCTTGGTTTCATTGCTCCAGCAGTCCTAAGCGCATCAACCGTATGCGGTTGGAAAACTTTAAAATTAAACATCAGAAGAGTAGGGGGAGGAAAGTTTTCTTTTGCCTCTCAAGAAAATGCATTGTTTAATTCATTCAAATATAAATGGAATGCTCATACTAAGCCACTAGGATGTTCCTAATTTCTTAAAGATGTTTCTTCATATGATGAAGTATCATCTGACCCAATAAACCAACACTAGCCTGAGCTTGTAGGTTCACAAAAAATAAGCATTGCCCAACAACCTTCCCACTTCCTTTCCTTTTGGTTTTCTGTATGAATGAATCCCTTTCAGGGCAAATGTTAGAATGATTTTTTCAGATCTCCAGACAATATAGGATCAGACCACAGAATTAAAGTATTTTCTTTGTCTTAAGATAGCTTTCGTTTCTAAGTATGAAAAAACACTTGAATCAGATCAATTGTTTCCTTTGAATTCAAGTAGAAAGCGAATTCAGTGGTTAAGCATACAGTTTACTGGTATTATTTTAAGAGACAAACATTTTTATCTCATCACTTTTTAAGTTTTATGTTAATTAAAACATATTCTAAAAATTACTGTTTATCTTGTAAGGAGGGTCACAATGTGCTTGGAGTTCATGCAAAAATGTCAGGTGAACTAATAAAATAATGTCATTTCACAGAGGCAGTGCAAATACTTTAATTTAAAAAAAAGAAAAATATATGTTAGCTTAGATTTCATGTAGGAAATAGAAATTCCTCCAAATGACAAGAAAAGGTTAAAATGTGCTTCTCACTGCACTCTCCTGGCTGGTTCCACTCCCTTACAATTTTGGTCAGGGCAAGCTGTGATTTTAAACAATAACATTTACATTTAACATAGTGGAACTAGACGAGTACTCTTTCCTAATGATGTGAGAGAGTTAAATTGCTTTGCTACTTCTGTTGTCATGCAACTCTTGTGTTATTGACCATGGAAATAATGAATGTCCAAATGCATCTGGCAGCTTGCGTAGCTGTTCCTTTTATTGGACAAAGGTGCATCACTGAGGAAAATGCCCAGGAGGTACTGGCTTTGGGAGACGCAAGGGATTAATTTTAAAATTTTTGATTAATAAAAAAGCTGGTTTATAGGTCTAACTCTCAAAATATCAGCCCTAATTTCTAATATCATCACACTTGTGTTTCAGTAAGTTTGTGCCTGATTTAAGTACATAACAACAAGGCAAGTGGCCCCCACAATCAAGGTATCTGTTATGTAACTAAACATTTCTGATATCTAAACACTAAGGCCACCTTTCTAACTAATTTGTACTAATTGGCACTATCAAAATAATCTACCCTATTGTTTTCATCCAGTATGCTTTTATGTTAGCATCGTTAAAAATCATATACTGTTAAGCATTTATCTAATAGGACTATATATTAGAGATCATTATTTATTAATCATGACTAATATTGTTCACTTTTTTATTCAAATATACTGTTGGTGCCCAGCTTTGGGCATGAGGTGCTTGTCCACTCACTTGAAGCCTGTCTTCGACCATGGCACTATACAAAACCACACATAAAAATTAAGAACCACCCCAGTAACAAGAACATTCATTTTTCTTCTTATCTCGGTGCTCTATACCCAAGAATGGATGGGGCTGTCCATAAAGCAGGGACTCCAGACCAAGGATGAGTCTCCTTCTTCTGTGCTTTGGCAGACCTCAAAAGGGTCAAAAATTGTGGTGCAGCCAGAGTTTGGGGGAATCCAGTCTCTATTTCAACTCCCTGCTTCCGCTCCAGCCCTGGGAAGGAGAGATCTGTGGCTAGGTGGCACCCTCAAATATCTCTGCTCCTCCCATCCTTCCTCATGCAAAGAGAAAAGACAACTTGAATGAGCAGAAACATGATGGCCAGAATTGCCTTCCCTCAGGAAAAAAGTTCCTGTCATCTTCTGCCTCTCTGCCCATGCCGGGGTTGTTCTTTCTCTGGAGGTGGAAAGGAAGGTGATGACCCATCAGAAAGGGCTCCTTTTGGTTATCTTAGAAATGTCTGACATCTGAATCAAGATCAAGTCACCTTAGTTCCTCAGGAAAACATAGTGAAACCTGGCAACACTGTGCACGGGAATCTGGCAAAAGCTTCCATATGAGGAAGAGGTGCCCTTTCCAGACTTTTGCTAGGACTGGCTGGGTTTCATGCTCTCAGTTTTCTGCTTTCATGAGGACCAAATGTTGCTTTAAAAGTGGCAGAGGAATGAACAGCATTTAAAATAAGCCAATTTAAAGCCCAGGCTTTTGCTGAGCTTTTATAATCTGCCATTTACTGAAAATATCTCTGTGTGTGAGATCTTTCCCCCTAAGAACATATGTCCTTCCTGCTTGTTCAGACTCTGATCCTAATCTCAATTGTTTGATGTCATAATCTGTAGTATGGGAATGCAGAGAAATGCCTTCAAAAAACCTCCAGTACTAATTGAGAGAAGGTGCCTTCTGGGGGTTTTCTGTGTGCAATAGTTTCAGGAATGATTGGAAGAAAGCATATTAATCAATTTTGCAGATGACTTGCAGTGGGAAAAGATCATAAACCACTTAAAGGCTGGGAATAATACAGAACACAACTTTCATAAAACAAAGGAAGAATCTAACATCACTTGGAGCATACTGGACGTTCAGATCACTTCCCATAGCTATTCAGCAAACATTTTGGAAAACATTTTGAAAACCAATATAGATGTGAGAATGAATTGATGACAAAGAAAGAAATACATTCATGTCTTAGTCTTTGGAAGCACCAGGAAGAAACAGAAGTGCTTTCAGTATCCAATGTTGTGCTCCTAAATTCCAGAAAAGACAGTACAAAATTAGTGCTGCTATACTGTGTTGTTATTCTAGCAAACAGTATGAGACAATAGTAATAATATATTCTGTTCAACCATGTTGTATTATAAGTGCTGTTTTCTTTATACAGATAGTAACAATTTTACAGTGCCTTTTAATTTCAAATCCCATAACAACATTTACAGTCTTCACTTCCAGAGAAGATTACTTTTTCTAATGAACTCAAAACAGTTTTTCCTGATATTCACTAGCAATTCCAGTTACATATACAGATCGCTTTCACGGAGTCTTGCTAACTCTGCATGGCTGCAGAAGTGCAAGTGTCATGTGGATGTCACAAAGGTCAGTAATTTGAAGCTTACAGCAAGTAACATCAAACATCATGCATTTGCATCAACATGCAAATGTTAAATATATTTGCTAATTTTGCTTGTAATCTGTGAATTGCTTTAGATGTTGCTAGCACAGTCTTGTCAGGATACATAGAGTTGGAAGAGTCTAGGCTTAAGTAACTGCAGCAACAGGATTGGTAAAATGTGCTTTGAGAAACCATTTTAGGCCTCCAGATATAACCATACGAATGTTTTCTCATTGTCTGTTATTTACAAAATACGAAATCTTTAATATAACTTTTTTCCAATTTTTTAATAATTTTACACCATTGCCTTTTTTTTCTGATAGCTCACATTTCAGAAATTCATAAAGAATCGTGGCATCTGTAATTGCTATGATTTGACTCTAGAAAACAGAAAATCTGCATTACGTAGTATGCTTGAAGTCTTTTGATTAGTGCTGCATTATCATCTGGGGGAATAAACACAAGTATGAGACTAAAGTGGCCTCATCGTATTATACCCCTAGTCAAGCCATTTTACGTTTCTGGTTTAGTTTCCTGTTTTGTAAAAAAGGGATTAAAAATCTACCTGCCTTAAACAGATATTATACAGGAGTTAACTGATAAAGTCTGTACACTGCTTTGAACATCTAAAGAACAATATGTGAATGATGAGTGCTGTTTTTTCTTTCATTTATTAGCCTATCTATGTCTCACATTTATTTTTTATCTCTTTTCTCTAAACTGTTCCTGCAGTAATCTTACATTTCTAATACTGAAATGTCCAAAATTAGCTTCTTGCTTCAATCTCATTGGACCTGGAAAAATTCTCCTCTGGGACTATGTTGCTCTTTCTTTATATATTCCTTCTGTCCTACTGACTTTTTTGTTCATTTTATTTTTCTTCACTGTATTAAAAGTCAGACGAAACCTTTGCCTTATTATACTTATTCCCTTTTCTCCAGATTTATTCTGCTGTATCTACATCATTGATTCTTATTTCTTTTCTAACGGCTCATATACAAAAGTTTTCTGAATATATTGTACATGGGATCATTAAAAAAATCAAGTCAATTCTAGCTTACGCATTTATAAGACTAAGAGAACTTTGTATTCCTATTGTGTAAGATGGTTCTCTTATAACTTAATTGTGGTAAACAAGAAGGATCAGGCCAAATGAAGAAAGATGGAATGTTTTGTTTTCTAATGAAATTCACACAGATGTAGCAGTTTCTCTGCTGCTGGCTTAAAACAAGGCGGACGCAAGTGGTATGAACAACATTGTCGGCAGCGACCTCATTTGCTTAACCTCAGTGCATCACAAAAAGGGAATTAAGTTTTTTGGAATGCAAATATTATTGTGAAATGGGGAAAAAAGAGGAAAGGAAAAAATATAGGTTACGCATGGCTGCTTTTAATGGAAATAGTATGATGTCGTTTCTCCCTTTCTTCATGGTTTGAAGTCAGCAATCCCCAGAGAGAAAAATTCTGAAGTTGTAATGAAAAGGGATCATTTCAGAACACATAACAGGCAATTCCCTCTTCTTTTATGTTCTAGGGAGAGAGAATGTTTCCATTGTATGTGGCTTTTTGATATATTACTTTGAAAAGAATACACGATCCTTCCATGAAAAGGTTGAATATTCTTCTCTTTGCTTAGTTCTCATTCCTGAATTACATTGAGATCCCACTCCCTGGTTATTCATAACTTGCTAAAGTTTCCCTGTGAGGCTTAAAATTGTACCACTGTAGTCTAGTAAAGACATTTTTAAAAGAAGTACCAAGCTAAAACAAATAATGCATTGCAGAATAAACAATATCTTAGACATAGAGGAGGGAGAACAGACCTCATACTTCCCTTTTTTTTTCCCTCATGGTGAGTACAGAAAAAATTATGCTAATAAAAGGGTTTGCTTACATTAAACTGTGAGGCCATTTGTTGGTGCAATGCATTTCAAGCTCAAAGAATACTTGGAGGCTGAACTTGAGACATTCACATTATGCAGTAATTGTTCCATTTAACAATTAAATCTTAAGCAGTTCTGTTACTGGATTACCCTTCCGAAGTGTGGCTTGAAAACCAAACCAATGATTTTATAACAATCTCTAAAAGAAAACTGGAGCTTCAAGAAACCCATGTTGTAGATCTTTCATTGTCATTCTTCCTGAGCTGCCAGTGCAGTTTAGCATTCAGCAGTGCAAAGAATTTCTAAAAACAACTGAACTAAAAATAGATCTCAAACAACAGAAGGTGAAGCAAGCAGAGGTGTGTATGTTTATGGCAGTGGGGTAGTATTGGTAACATCTGCAAATATTAGCTGAAATTTTTAATTCTCTTTTAATTAGGCTTCTTAGAAATAATTTCATACGTTGAAACCTGAAACAAAGAGTCGGACATGGTATTCCTGCACAGCTTCCAGCTTCCCAGTCAGATGTTTGCTTTGCAAGGGCTCCATTCTACTGTCCTGAAAAAAGCAGTGTTCTGTTAATCTTGCCTGATATTAGGCTAACACAGATTTTATTCACCTAAACCTAAATAGGCACTCTCATGCCCTTTGTAGAAAGGGTTTCCCAGTTGTTTTTTTTATGTGCCTCTTTCAGAATGAGATGACTCTTGCTATGAAGTTTTCTTGCCGTTCACCAGGAAAGGAAGTTAGGTGATCAGTCCAGACTTAGCTAACCATTATTTCTGTGTTGATTGATGGCAGAATTGTATCCCATCAGATCTCAGACTGGGACTTTGGATACCGTTTACAAACTGTTCTCAAGCAATATTGAAAGACTATAGACCTCATAAAAAATCTGGGTATAGCGTGAACTCAGTGTTTCATGGCAGGGTTATGAATTTCATTCACAAAGACCAGGGAGCACAGGGAGTCATTGCTGACAAAAGTTCTAGTACGTGGACTAGATGACTTCTGTGAGCATGCTTCTGTTTTAATAGAGGATTTATTGACCTTAGTAGTTTTGCGAGATTTAAATTGTCTTTTAAATCAAGTATGCAGGATTTAAAGTTTTAACTGACATGCCCAGGCAACTTACATCTGCATTAACTATTTCAGGATTTTCCAGCAGTGATTTGCAGTATTCACTTTCCATTTCTATAATAAATAAGACAGTGGCTGTTACCAAGTGAAGCGCCATAGGTTTAACTCACCCAGTAAGACTTCATTCAGGGTGACTTCGCAACTTTTCAGTGTGTGTTGAAGAATAATAATCTCATAGTAAATAGTTTTGCAAATTCCTGCTTGGAAATACAACCCTCTCCTGTCCCACACACTCTGTAAGAGCTAGCACAATTACTGTTTTGATGCAGGATTCAGCTGACTTAACCCAAGATATAAAAAGTTAGCACCTTGCCTAAGTTAATTGTTTAGACAACTTCTATTTTCAATGGAGAGACACAGGTAACCCATCTTAAAGCAGGTATTTCAGATAGGTGCACTGAATTACTTTCCTGAGGTGCCGATATCCCTCATTCCAAAGGAGCAGAGATGTAAAATGCAGGCAAGACACCTAACTTGAAGAGAGATCTGATGAATCCCAACACAATGAAGTCCATACTCTATATTTTCTTGGTGCAGAATATTTTTCTTAGAGGTTTCATGGAAGATGGTAACTAGCATTAGGCTTTTTTGAGAAAAGCCCTTTCTACTAGAAAGACAGTGTTTCACAGAAGATAGATGATCTTTTCTCTTTTTTCTTAATTTCATTTCCATCACATAAACCCCTCTGAATGCATTGTGTTGGTGTCCAGAAAAGTTGAGGAAGGGTGGTATAGGCAAGGACAGTCTGAGCAGTAAGGGTAGATCAGAGAGAACCTGGGATTCAGATGGGGCTCACATGCTGCTGGGCAGTGAGGGCAACAATGAGATGATGGCATTTCATGGCAAAGAGTGGGAATGACTGGGCTAGCAGAATGACACCGAGTGGTAGGGAGTGACAAGACCATAATGGGAACAACTTGGGTTATCAGCTTAGAGGGAAGAAGTAAGATTACTTGTGTAGGACTACTGTTTCCCTATATTACTTTACACTCCAGCCACCAACATTTGAAACTCACCAATAATACAGGTTTAGCTCATCATCAGCCAGTAAAATGGGTTGTTTTGCCAAGACTCCACTTTTAGTCTCATACATTTCAGAGCTAGATTTGTACTTTTCATAATGTATTTCCTTGCATGGTTTCTACAACCAGTTCATTTTGGTCACTGTGGTTTGGGGATAGACTTGGCCAAATTCAAATCTGTGTCACAGCCATTTTAATCACAGTGCAGTTAGAGATTACAGCATTTTCAAGTGGCACACATTCATGACTAAAATCCGAAAGGCCCGTATGTGAAAATCTGCAGGAATCAAGTGGTTAAACAGCATTCAACAAAATTAGCTTGCAGTTGGAGAATGAAAATTTGAATCAACGTGCTCTGGTAACCAATAGCCATATCCTGAATGCCAGCTGAATATTTAAACTGAAAATGCAAAGCAGAGAAGCATAACAACTTGATTACCAACTTCCTTTCTATAAAGGAAATATTGTTATAAGTGAGCTGTTCTAATGATCAAGTATACCTCAGGAATGTGTCAGCAATTACAGCAATCAACACAGCACGGTTTTTTTCAGTTTCTCTTTATCTAGCATCTCCTAAATGCTAAGGGGGCCTATGTCCTTTGGCCCCAGACTATATGCATAAATAAATGCTGGAAGCCAACTTTAAATAATTAGTCCTAAAGGAATGCATATACTTACTGTCTGATCTCCTATCTCAAGCAATATTATGCATGTGTAAGAATGATGCAACTAAGTATAATGTGCTGAGGAAGATGCAGAAAGAACTGAAATAAATCATATTTTTTGAGATAAGACTTGAAGCTTGTGACTAGGTAACAAGAACCAGTTCAAAACTCACCTGCAGCATGGGCAAAATTGATGTCTGCTGCCCCAAGGATGAGGGCTTGTGCCAGTCAGGGACCTGATTATTCCACCCATGGTCAGAGCTGGAACAGAGCTGCAGGAAGAGGCCAGGAGGAGCAAGGTAGGTACAGCTTCCAAGGGACAGTAGAATCGGAGGTAGAAACACTCAGTTTTGCCTCACCAGAAACTGCAGCCCTGTGTTTTCTGCCTTACTCTTCAGCAGCATCTTCCATCCTGGCTTTCCAAGGCTCTGGTGTTGGCAAGGTTTTGCTGTCCTATTGCAAGCAATATTTGTAGCAACTATTTTGAGGTGTATAGCAGAGCTGAGTTGTAGCAGGATGATATGAAGAGAGTGGAAAGGAAAGAGGAAGAAATAATTTCTTAGGAACAAAATATTCTGGGGCACCCTGTTAGCGCGATGCCTGATAAATAGTGAAACTTTGTGCTGGGCTGAATACTGAGCACGTGCACATACTGGAGGTACTTCACCTTTGTAAACCCAGCTAGGGTGCTAGAGAACAGCATTGGTCTAAGTTCAGTGACTGCCATCTTCAGCAGCTGCTGAGCAGAAATTGCCATCTATAGCAATTACTTGGTAGGTTTACAACACATTGAATTGGAAATTTGGAATTAATCACTTGTGACCTAATTAGGATCGGAAGCCAGTTTCAGTCAGGGGTTGTTGTGTCATCTACCATATCTATTCTACATAACCGCTTATCTATTTCCAAAGCACATCTACATAATTCATTGAAGGGCCTAGCACTCCGCTGATGGTACTCCTGACTTGTTTCAATATAACACAGCCTTATCGAAGGTTGCCCAGCTATCAAAAGCCTGGGGCATTTAAAAATGGTAGTCAGGATACTTGAACAGCACTAATTTCAGACTCTGAGTCAACCAAAAAGGTCACAATTAAATAATTTATTCCCTAAAGATGGGATACAAAAGAAAATACATGAACCCCAGCTAAGGCAAGAAGAAAATCCTAGTGCAAATGCTCTTATGTAAGTATGCTGCTATTGCTGGAGTCTCACATTTCATGCCTTTTTGAAGCTTAACAATGTGCATGATTTTTGACGTGAGAGGATTTTAGCATGTGAACAGGCTTGCAGGTGAGAGAATAAACAGATGGTAGAAGGAGTAGGTATGCCATTGTAGCAGCTCTGAACCGTGGGTATTTCAGATTTTTACCACAACATTGCTGGAATGCTGGGAGATGTTCCAAATTACCTCACTAGCTCATTACAATTACATTTTTAAAATTTTTTTTAGAAAGTTGGGAAAGATTACATGAGCCTGGGGCAGCAGGCTGGCAAAGAAAGAGAGAAAGAGACAGAGATGGAGAAAGAGAGAAAGAAAGAGAGAGAGAAAGAAAGAGAGAAAGAGAGAGAGAAAGAAAGAAAGAAAGAAAGAGAGAGAGAAAGAGAGAAAGAGAGAGAGAAAGAGAGAAAGAGAAAGAAAGAGAGCAAGAGAGCAAGGGAGCAAGAGAGAGAGAGAAAGAGAGAGAGAAAGAGAGAAAGAGAGAAAGAGAGAAAGAGAGAAAGAGAGAAAGAGAGAAAGAGAGAAAGAGAGAAAGAAAGAAAGAAAGAAAGAAAGAAAGGGAGGAAGGGAGGAAGGAAGGAGAGAGAGAGAAAGGGAGGGGGGGAAAGATGCCTCAGAACTGTTCTTTCACTGTTCAAATGTTTTTCCAAAAGGTATCAAGACGTATTGAGCCCTAAGGCAACAGCCTAAAAGCTCATCTAAGTTGTATGTGGAGAAAGCAGGAATAATACTGCAGGTTTCAGCCATGATTTACAACGATATGAATGAAAGCTGAATCTGGCAGAGCTCCATCTATTTAATGAAAAACTTGCTGAAGAGGAAAAAAAAAAAGGTTGAAAAAAGACTGATAGAAGATTAGCAAGAACTGGCATGAACATGATTACAGCACTTGTATATCTATCATTGACCACCATCTGGTTAGTAATAAATATTTTGGTTCCCGTTTTCTTAATTGCACTATTCTCATTTGGAATCTACAAAGCTATGATTATCTGCCAGCTTCTTGTAGATGTCAGAGCACATAAAAATCTTGGACATGGATTTAAAACCTTCCAGTGTTCTTCACGGAAAGCATCTGTGCACGACGGTGTGACAGAAAATACAAAGATAATAATAGGAAAAGCAGATCCAAAGGGACACCAAAACCCACTTTGCTTCTCAGCTCCTCATAACTCTATCAGTGTTTGCCTAGTCCAGCATCTCACTTATGAAGACTCTTGAATACAGGGAAAGCATGCAAGGAAATCAGTTATTTGATTATCTCCTCTTTTGTATCATTCCTTCTGAGGCTCAGGCTTCTGCTTAAAAATGCCAAATAGCAACACTATATCCTCAAAGGCATAGAAATAAGAGCTGAAAAGTTCTCTCTTACATCACTTAACATAGCCCCTGCCAAGAAGAATTGCTCCCTACAGTACAATCATAAGTGTTTCCTACTATCCAGCTCTAAATGACTGAAGTGATAGGGCTTCCGTTGTCTCCCTGGGGAGGTTTCACCACAGCCTATTCAAGCATGCTGCTAGGAGAGCAAGACACAGTGATTTCATTGTGTATCACATCTCAGGGTGTCTACAAAAAGGTTGGCTCCATGCTGCACCTGGAGCAATCTGAAACATTCTGATGACACAGTGGTGAAATTTCCTGTTCACTTGTCATCGTGAACCTGATGGGCAACACCACTGTGAGCCAAAGTACAAGTGAGCCAAATTCCTAGTCAGCTCAGCTTGAAATAGATTCCATGCTAGGATATGACCCTCAAGTGAAAACGTCTTGCAACTCTGCTTGGCTTCAATCTGTGTCCCTTGGAAACCAGTGGACAAGGGAGAAAGCCCTTTAAGAAAGCTCTTCCGCACAGTGACTAGCAGACTGTGTGCACTGATTATCGTAAGTAAATAATAGTAATAACAATAATAAAAGTTGTCACAAGTCAATCTGTGCCATTCTTTCAATAAATTAACATGACATATGACTTAGGCCAGGGCCAGGAAATGCCTAACTCCCTGATTATGAAAGAGATGGAATTAGTGGGGTATTAGTTGTTTTCAAGGGATTAATGAGTTACACATTTAGAAAATAAACAAGACTTCTTTAGTGGTGATACAGGGTCTGATTTTGATCTAACTCTTCTCCTCTGCTGGGATAACTCCACTGACTCCTGTGGGGCTCTTCTTGACTGACAACAAGGCAGTGGAGCAATAATACCTTGATATGTAAGCCATGAATATTTGGTAGCATATACAGTGTCTGTAGCATTCCTTTCTGCGAAATAGTACAGATGTTAGTGGTATGCTGGCACTAGAAATTACCACAGTGGTATAAAATATTTGAAACCACTAACTGGATCATCTTTCCTCCATGTGATCAAATACCGTCTAAAAAAGTTCTCTTTGTAACTTATTAAAGCTGCTACTCTTAGGCAGATAAGAATCTTAGCTTAATAACACACTTAGGTTTTTTTAGAGAAGTACCTTTAAGCATCACGGCATAAGGAGCACACGTTACTGAGCGGTTATTTATTTGTACTTCTTTCGGGTACAAAATCAACCTCCCTGAACTCCTGAAAATGGTTTCTAAAACATTTCTATAGTTCCAAAGGCAAAATGCTTAACATTTTTAAATGCTGCTTCCTAGTGCTGCTGAAACTCTAGAATCATATTAGCTGTAGTGTTTTCCGTTTTTCAGAAGTATATATTTTCAGAAGAGCTTAGCGTTGGTATAATTCTGTTTCATGTGAGGTAAATGAGGGATTTCCTGCAGTCTTTGACAGCAGCAGATACAGGTAAACACTAAGCACAAAGTCTCACCCTTGGTGACTTGTCCCTACTGCAGCTGACTTCCAGGAAAGTCATCATCACAGTAAGCATACTGGCTGTTTTCAAACTTCTTTGCTCCTTTCACTTGTACATAAGATCTATAAATAAATTCAGGCGTTTTGCTTTCAATAAGCTCTATTCATAATGACACTATCCTTAAATAGCAGGAATTCACTATAGTAATATAATAAATTCTTTTCTGTGTGTTGTTTGCAAGTTGATTAAGTGCAATCACAGTGACTTAGTTCAGAATTCTTCCTTTATGGAATACATTAATAAATAAAACAAAACACGGTCATCCGTGAAGGACTTCATAAAATGTCCAGGCTGTGAAAGGCAGTCAGCAATCTGTGCAAGTCATGTTCAAAACCTTTGTTTGACAGACTTTCCCAGAAGATTGTCAAAATGTTAAATAGCAACTGTACATAGAATCAGAAAGGGAACAGAATCAGTTGACCTGAGAAAGATCTGAACTTGCAGTTCTTCCCACAGCTGACTGTATCATACAATTTTTTTCAGAAACATTATGCCTGATAAAATCTCCCAGGCCCTGAATATTCACTGCTCAGTCATTTATTGTCCTTTTTAATAAACAGGTCAGGGGAGGTATTTGTGAACATGGCATATTTTTTTCCAAAGCCACCAAGCAGCCAGTATTTTTCAGTACAATACCCTACTTGTCTTGGGCATCTTTTTCATTCTGAACAAGGGCGTGAATGTTTCAAGATTAGAAGGACAAGAGACTTATTTATGTTTATCCCTCTTTTTGTTGTACCATTTCTTTAAACACTCTTTCATTCCGTTCCACCATCCTTACCTTCACTAGCTGTTGAAGCTAGTCAGGCTTCTGCATGAATTATTACAGTTTTATTATAGAATATCAGACCCTGTGGGACCCACTACAGTAATAAGCAAACCTTAATGAACAGTTTTCTGCTTGCATCTCTTTGCAGTCTAATACAGTGCAAAGACATGGAAACAGTCCCTTGGGTGATGTATTCAAAGCTGCCCACAGATTAGGTACTTACAGCAGGCAAGACCCTCTTATGTATTGGAACTTCTTTAGTGTTAGTTCCAACACTAGCTCTATATTTCTAATTTCATCAAAGTGTGTCTGTTTCAAGACTTGAAATTTCATTAGCTTTTCTAAGCAACTTAGAAATAATTCTGTCCTCTTGTAATTTGCTATTATTTTTGGCAATGCTTAGTGGGCCTGTCCTTCCTCTGTCGCCTATACAACCTCTATACAACCCAGTGATCCACTGGAATGTGGCAGTGCCTTTGACAAGCTGGTGGAGATGAGAACACGAGAACAGGAAACAAGGCTGTGGAAGGAGACTGCAAACACTCCTGGGTGTATTGGCTAATGCTGTGCTGGGATGTGATGTCGAAGTTAAGTGTTTAGTCATTCTTAATGACTTCCTCCTGGACCGAGTACTCAGGGAACCTAAGATGGAACGATCAGCTCTGTGCCCTGAGCAATGTTGGACTTGATTCATAAATGCTGCTGTGGAACAGGGACTCTATAACAGTGATCAAAATAGGCTCAGATCCAGCACCCTAGCAGCACCAATAAAACCACTCAATATCTATACCATTGTGCTTAATTTCAAAAAGGGAAATGGTGTAAAAATATGTGCAAAAATGTATAAGATTACATAAAAAAGGAAACTTTAAACTTTTAAAGAGTAAAGTCTTTACAGCTGGCATGCAGATACTTTAAAGGCAGTATATCAGAGGCACAGAGCAAATACATACCACATCTTTAATAAGACTATGAAAAGACCAGAAGAAAACTAGTAGGAGGGCAGCAGATTGAAGGCGGCATCCCTCAGTGTGCTAAGGTTGTGTTCAATTCAGCAAACCAGCAAAGATCACAGGCTCTGGAAGGTTAAAAGAAAGAATACCTCCCCCCACCCCCAAAAAGGGGAAGTTTGAGGAACTACTTGCAAAAGGCATGAATGTGCATAATAAATTGTTTTTCAGACATGTCAGGAAAAGACAGCTTGCCAGAGAATCTGTAGGACAAGAGGTGATTTAGTCAGAAAGACCAAAATTATATTCTTTTTAAGAAGATGTGCAAAATTATGTTTCCACTTGAGAGTATTTCTACACCAGGATCCTTCTTTGCACAGGATGCAGCAGATGATTTGCTTAAAATTGGTGCTAAAAACGATGTGAAATTACAGGAAGACCTTGTCATAGTAACTGGCAGGTGGAATTCAACACAGATAAATGCAAAGTCCACCACCCCATCCCCCCCAACTGCTACACCTATTAGGATAGGCTCTGAGTTACTTTTACCACTCAGGAATAAAATCTTTGTGTTGTAATAAACAGATATATGAAATCATCATCTCAGTGCTCAGTAGTGTTCTACTGAGGCCTTTTTCTGTGTTCTTCTGGCCATTTTATCTCAGAAGAGGTATAGCAGGACTACAACAGGCACAGATGATCAGCAATGCGGAGTGGCTTCAATGACAGACCCACATAGGGTAGGAGCACTCTTATATCTAGAAAAGGGGTGAGTGATGGCCTTGCAACAGAGGTCATGAAGGACATGGAGGTGGGGATGACTGTTGGGAGGCTTTTCCAGTGCAGGAACTAGAAGGTACCAAGTGAATGTAGAGCTTGCAAAACAAACAAAAGGAAATATTGTTTCACATTACACATAGTGGAGCCATGGATTTCCTTGCCACAGGATGTGGCAAGGAATGTGTATGAAAATATAGGTCGAAAAATGATTGGACAAATTCACAGAATCACAGAATCACCAGGGTTGGAAGGCACCTCTGGAAATCATCTAGTCCAACCCCCCTGCCAAAGCAGGTTCACCTACAGCAGGTTGCACAGGATGGCATCCAGGTGGGTTTGGAATGTCTCCAGAGTCAGAGACTCCACCACCTCTCTGGGCAGCCTGGTCCAGTGCTCTGCCACCCTCAAAGGAAAGAAGTTCCTCCTTATGTTTAGATGGAACTTCCTATGGTCAAGTTTGTGCCCATTACCTCTTGTCCTATCACTGGGCACCACTGCAAAAAGACTGGTCCCATCCTCTCAGCACCCTCCCTTTAAGTATTTATAAGCATTGACAGGATCCCCCCTCAGCCTCCTCTTCTCCAGACTAAAAAGACTCAAGTCCCTCAGCCTTTCCTCATAAGAAAGATGTTCCAGTCCCCTAATCATGTTTGTAGCCCTCTGCTGTACCCTCTCCAGCAGTTCCTTGTCCTTCTTGAACCAGGGAGCCCAGAACTGGACACAGGACTCCAGATGCAGCCTCACCAGGGCAGAGTAGAGGGCAGAGGATAACCTCCCATGACCTGCTTGCCACACACCTCTTGATGCACCCCAGGATGCCATTGGCCTTCTTGGTCACAAGGGCACATTGCTGGCTCATGGTCATCCTGTTGTCCACCAGGACTCCCAGGTCCCTTTCACAGAGCTGCTTTTCAGCAGGTCAGTCCCTAACCTGTACTGAGGCATGGGGTTATTCCTCCCCAGGTGCAGTACCCTACACTTGCCCTTGTTGAACTTCATGAGGTTTCTCTCTGCCCAACACTCTAGCCTGTCCAGGTCACGCTGAATGGCAGCACAGCCTTGCGGTGTGTCAGCCACCCCTCCCAGTTTTGTGTCATCAGCAAACTTGCTGATGGTACCCTCTATCCCTTCATCCAGGTCATTGATGAATATGTTGAACAGGACTGGACCCAGTACTGACCCCTGGGGAACACCACTTGTCACAGACCTCCAACTAGACTCTGTGCCGCTAATCACAACCCTCTGAGCCCTATCTGAAGAAAATTCTGTCAAGGATTATTAAATGCAAAAATGCCACTTCTACTTTGAGAACAATAAATCACTGGAAGCTAGGAGAATGTTGAGGGGGTGTAGCACCACTTACTCATTTTGGTCTTACACTTTTCCGACACACCATCTACTGATCCCTGCCAAAGTTAAGATCCTGGGCAAGGCAGACCTATGACCTAATCCAGTAAGCCTTACTTTCTTATTACCTTTTGAGATAGTCTGGGTGAAAAGGAGATCCTGTTCTCTCCCCTGCACTATGACAAGCCTCTGCTGGGCCAGTTCCTGTTCTGCAACTTAGATGAGGCAATTGGTTTTCGAGGTGCTCAGTGCTCAAACAGAAGAATTTCCTTTCACAGCAGTAACAACAGGCTGGAGTCTAAACACAGCCAAGAAGGGTGCTCCCCCTTTCTTCCCTCCTCTGCCCTGCCATTTATTTGACACAGCACACCTGTGGCAGCGGAGGAGATTTGGAAGACAAATAGCATGGGGGAGTGATCCATTTTTCAGTAGCTTAATACAGGGAGAGACCAGGATGAATGGAACTGGAGTCAAATGTTGCCCTGGGGATGCAGGAAGCTTATAGAGATGGTGATATAATGTTGATCTAGTGATCTCTATGGCGTGAGTAGTATTTTACACAACTACGTTTTTATGACTAAAAGCAGTTGGGTTTTCATTAATTCATTTTTTAAGTGTAAAAAGCTCCTTAGGGAGCCCTGTGAAACAGTATACACATGCTTTTTCAGCCTGTTATGACATCTGAACTTATACAGAAGACTGTCACTGGATTTTTCTAAACATACTTCTCCATTCAGAAGAGAGAGAGGTTGGTTACAATCAGTTACTCAGCTGGCAGCTTTTCAGTCAGTCAAACTAAAATGGAATGCTGGCTGTTACACTACACTGAAACATCAGCCCCATCTTAAAATACCTGAACCAAATGTTGGAAGCATTAACAGCCTACTTGCAAGCCTAAGGAATCAGCAGGTGGAGAGCAGAGCCCATGCACAACCATCACTCCTCGCTCTCCTATTTGGAAGGAGGTCAGCTCATGACAAGGACACAGACACACACCCCTTTGCCAGAATCTGATCCCTGGGCTAGGAAAAACGTGTGGGAGGAAGGTGGTGCAAGCTATGCAATCCATATGGTCAGAGAGGTAAAACAAAGAGAAGGGATGGCCTTGAGTAGAGTGACCAGATGTAAGTTTATATTTCCTTTCTAATCCAAGGGAATTAAGAAATTTTTCATTTGTGTTGGTTGTCTCAAAAAGGTTGGATTTTTACCTACATCTGTAAAAGAGATCTGCCAGAGGTGAGGACCTCTGGAAATCCAGCTGCACTGGTGCGTACATGGAAAGTAGGACGGATAGAAACCCACTGCTGAAATACCTCCCATGACCGATGTCTTTCCTAGCAGTTACTCAGCTTGAATAATGTAAGAAATACTGAATGTAGATGCGTGATGACATCAGAGCCATCCAGGCCACATAACCAACAAAATAACTGTCTATCACAACAGAGCAGGGAAAAAGTATCAGTGGTGTTTTTCTCCTGTGCTTTGTGCATCAGCACTCCGCAAAGCATGTGGTAGGCTGAGATTATGGATTTATGAGCTACTGGCTTTCCTTTTATTCCTTCTGCAACCTGTACCTTTCAATTATTGTGTCTTACCATTAATCAGGACTAAACTCCTTTCACCAGATTATGGGTGCTTGAGTATAGATTTTTTGCTACATGGCTATATAGCTGCTAGCATTATGAGGCCTGTGCGTGCATGCAACAGCAGTACAAATAATAGCAGAAATATAGGTAGAAAAATTAATTATCAACTAGTTTGTTAATTAAATAATGATCTCAATGCATTCTGTAGAGATGAATGTGATTTTATGGGAAAATGCCATCTTGTCAATACAGTACTATATATTAAATGAGGTAATGATAGGGGACTGTGCTGCAAAGAGACTGAATATCTTATAATGAACACTTTTAGGGTCTGATGCTACACTTGGAGTTGAAAAGTAACTGTATGATAAAAGGAAAATACCTGTTACTTTCTCACTGAAGCAACTCACAAGAGGGGTATGCAACCAATGAAGACATTTCAGTGGAAGTGGAGTATCTATAAAAAAAGCGATATTCACTTGATTTACAAACGCCCTCATTTAATATCCTCTGACATCCAGTATTAACAGATTGGCCTTGATCACAGTAATCAGCTCAGTTGCAAAAGGTTTCTGCTATGTATAACCCTAATGGTATACAAGCTGCTGTTCTCAGCAGGTAAACAGAAAACCAGAGCATGAAAGAGGAATGATACAGAAGTACAGCCCAGGTGATCATATCTAATAATGAAAATATTTGACTTAACCCGAAGTTTTAAGGGAAGAACCTTTCTACCAGTACAAATAGCAGTGGTGCAGATGGACCGTATCTAACAGTTCTAACTACAGAAAATTATTTTTATGTATCCATGCACACCCGCCAGCTCTTCAATGGATATTTCTTAGATATACATATTAGAAACACAGCATGCAGTTCCCTTTCAGCAACACAGTGAAATAAAGACAGATCAGACTTTAGACCTGCTTAGTGTAGAAGTTAGGAAGTTGATTCTGTGGTGGACAAAGCACTTTCATTTACAATCTTTTTCCCTTCTTCAGAATGTGGTAGTGAGCACTGCAGAGCACACACAGCATGCATGTGGTCAGCATGGTAGCGCTGGGACAGACAAACAAAACCTGAATATACTTCCTCATTTGCCCTGGTCCTGATGGTATGTGCACCCAGAGCTCTCCAAGAAGCAAGGCTTTCTGCTGCATTGACAATTATCAGCTTTACTAAAGTTCTCATGGTGTGGAAAGAGTACCGGTTAAAGCTTTGGGGATAGATTTCTCTCTTTTTTTTTTTTTTTCTTTTTTGGGGAGCTTGGGGCCATAATAAATTGAACAGGCTTAAAAATGAAAATAAAATCATAGAATCATAGAATGGTTTGGGTTGGAAGGGACCTTAAAGATCATCCAGTTCCAACCCCCTGATGTGGCAGGGACACCTTCCGCTAGACCAGGTTGCTCAAAGCCCCATTCAGCCTGGCCTTGAACACCTCCAGGGATGGGACATCCACAACTTCTCTGGGCAACTTGTTCCAGAGTCTCAGCACCCTCACAGTAAACATTCTCTGTGACATGTCAGTGGAAAGTTGCTGAGCTGGTTTTACTCTTCAAAAATTATTCTGATTTTCCTGAAAGAAGGAGAAAAGCATTCTCCTGTTATGGAGAGCTGTGACTGTTTTACAGCATACCTCCACAAGCCCATCTACTCTATGTAAATGCAGCCCAGGTCACCTCCTACACATGATGGGAGAACAGACAAGTATTCATTCTTCTTGCACTTGCTTAAAGGAGAGCAAATGGTACAATTTTGTCAGGCTTTTTTTGATTAAATGTGTATCAGATCAAAAAATAGACCCAGACCTTACTTTAAATGGATCTGTGTGTCAGCTTCTAACTTCCAGCAGTGATGTTAATGGCAAGGAAGATTAGAAAATTGAAAAAGCGGTAGGTGAACAGGAGTTCATACAAAAAAGGATGGGAAAATATCCAAGCAAACAGCATCAGCAAGAGAGTTTATAATTTAATTAAATGATGAAAAGAGTAATGGGTCAAGTGATGAAAACAACAATACAGCCTTTCAAGGCAATAAGGCTTAGAGAAGCCATCTTCCAGCTCACAGAAAATCAGTCCTTCATCCTGCTAACACAAGAGCAATTGTAAATTCTGTTGATTAAGTTTGCATGCAATGAGGTATTAGATTTGCTCTAAGATCTGCAATGCACAGTTTAGCAACTATGCCACAAATGCACGGCGAATATTCTGAATAATTTTATGCCCATAGGATGTTTATGGAGCACAAGTGTGAGTTGAGGTCATGATACAAATAGTGCACTATGAAAATGTTAAGATTGTCCAGAAGTCTTTTCATTTTTCTTGACCTTTGTGTGACATTATGATACAGGCTGTCAAATTTAGCACACAGGCCAATAATCGCTGTAGAGACACCACAGAAGCAAAGCCGACCCTGATTTCTGACAGCATCTCTGACTGAGCTCATCCTGTAGCCTTTCCTCCCCTGCCTCCTATCCTCTTTTCCCCTTCATTCCCCATGGGCAGAAGGGTCCAGTTTTTGATTCTCCCATACAGAATTTTAGGCATATGTTTTCTTTTGGTATTTAAAGTATTTTTCCTTTTCCTAAGTTGCTTTACCCTTGTTGTCTGATTTGCTTCGTACAGCTAAATTTCTTCACATCATGACAGCCTAGAGAAAGTATACAAGAAGAAAGTATGTGGACTTTTAGTACATATGCAACAGCATTGCGTCATCTGAGGTTTTAAAGTGGCTTTAAGCATGGCAGCCCTCTTCTGATGCCTTTTCTTATCAAAAAGCTGCCAGTGGTCCAGAGATACGTTTGTAGTTTTATGATATAATATTGCTCGTAGTAATCATTCTATTACTGCACTTTATGTTAAAAGAATTACTCAGAGGTTTGGATAATAAACCTTTAGTCACTTACTTTGCCTGCTAACAAGAATGAGTTGACTGTCCAGATCACTGAGTTATTTGCATTGTTTCCTGTTTCGTTTTTTTCATCTCCTTGGCATGACTTGTGTTTCTCAGGAGTTCAAAATCATCCATAAGATATAAGCAATTGCCAGCAGTTTATATATGAGGTAATAATACTATAGAATGATAATTTTGAGCTTGCAAACTATTCTATTTTTAGAAGAAAACAGCAGGATAGATCTAATTAGGCTGCACTAAAAGAGGAAAGTGATACAGAGGTACCAAGAGAAAATTTCTTTTCCTAGCCCATACTGCCATGAAATCTGGGATTGAATTAAGGAAACCAATAGGCCATTGAATGAAGCAAATGAACCTCCAACAGAAAGTGAACTGATTTAATTTGTAACAGCTATGGGAGCTGTTACTTTTTGCCTTGTATGTCCGCATGGTGATCCTGACCCAAAAGCTTCCTTAAATGGATTTAAGGAAGATATAATAAAAGATCTACCTGTGCAATGAGCTCTCTTAAAACTGAAGCTCTGCAACCTTTGTGGCTAGCTGCAGCAGCCCCTGCTTCGTGGCTACTTCACTGATGATCAAAAGGCTCGGAACGATAGCTGTCTAACCATCTGACCAGACCATATTAATTAGCTCTACAGCTAAAATATAATAATAATGTATCATCAGCAGTGGTTCAATTTATATGACTACTTGGTTATATTTTAGCTGTAGGGCTAGTTAGTATGTTTTGATCATGTAATGAAAGATGCTGGATTGTGTTCTTTGAGTGTTATATTAAGTTGAATTGTTAAAATCCTTCACATTTTTTCCTATATCTGGACTGCAGTGGTTGATACAGAAAGCTGCTAAGACAGATGAACAAGACATTCCTACATGAAAAATATGAACAACAAGGAGCACAGGTCTGTGTTTGATGCAAGAAAGAGCTACAAATGCTGAACGATAAAGTGAGGCTTATTATCTCTTACTTTGTGCTTCAGGAGTTCGAATACGCTAAGAGACTTAAGAGTTCAAGTGCTGTAGCAGGAGTAATCTGGAGAGCAAGAAACATTGCCTAAGTGCTGGGACTGTCAGGCTGTCACATTCCTACCTGGGCTGGCTCTCAGACAGAAGGGTGGCCGGAGGTCTGCAAGTGTCTCGAACGCTGTGCACACCACCAACAAACTCAGAAAATGTTAACACCCCAAGGTTTGGAATTTTTCTTTTTTAAAATAACATTTCAATCATTATAGTTAATATTCAAAGCTTAGGGTAGATTTTTTTGCCTCTAATTGTAAGATATCTAGGCTGGGAATTTGTTACTTGGGGAGCGTGTGGAAGGCATCTGCTTTTCCTCTAAATTCTTGATTTAGTTTCCTGTTGCTTAACGTTAAATAGTATGTAAGGTGGGAGTCAGTATCTTTTGTAGTCTCAGAAGTAACTTTTCTCATGATGAGAGTCTCCACAGCTTTCTGATGAAAGCGAGCAAGCTTCTTGCCGTGGACAAATTGGTGCAGTTCCTCACAAGTCGATGAAAATCTGGCTTTAAGGAATTGTTCAGCAAGTGTTTCTTGGTTTTGGATATTTTCTCTTTTCAGACTACTTGTCACTATTGGTCAGTCAAACACTTCCAGCAAGCTGGGAACACTCTGTTACAGAGTCGCTGATACAAATACCCTTGTCCCAGCTAATGCAATATTAAATGCAAAAGAACTTTACAGTTTCGTGATATTCTTTCAAGTCTGAAAGGAACTCATTTTTATTAAGGAACATGCCAGGGGTCTGGAAACTGTCATCATATGAGACTTAAAAATATGTTGTACAACAAAGATCTTGACTTTTCAGAGTTTGGGACATTTTGGAGGGTGGCCTGGTGCTTGTCTGGTTTTAGGTTTTGGGATCGACTTTGTTTGGGGTGGTTGTTTTTTTTTTTTCATTTCTAAAGCTACTTCCAGTTCCCTAACTTTTTCTTCAAAACTTCTTGCTTTTTTAAGGCTCTCAGTTATATTATGTGCTCCTGACTAAAGTCAGAATATATATATGGAGCCAAGTTCTCTTACATGCTGCTGCAAAAAAGGTCAGTTTTTTATCATTCATTTGTCCCCTTCCTTTTCTGTTTCTACATGAATCACTTCATTGGCAGGCTATAGTTTATAGCTTCCTCCCTGTAATGTAAGTGCAAACGCTTAATTTTACTGACATAAATTGTATGTGAAGGACATGCTTAAAGTTAATCAGGCTTACGAGCCTGCTCTTGCAGCCCTCAGCCTTAATTTGTACCTTATACAAGAAGAAAAATAATAAATGAAAAAAGAATGGTGTAAGGGAGTGTGACAATTAAAATGGGTGGGTAGGGAGGAGGGAGATCTTTTCCTTGGGAACCTTTTCCTTGGAAACTCAGTTAACTCTGGATGAATCCCACAAAAATTCCCTATAATGAAATAATCTGCAATTTATCTCTCGAAGTGTTAACTCTTTATGTTTTGGTGAAATAAAAGAGAAATAAGTATATAACCATCCTTCTGGACATGGAATTAAAGAATAGAAAAGAAAACAAAGAGACCTAAAGAACGAGAAGAGAAGTTTATAAAATGAGAGGCACTGTGCACTGCAATTTGGGATAGGGGGCCAGCAGGAACCCAGCAACATGTCTGGCTAAAACAGGAAGTTCCAAATCCAGTGAGCTGCTCTGTAATTTAAGATGCCGATCTCAGTGTCTGTAATGCTAGTAACGTGTAGTTTCTGAAAGCTAGGATGACACAAAACCAGTGTGGGAAGCAGGGAAAGCGACCTGCAATGTGGGATTGTTTGGCTTTTAATGAAGGATAGCTGAGAAGTTAATTGTACCCACGCTTATTTTTATGAATGCGGGTAACCTGATCCTGTGACATCTATGGATGAGGCTCACTCTTAAGCTTCCCGTGAAGCTTGGCACGGGGACTGCTATTATGCACAGACTCACAGGAGACACAAACACTATGGAGGCAGCAGGCAGCCCTTGTTTGCTTTCGTCATTTAGCTCCAGAGCTGTTATTAGGTTACTTCTATCAAAATTGGGCATGCTTAGGTATGCACCTCGTGACACAATTCTCTTATTTTAGGTATTACTTGGAAGCTCTAACTCATGTGCTTTAAGGAAAAGCAGCCACTGCATTCACCTACCAAAGCAAATGTACTGGTGTTAGAGTTTACTGTATTCTTCATTGCCACTCTAATTGGCATCAGCCCTCTTAGGACAAGGATCTTGTAGATCTCTCTGTGAATCATCACAGAGGGAAACACTAGGGACTACTTCTACCATTAACATAATTTGCCTCACAATATCATCTGGATTTTTTTTCAACCCAACTGAATCTTTAATTAACTTAAAAATCCCTTTGGCGTCTGTTTCCCAGATATTTAAAAACAGCAGGGAGAAAAATCTTCATTGTTTTCCATAGTATGCTGTCAAAACATCAATTAGAAAGAGGAGGGTCGTTTAAAGAATAACCACCTTGGCAATAGGAAAGAAATTAGTGCTAATTATAAGCATTATAAGCATTTTATACAATATTTTTCTCTGAAATAATGCTCCCAAATATCTACTGGAAATCTAGCAGCTTCTCCAGACATAATGGACCCAGTTTGTTCCCAGATGTTGTTGCCATTCCATTCAGGTTGGTGATCATGACTTAAAATTAATGTATACCGGCTTTTCCCACTATACCTGAGAACTAGGAAACTCCAGCAATAGAGAACGTGTTCAGAAATGCCAGAAGCACCTGCATCAGAGCCTGCCTGCTTAATTGCCAGAGTCACTCCCAAGGTAGACAGAGGATCAGTTAGTACAGCATATCTTGCAGCAGCTTTCATTTGAAAGACTCCTATTAAGCAGAGGACTCGAAAAAGTTGACTTAAAGCCATGGAAACCAAAGAAAGTCTTTTTCTGCTCTCCAAGAATATTCCTGTTGGACTACAGGAGCCAAATCGTGCAGCCTGTCAACAGCTCCTTCACCACAGGTGACCCAAACCCGCTGATTGCACCTGTTTTGGGCGAGAGCATGGCAAGGAACCACAGTTTCTCTTTTCTGAAGAAACTCAGAAAAATCTTGGCTATTAATGCTTTTTAAACATGAAAAGTATCCAGTGATTTTTCTGCAATATCTAAAATTTCATGGCCCCAGCAATAGGCACAATACATCCAGGTTTCCAAAGACTGATGTTCATGTCATATCTATAAAACAGAATATATGACTTGCTTTTCATGCAAGAGTAACAACTATTAAAGTAGTAGGGGTATTCATCCACTAATATCAGCACTATAACATTGTGATGCTTTCCTTCATTTTTACTTCTGCAGCTTGAATGAAGAAATTCCTGTGAATTATTGATCTGTTTCAGAGCCACTTTGGAGAGAACATCACAGCCCTGGGTGAAAACTTGGACAGTGGCCAGTCAGTGGAAAAACTCCCAAGTCAACACAATATTTAGTTTCAGATCCTAGCTTCTACAGTTGTATGAGCTCACTCTAGACGAGAGACCTGTGCTGTAGCTCTGAAGCTTTCTTCACTCTAGACTTTCATTAGCATAGATCAAAGACAATCTTCACACAAGTTAGTTTTCTTTAATTAGCACTCAGTGACAATAATAATGTGCTACCAGAGCCAAAGTGAAATGGAAAAGAGGAATAACATCCAATTGCTTTACACTGGAAGTGATGTCAGAATCTCTTTTGTGACTCAGGAAGGTACATTACTAAAAAGCCTACAAAACATCAGATCTGATTTGCCTTTGTCGCAGCAACACACTGCTGGCTTGTGTCCAGCTTGTTGTCCACCAGGACTCCAGGTCCTTTCAGCAAGGCTGCTCCCCAGCCACACAGATCCTAGCCTATACTGGACTCTTTGGTTATGTTGTCCCAGGTACAGGGCCTTGCACTTGTCTTTGTTAAACTAAAATTACTAAACTAACTATTGCATTTCAGTTTTGTCATTTAAAAAGCACCTATTGATCAGCACAGTATGAAATTGGGATATTCAAGCAGCATACGCTTCTGAAAAGGCAGTGATAGTAATAAGAATTTTGTAGACCTAAGACAAGACAAAAATTAAAAACATCTCAGGAAACTTATCAAAAGAATCTGAGACTGACAGAATACCTCCAATAGAGAAACATTCACATGAAGCTAACTGTGGTAATAAACTCTTAATGGGACAATGGGACAGATTTCATATCATACTAGAAAACAGAATTTCTCAGATCAATTCTATCTTTTCCTTTCTTTAATTATAGCTCAATTAAAACTCTGTAAAAAGAGCTGTGAGCTTTTTTTTTTTTTTTTACTTTTTTGAGATCATTCTGAAAAAATCATGGAATCACAGGATTTTCAGCGTTGGAAGGGACCTCTAGAGATCATCTAGTCCAACTCCCCTGCTGGCGCAGGAATGCCTACAGCACATTACTCAGGACTGCATCCAAGCGGGTCTTGAAAATCTCCAGAGAAGGGGACTCCACAACCTCCCTGGGCAGCCTGTTCCAGTGCTCTGTCGCCCTCACCGTAAAGAAGTTTTTCCTTATGTTTGAATGGAACTTCCTGTGTTCCAACTTGTGCCCGTTGCCCCTCCTCCTGTCCCTGGGAACCCCTGAAAAGAGTCTGGCTTCATCCTCCTTCGACCCACCCTTTAGATACTTCTAAGCAAGAACAAGGTCTCCCCTCAGCCTTCTCTTCTCCAGGCTAAAGAGTCCCAGCTCTCTCAGCCTTTCCTCATAAGGGAGATGCTCTACTCCCCCAGTCATCTTAAAATCAGCTCAAAATCCACTTCCAGCAAGCAACCATGTTCAAAGCATTGTTTTGGCTTGAGTATAATATTTTTAACAGAAATTGAGATCTTTCCTTTAGAAGTTTTTGAAGACAGTTTAATCAGTCTGAAACACGAATCCAGATTGGAGCTAACTGAACAAATCAGATGGACTTTTTAGAATTGGAGTGGGAGGATTCATACTGAAACAAGCTGACAAAATAAATAGTAATTCATCAAAGATTTTGGTAAACCTGAATGCACTTTTTTTTTAATCAGACAGCATTGGCCACTTCCATACTGATGGTGATTATGGACTGTAGTCTCAGTGAACAACTCTAAAAACCGAACAATGTTTTTTGGCCAAGGGTAGAATAATGGAGCACAATCCTCTGTCGATTTACGTGAAGCCACAACAGCAATGTTAGATTAAGTTAGCTTGGAAATTTGGCCTATTAAGTAGTGATCAGCTATGTGCATTGCTCAGCTCCACTAAACAGATCATGATTCAGAGGAAATTTAAACTGCTGGTCCAGTTGCATGCAGTGAAAAGATTAGGTTTCAACCTTTCTCCCACTGAACAAGTGTAAAGTCAGCTTTTATTAGCAGTGCAATCATATAGAATCATAGAATCATAGAATTGTTTAGGTTGGAAAAGACCTTTAAGATCATCCAGTCCAACCATTGACCCTACTCTACCAGGTCTGCCACTAAACCATGTCTCTAAGCACCACATCTACACGACTTTTAAACACATCTAGGGATGGTGACTCAACCACCTCCCTGGGCAGCCTCTTCCAATGTTGGATAACTCTTTCAGTGAAAAATTTTTTCCTAATGTCCAGCCTAAACCTCCCCCGATGCAACTTGAACCCGTTTCCTCTTGTCCTATCGCTAGTTACTTGGGAGAAGAGATCAGCTCCCATCTCACTACAACCTCCTTTCAGGTAGTTGTAGAGAGCGATAAGGTCTCCCCTCAACCTTCTCTTCTCCAGACTAAACAATTCTAATTCCTTCAGCCGCTCCTCATAAGACATGTTCTCCAGACCCCTCACCAGCTTTGTTGCCCTTCTCTGGACACGCTACAGCACCTCAATGTCCCTCCTACACTGTGGCGCCCAAAACTGAACACAGTACTCAAGCTGTGGCCTCACCAGTGCTGAGTACAGAGGCACGATCACTTCCCTACTCCTGCTGGCCACACTATTCTTGATAAAGGCCAAGATGCTGTTGGCCTTCTTGGCTACCTGGGCGCACTGTTGGCTCATGTTCAGCCGGCTGTCCACCAGGACCCCCAGATCATTTTCTGCCAGGCAGCTTTCCAGCCACTCCTCCCCAAGCCTGTAGCATTGCCTGGGGTTGTTGTGACCGAAGTGCAGGACCCGGCACTTGGCCTTGTTAAACCTCATGCAGTTGGCTTCAGCCCATCGATCCAACCTGTCCAGATCTCTCTGCAGAGCCTTCCTACCCTCAAGCAGATCAACACTCCCACTGAATTTGGTGTCATCTGCAAACTTACTGAGGGTGCACTCGATCCCCTCGTCCAGATCATCAATAAACATATTAAACAAGGCTGGCACCAAAACTGAGCCCTGAGGAACACCGCTTGAGACCTGCCACCAACTGGATTTAACACCATTCACCACAACTCTCTGGGCTCGGCCATCCAACCAGTTTTTAATCCAGCGAAGAATACACCTGTCTAAGCCACGGGCTGCCAGTTTCTCTAGCAGAATACTGTGGGGACTGTGTCAAAGGCCTTACTAAAGTCCAAGTAGACAACATCCACAGCCTTTCCTTCATCCACCAGGTGGGTCACCTGGTCGTAAAAGGAGATCAGGTTGGTCAAACAGGACCTGCCTTTCATGAAGCCATGCTGGCTGGGCCTGATCCCCTGGTTGTCCTTCACATGCCGCGTGAGTGCACTCAGAATGATCTGTTCCATGATCTTTCCTGGCACTGAGGTCAGGCTGACAGGCTTAGATCCTCCTTCCGGTCCTTCTTGTAGATGGGTGTCACATTGGCAAGCCTCCAGTCATCTGGGACCTCCCCTGTTGACCAAGACCACTGATAAATGATGGAGAGTGGCTTGGCAAGCTCCTCCGCCAGCTCCCTCAGCACTCTTGGGTGGATCCTACCTGGGCCCATAGACTTGTGGCTGTCCGGTTGTCTTTTGTATTTTACCAAATAGCAAGTATTTTCAGTCAATCTTTAAGAATGTTCTTGCTCTTCTAACTGCTACAAACTGGTAACACAGCAGAATTCAAGAATAATGCTTTTTGCCATCTCCTGCTAGCTAAGATACCCTGTCTCATTCTGGTGGGATATTACATGAATGAAGCTATACTCATCTTTGTCACTTTGTATCAGGGCCAGAGTAATACACAGGATGGGAAATGACATTCTCAGTAAAGTTTGTCTCAGCGCTCTTCTTGCACCATGTCAAACCACCTCTTCCATAAATTTGTTGAGCTCCATCTTACAACAGCTCACCTGGGCACAAAGCCTGTCAGCCCTAGTGCCGGCTGTTAAAGCATAGCCAGAAACACATCGTACCTGTCCACGGGTGTTGGTCCCAGCTTCCCACAAGAGCAAATATACATCTACTTGATTATGACACTGATTCTTCATGCCAACAGATCCAGTACTTGCAGCATGGAGAGTCTGGCCAACATATTGCTGAGAGCTCTAGGCTGAAAACCCTGTCCTGAAAGCCTCCCCCTGCAGTGCTAGTGGTTGTCCTGCTGCTCCTGAAAAGAAGCCACATGAAGGAAAGTAAGTCCTAACTCCCAGCCTGAGTCAGGGTCTTTATTCCCCTGGGTTCATGTGGCTTTGCAGACATCCCTGACACCTCTGGCTTTCCTTCCATTCACACTGCACCTTGGAGGTGAGGCAACCCCCTCCAGGAGCATTTTGCATTAAAGTTAGGGGTTTTACAATTTAAAGAGAAGGACAAGTGGGACTTAGACCTGGGCTTTGATTTTGATTTAATGTCCAGTGTGATCTCATGCAAAGAGCAAAAATTAACTGCCTCTGATAGATATTCCTGATGTTATTTTACGTATCTATCAAAAATACTGTGTTGATCTGAACCTACACCAAACCAAACACATTCCACTACTGAAGCAGTATCAGATCCAAGAGCAAAAATCCCAGGGTATTATAAGGAAACTTTCTACTGACTTCAGCCTGTGCTGGCCTGAGCCCTTATTTGGCAATTTTCCTGAACGATCAAGAAGGAAAAACCAGCATGCATCTTCTCCTGGGAGACAAAAAGTATCTTGTCTGCCTCTCATTCAAGCTTTCAAACAATAATTCTCCTTTATAACTGTGTATTGTTTCTGGCAATAATTATGGATATAAGGCCAGATAAGTTTGGTGTAAATTAGCATCACTCTGTGAAGTCACTGGAGCTGTGCCAGTATATACCAGTTGAAGGCATGGCACATAATGTGATGTCCATGGAGCTGTGCCAATATATACCAGCTAAAGGCATGGCCCATAATTCTGCACATCAGCATCTTCATGCTGTGCTCCTTTATCAACAACTGCTATGTATTCTAAAAACAGAACACAGTCTTGTCTTTCGAGGTCTGTGGAGCATGGGTCGTTTTCTCATTACAGCTATTTTACAAGGTCTTTGAGAAACAGACACCATAAGTGACTAAGGTTTCTGGACCCCTTCCCAGTGCAAATAATAAATAATAATTGTATTTGATTAATTGTATTTGATTAATTGTATTTGATTAATTGTATTTGATCCATGAAGTGTCTCTTCATGTCAAAGGTGGTTTGGACCAAGTGTTCTGGCATCCTTCTAAACTCTAAAAGATGTGGTGAGTTCAAGCTGCTGCCTTCAGCTCCTCGTACAGTCATTTGGTACACAGGAGGGCTCTGACCGTTATACTGCATACGAAAGGCACCTGCAACTCCTACCTACATCTGAGGTACATTAGAAGGCAGGTGCTCAGGCATGAGTGATATTTATATTTGTTCAATGTTTAATATCATTGCATATGTAAATGTTTGATGAATATCACTGTATATGTAGACATCAATTATTGAAGTAATATTTTTTCCCCTGCTTAAAACATCAAATTCTAAGCTCTAGAGGATATTATTAATTATATTTGCAATCTGCAGTCATTGTGTTCTGCCCTGTATTCTAATACAGGACACGAGCTTCACTCCGAGGCATTTACAACTTAATGTTGACACAGGTAGTAAAACTTTTCTTTTTCTCTGCCTCATCTAATTTATTCTAGAGTCAGCTACACAGCTAAAGCTTGTAACTGCCACCCCCATACTAATACTTGAGCTAGACCACCTAAAAGCACTTCTGTTACACAAATACAAATGAGGACAATTGCTAAGGATCAGAGTTTCCCAGCAGACAATGTAACTTTTGTTCAGCTGGTACGTGCTTGGTTTTTGTTGTTTGGGTTTTTTTCCTCTGAAAGAGTGGTAGCAAAAGTACAGCCTTCCCATTTTGTCTTGGAGCCTGGGATCATAAGACTGTTGAGTGCGATTTCTTGCCTTATCTAAACCTCTCAGTGATGGTCGCTCGGGAACAGACAGGCAATGCCACAGACGTTCCCAGACAGGAAAAAGTGGCCCCAGAGGAAAAGATTGAGCAGGTCTTTGCTTAAATGGATCTGACAGCTTTGCTTAGAGAAAGATGTTTGTCCCTGTTTATGGACATGTCCTTTTCCCCCCTTATGATTCCCAGGACCAGCGTTACTTTTTACTGTGTGTCTGACTGTCTGGGTAGGGAGCCTCAGGGTCGTGTGTCCCACAGGCAGTGGGGATGGGTGAGAAACAAATCTACCAAGACTGCTATTCGCAAAGGGCTTGAGTCTTTTCCATAACATTTCCATTATCCTATTTAAAGTTTAATAATGCAATGATGGGAGTCTTTCCATTTATTTCAATGGAAGTAGGGTCAGTGGCTGCCCTAACCTGCACATGCATATGTATTTTCACATGAACCCTCCTTAGGCTGGAAGACCAAAACTATGAAAAACATTTCACTGGTATTTAAATTACAAAATGGAGATCAATTGTTAATAAATTTCTTGTCCAGATTCACAGATTTGTTTTTCAAGCTGTGCTTTATATTCTTTTACCTGTCAGATGTGATAGTGACTGGATTATTTGCAAAACCGAAATATTCTATGGACATTTTTTGCTGTCATGATTTGCATTTTGAGTGCATCTAACAGAAGTAAATGAATCTTCAGCCAGAGTTTAATTTTAGAAAGGATATATGGTATCTTGCTTGAAGGTTTTCTTAATCAGTCAGATTTGTCCTGACTTTCAACTCCAGATAAGAAAATAGACTATTTTAACATAAGGTTTTACTGTGTGGGGGTTTTAGTGCCAACCAAAAATGGCTCCCAGTATCTTAGTTATTAAAGTCATATTTGCTGGTGATTATAGCTATTTCCTGCATAAAATGAAGTTTCCACAAATACTTAATAAGTCAAAAGAAGTCAAATAAATAGCATGCCTCTGGAAATATGGAAGAAATTAATATTTTTCAGAGACCTGAGTATCTCCGTGCACTGTGTTAAATGTGTGCAGGAGCTTATGTTTATTCCCGATAAAGTCTAAAATATCCTGGGTCTAATTAAGCTTCCCCAAATACATTGTTCCCCGTGTTCCAAGATGCTGAAAAAATGCACTTTTCAAAGCTGGAACTGAACACTGTTCCCTGGCCTTTCCCAGCTACAGTGCCTGACAGGGAACCATCTTGTACCTCTGATATTTCTCAGGGAGATTCTTTGTTCCCCTGTTCCCCTGCTATCATACAAATCTTAGCACAGGACAGCAATATAAACAACCCCCTGGCTGGATCCTGGGGAAATGACAAGGGTCAGAGGGATCAACAGGAGGCAAGGGATGATCCCAGTACTGATGGAAGACAGAGGTAGGACATGAAGTCCTTGAAGGACAGAGGCTCACATGAGTTCATACAACAGAGAAGAAGGAGCGAGTCAGCCGCTGCACACAGTGGAGTATGTTTAGTTAATAAGCAGAAGCTCTATCTTTGCTCTCTCCTCTTTGGTGTAGAGGAGCCAGCCACTTTCCACCACTAGACAGATTTAGAAATTAGCCTTCTGCTGTGATCATAATATATGAACTCTAACCACTTTTTAAAAACACAGAGATTTTTATAATATCTGCAGTTACTTTAGTCAGTGTTTTTGCTGAGATTTTTGCTAGAGACTTTTAAATAACATAAATATCATATATAACTTATTTTTTTCTAAATGCGTATCTAACAAACATTTTTTTAATGCTGTGGCTGTAAATCAGAGAAATATGGTTATTGTAAAACTATTGATATTGACTTCAGTCCACATATTGCAGGATTAATCTTTTGAAAGTGCACTAGGCTGGTCAGAGATGAAAGGAACTTTAAAAAATGACAAAATGAAACAAAACAAAAAGTTATTTCAATGCTTTTTCTTCCCCTTTCCCACAATCTTTTATTTCTGAAATAAGTGCCTGAAGGGCTGGATCCAAATCTCTTTGAAGCTGAAGGGAAACGTGCTGTGGAGCTTTTGTCTGAGCCCTGTGGGTGCTCCCTGTGCCCCAGGTTTAGAAGCCCACCATAGCTGCCCATTGCGGAGTAGCTACACTTGGTGGTTGCAAGAAGCTGATTAACACCGTGATTTGGATCCTGATAGTCCCATGTCTTTTATGTTAAATTTCTTTCATAAGGACAAAAGAAGGTGTCTTTCCCTTGACTTCAGTGAATGTGAGTAAAGCTGACTGTAAGAAGAATATTTTGAAATAGCTATAATGACTGTCAACAAAGAAGCAAAATCAACAAGCCACAGCAGTATTAGAGCTCACAAAACAAATGACAGAGACCTGAAGGAAAGCTTGAAGTCCACAGTCAAAAAAATAAAAACATAACACTTGATGGAGACAGAAACAATTATTTGCGTGCAGCTTTTCACTGGAAAGAACCACAAACTTGTGAACACGGACAGAGTATGATCTATGTAGTTATTAGTGGCCACTCCCCACCAAATAATGGCAGAGTTTTAATTATATTGAGCCATATCCTAAGGTCCTAATTAATTTTTAACTCTGGCAAACTTTTATGAAGTTGATCAAATGTAGCAACTGAAGGACTTGACCTATTGTAGCTTACAAACAGGCATCCACCACATAATTCTCTAAGTAGATTTCACCAAAGGGTTTGGGCAGCTGCAAATTAGAGTTTTGCTGGTTTGTTCTCCTTAATGAAAATCTCATTAGAAGTCCCAGAGATACAAATGAGTTGCAAAAGGTAACATAGGCAAGGGCCTCAGTGTCCACCTGACTCATTTTTCACATCTGAAAAGTCTTTCTTCTCAATCCAACCAAGATTTCTGCAAACACTTCTGTATATAGCTGAGTTCAGCAATTACTCCCAGGAGTACAGCTAAACTGGACATTGTCGTGATGTAGTGTGACATGGTTGCCTTGGATATCAGTACAAGGAGTATAAAGGTCCCCATCTACCAGTATTTGCCCCCAGCTTCCAGGATTTTCACAGCTGGTTGTCTGTTCTCTAAGTCACGTTCAATATCCTCACGCCATGTATTTCACTGCTTGTTGACTGGAGGAAGAAGAAAATTCCAGATGGATTTCTGCACCCGATTACTCTCCATAGGGCCCCCCCAGAGAGTTCATAGATTGAGGTGGGCTCCTAAAGAGGACGGGCAGGACCCTCAGTCCTTTGGCTACAGATAATATTGCAGTTGAGCAGAATGATTTCTCAATAAACATTGACCTGCTTATTTTTTTCCCTGCTGTTTCTTCCAGCAAAATATCTGCAGGTAGTTTGCCATCATCTTAGGTTTACTCCCAGTGAAGTAGAACATGCGGGAGGTCTCAAGCATTTCTAAAATGTCACCTGCAAATGCAATCATCCCCCTGTGCAATGGTATGCTTCATCTCTGAAGACGGGAACAAAGCAGCTACCTTCAACTGTCCTCCCTTCTCCTCAGTGTAAGCCTTTGGACTACCGGGAAGGTGAGAGATCTCAGAGGCTTCTAAAACAGCCCAGATGATGACACTTACTCAGTTTCCCTCCTCATCTGCCACGGGGCTCACAAACACCCCTTGAAGTTTCTGGACAGCCTCCCGTTGGCTTCACTGGGGGTTGGATTGGACCCGCAGGCACAACTCCAAGTCTATTCCCAGCAAGGCAGCATTTCTGGCCTCTGTTAATTGGGAACTTGGAATCCCCTGCTCATTTCCAAACCTAAGGGCTCCAGCTAGGGCGTACAAAGTGCTTGAGCCATGCCAAGAAGCCAACGAGAACAATTTTCTTCATGAGAGTTAATTATGTTAAATTGGGTGGCCTGCTCCAAGGGATTCAACCACAGAGGCAAGCACGAGAGAAGGAGTCTAGCCAGTTTTGCATGAGCAATAGCGAGGACTGTGATTATGCTGGTCTGTGAGAAATCTGGGGCTGGCGAGCAATCCGCGCATGATGTCATCTTTCCCAGACTTGTGAAAAGGTTGCAAGGACCTGCTTGCAACCCTCCCAGAAAGGCTTGGTCTTGTTGCTCCTGGATTTGAAGTGTATGGCTGCCTGGGCACTCAGCTCATTAAGAAGATATGTGTAAGGCAAACAAACCCCACTCCAGGAGCGTGTTTATCTCATGGCACAGAACGCCGCATGCCCACAGATCAAAGCTGGTGGGAACAGATGCTGTTAGCAGAGCAGCAGCTGCACTCAGATCCTGTCCACACCCTTCCTGTTTGCAGTGGCCAACCCGGGGGCTATTATGTTCCCAACAGGGCGATGATTGCCCCTCCTTCCCACCCCTGCTGCCATTCTCCGGGGAGGGTGTACCGGCGCTCGCCTCTCTGTCTGCCTTCGGGTTCTCATTGTTTCTTTCGGAAGGTGCAGATAGTGCACTAGACACTCCTTGGCTGGTGCTCTGATAAGGGTCTGGAAATTGTTTCGTCTGTTATACAGAAGCCAGCCTGAAAGAAGGAACTCTACCCAAAATAACAAAACTGACCTCAGGGGTCACTATTTTCTTTTAAGGAAGGAGCTTGCACCCATCCAGATTGGAAAAGAAAAAGGTCAGCCAGGCCAGAGTCTGTTTTCTAATGCACTGGAGTAAGGTGACGTTAAAGTGAGTGATGTTACTGTGCTTTCCTCCAAGTGCTCTGGAGACCAGACTCCACCTCTGTGTGCAAGGAAATCTCTATTTCCCCACTCTCCTGCAATTGCACCTGTTGTCCAAGTCATCTACATCAAGTTTGGCTTAACCAAACTAACCCTAACTGCTGTTTAAAGCAGCAGTGTAGTCTCTTGCAGCAGTGTAGAAAGAACTGCACTCACTTTAAAAGGAAGTGACTTAGAAAGCAGATGTTCAAGGAGAGGACCTGGATGAGAAAGAGGTGTGTTCCTTTGCAGCCTGGCTGTCTAATAACTTTTGATCAGTCCATTAGTTTATGATTGATTCAACCTGTAAAACACAGCTGACTTGACTCCTACTTTCACTTGTGAAAATCATGAATAATTGCTACAGGCATCAATGAGGCTACTCAGTGGAATTTAGATTTTAAAATGCATTCTGATTTGTATCTGCAGGAAAGACAGAATTCCTTCAGGCAGCTTTGGTCTGGCATTGTCAAGCAGTAAGACACGCATTCCTACAAGTAAAGCATTTCCCATCCTGCTTCCAGTGTGGAGCCTAGTTAGTTTGGAAGAGTCATCATCTTCAAAAGACCATTTTAAATACACTGTTGGTAGGTACAGTTTGTGGTTTATTTTTCCATGGTGCTTGCAAGTTCAACAACAAACCCAACACAACTGGATATAATCTAAGGTAACTTCTGTCACTCAGACCAAATACGATGTTATATAAAAATTCAGGTAAAAGTGACAACCAGGAGTCCTAGATTGCCCACTAGCTTAGCTTCTTGACAAATCTTTCATTTCTGTCTTACTGTCTCATACAGGTGACAAAACGCAGCAGACGGATTGATGGCAAAAAAGTCAATTGCATTACCTCACATCAAAGAGAACCATAGGATGCTCCAAGTGACCCAACCAGTGTGCGTGAATGGACAAAATAACGATAAAAATACGATGGGCAGGTAGTTATAAAGTATGCTTTGTATTTTAGGATCTCCTTAAGAGAATAGATGATCTGAACTACACTTTCAAAAACTGATTTGTAAATTAACTCATTCAGAGTTACAGCAGAAAGCGGGAGATGCTTGTGCACCATGAGGCTATGTAGGACCATGGGGCACCTGTTCTGTAATATTCCTGTCCAACTTCCCCTGAAAGCTCTGGTCCTTGCCCACTCTTCAGGACAGGATATTACATCCCATAGAGAGAGGTTTTGCTGTTTCTAATGTCCCCAACATCTTTGTATTATACTTTTCACAATTCAATTTCTATCTTTATATCCCGCCATCAAACACTCTAGATGATGGCTTTTAATCAGAGTGCCAAATACACTGGCAAATCCGTAACTGTATCTATGATAATAAAACATGCTGAGATCTGGAAACGTGCACTCAGTCATGACCATTTTTAACTTTCTGAAAGGTCCCTGGCACAGTTTAACCATGTCAGTTAACAATTATCCCAAGGAGTTCCTGGTCAAGGCTCACACGTGGCCTGTTCTAAATAGACAGCCTACCTGTGGCCACTCCACTTTGGAGGGTAAGAGAGTTTAATAGTTAGGAACGTGGCCAGACTGCACCTCCAGCTTCAGGGCCAGAGACTGGGCTTTAGAACTGTTTAGTTTACCGATACAGATGTAGCCAATGGCTTAAAAAAAACCCAAACCGTCCGTCTTTTCTTGATTAACCTTTCCTTGAAGTAATACGGCAGAGGGAAACTCCCTGCCTACAAATCCTAGATCAGGCTCTCTCTTTCCTGAGTGTTCTGTCTCTATTTGTTTGTTATTTTCCCTCAGAGCTTATTTGTTTTCCCAGTTGTAATTGCCTATCTGCTGGTTTGTGCAAGTCAAACTGGAACCATCCTTCCCATTTCCTCTGTCTCTGGTGTTTCCTCTCTCGTCATCATTTTACATTGCGGCATTTGCAGGAGCAGCTTTCCTTTCTCATCATTGCAGCCAGTACGTGCCAGCAGCAGCCACGCAAGCGGGAACGAGGAGGAAGGCAGCTCTGCCTGGTGTTCGGTGTTGGTCACTGTCCTGTGTAGAGACTCTCCCATGCTGCAGCCATGGGCTAGAGGTAAACTGCTACAAACATGGGTTTCTCCCAGGGGAATAAGAAAAGGCCAAGACACTTGGTGTTTCACAGTAGTGATCAAAATAAAGGAAAACTATTTATAATGGTAAATTGGCAAGGTGTGTAGAACAAGAAAAGCAATTCTTCCTAAATTTTTGGGGATGGCACGACCATCTGGCTTATGCTGGCTTTCTGCACGACACTGGCCACAGGATCTCAGCTGTATATTAGAGTTGAGTTCCTACTTTAAAAAGGTGAATTGTGGGGGTGTTTGTTGATGAAAAGCTCAACATGAGCCATCAATCTGTGCTCAGAGCCCAGAAAGCCAACTGTATTCTGGGCTGCATCAAAAGAAGTGTGGCCAGCAGATCAAGGGAGGTGATTCTGCCCCTCTACTCCACACTCCTGAGACCCCCCCTGGAAAACTGTGTCCAGCTCTGAGCCCCCAACATAAGAAGGACATGGACCTGTTGGAGCGGGTCCAGAGGAAGGCCACAAAGATGATCAGAAGGCTGGAGCACCTCTGCCATGAAGACAGGCTGAGAGAGGCAGGGTTGTTCAGCCTGGAGAAGAGAAGGCTTCAGGGAGACCTTGTAGCCATCTTTCAGTACTTAAAGGGTGCCTATAGGAAAGATGGGCAGGGACTCTTTATCAGGGAGTGTAGTGATAGGACGAGGGGCAATGGTTTTAAATGGAAAGAGGGTAGATTTAGATTAGATCTCAGGAAGAAATTCTTTACTCTGAGGGTGGTGAGGCACTGGAACAGGCTGCCCAGGGAAGTTGTGGAGGCCCCATCCCTGGAGGTGTTCAAGGCCAGGTTGGATGGGGCTTTGAGCAACCTGGTCTAGTGGAAGATGTCCCTGGCCATGGCAGGGGGGTTGGAACTAGATGATCTTTAAGGTCCCTTCCAACTCTAACCATTCTATGATTCTATGATTCTGACGGTTTGAAAATAGGTTAGACTTAAAAAGGTATGATTTCTGATCTCTGCTGTCAGGATTATTTTTGGTTTTAATTTTTTCACCTAAAGTGTCTGTAAGGCAAGAAGCTGGTCTCTGTCCTGCCTTGCACAGTTTGCTTCCCTACACAGCAGCACAGCCTCAGCCGGGTAATGCAAAATATCCTCCAGGCACATGCGACAGGCTGCCAGGATCGGATGCCTGGCTTCAAATGCCTTGAATCCCTTCCCACTGCAGGACAAGTTCCCAGGTTTCTTTTCTCTGAGTGGTCAGAGTAAGACAACCATCTAAGCAAGAGAGCTATCAGATGCAATGTGGCAGCAGCCACAATGTGCCCATCCCATTTTGCTCACAGGAGAAGTCCCACACAAGGACAGACTGTCTCTCCTCTCTGGAGGAACACAACAGCTTTGCAGCCCTAACCCTGGCTCTGACAGCTGGAATTGGGCAGGATTTCCAACACAGTTCCACATTTTTTATTTTCTATTAGCTGACCATAGACAGCTTTCTGATCAGCACGCTTTATGGAAGCAGTGGAGGTGTGATCTTCAGATCACATTCTGGGGGCCAAACACCCAATTTGTAGGTGTGTGTGTCTTTTTCTTGCGTCTAGCTCCAAACAACTCTACTAACTGTGAAATACAATTCAGGGAGCTAAAAGCCATGGAAGGAAAGCAGCAACACAGATATTAATGAAATCGTTGCCTTGTGACTGTCATCACCACACCTAGCCTAGGTCAAGAAAGAAGCCAACAGAAAAGAATTTGCATACTTACAATACAGCACAACCAAGCAATAACACCAAGATATTTTAGAAGACAAGTGACCATCATGTACATGACTGTATGTGTATGCACATGTGGCAAGTACAGGCACACAGACACACGCACACACACACACACACACTGCAGAAGACATGAGGTGCCAGAACGCTGCAAAGTCTGATTGCAGAGAAGCGACATTTTGGTGTGTTTTCTAGTTAACAAATGAAAAAAAGTTTCTCAAACACCATTCAGGATCCTAGCATAAGCCAAGAGCCATTACGTATCTGTAGCTGTGTGTTTCATCCTCTGAAAGACTGCTACTGGCAGAATGGCAGAGTATAGCATGGTGCACAAGAGCTCCACATCTTTTTTCTTTTAACAGTGAATGACAGTGTTACTGAATAGTTAATAACACACAAAACTGAAGAAGTTAAGTTTCATCTTGTTTTGATGTCTATGCTGGGACCAATCTCTCTTAGATTTCCTAAGAAGCACTGCTAGTTAGTCCATAGATTTCACTTAGGTTCTGCATCCAAAGAATGAAGAGTTTGATACAGAAAGCGCCTGTTTGTGCCAAGAAACACAGTATTGCTGTCACAGGAACTGGTGTTGAGAAACTCCAAGACTTGAGCTGATATTTGAAGAAATCTCTGTGCTGCTACGAGATGAAATAGCAAGGAAAATGAGGTACAAGGCTCTACTCAGGAGGAGAGAGCAGGACGCTCCCGGAACTCGTCTTCTGCTTATCTGGAGCCTTGACCCCAGCCTGCACCATTTGATCCGCATGCCTGTGACTGCTGGAGACTTATCTCTTGCAGCAGGAATTTGCCTGTGCCTCATGCACCCATCTTACAGTCCACTTACAAACTGGATTATGGGACTAACACTTCAACACGCACAAGTGGGAAACCTGAGAGCAGGTCATGGTCTCCATCACAGGCAAGGTGTAACAGAGTCAAGTGGGAGGTCAAGCAGAACTAACTGGGTGAGGTACAGCATATTTCATGACTCTTCCAAGCCATAGAGAAGCTAAGTGTTGTCAGTGCAAAGGATCACCAAAAGCATCTTTAGTAGCTTAATAATTAATTATGTAATTGAATATAAGTCATTTTATCTTCCTTCTGTCCTTCCCAAATTTGATCTTTACAATACTATTTTAGACAAGTGATGGAACATAATTTGATGTTCATTTATCTTTTTTTATCACCTTGATTGCAGGATAGCATAGGTGTTTTCTGGCATTGACAGCCAGCTGTTTTCTATGTAAGTTCCAAGAGGCAATGTTTCTTTGTGATCCAATGGCAGAGGTGACAATACACACAGATTGTATGTTTATGTTGCACCACAAATTACAGAAATGTCCCTTTGTAGCAGATGAGAATGGAGTCCCATCCTCTGATGAAGAAAACCTGGTTTAGTTTGCAGCTTGTTACTATCCTCTCAAGAAAAGTTATAGCGTATACAAGAATTTATGGCTCCTTTGAGTATAATTCCTCTGGTATACAGGTTCAGGTTTAGCGTTATGATTTGTAGGCTTTGTTATCTAGATACTCCATACTGTCTGAACCACCAACTCACTTTTTATCAAATACACCTACCCTTCCTTTTCCACATTCTCTAGTGAAGCACAGCATACACTAAGAAAAGTGTTCCTCAATCCTGTAGGCTGCTTACCTGAAGGGACTTTTTCAGATCATACCTTAGAATCAAAAACAGAACAAAGGAAAAGAAATTAAGATGAGGTTCAGTCTCCTAAACTGCCAGATGGGCAGTTCAAGATCTGGTATGTGCCTTCAAAAGGTAACCTGGAGGATCTCTCTTAGCCAAGTGCACTGTTGTCAATCAGGCATAATCCCATCACATCTACAGCACCTGTAGAAACTCTGTAGTAGGTAACAGCCTTTTATTGATGAAACCTAAGCACGATTAGGAAGCATTATCCTACAAAAGAAGACAGCCACCTCAGATGTGGTTGGGGTTAGGCTCATAAGGAGGATTTCAGTATTGAAATGTGCTATGCCGTGCCTAGGCACTGGGGCTCTCTACAGTAGCCTGGGAGAATTGTTTAGATACCAAAGACAGGAAGGGTGGATATCATCCAGCCAAAGCACAGGACTGCCTTTGCTAAACAAAAGGAGATGCATAAAAATTAGTAGGAATCTCAGCTGAACTTGTGAAGACATGTCAGCTCAGCCCTCAAAGTGGTCCATAAACCCCACTGAAATTAACAGATAGTCATAGTCATCCTTATGGATCTGGTCCATAAGAACTGAGGTACTCACTGTTGTGTGGATATCAAAGGAGAAGCCACTAACTAGATATGAGGCCAGCAACTGCCTGTGTGATGCCCCAGGAGATTTATATCCCCGAAGATGAAAGGCATAGCAGCCAGTGCTGCCTGAACTAGTGGGGAGCACTGGGGAAGGTGAAGATGTGTCCATCCCCACAGGGGTCAGCAGGCATCTTTGGTTCCCAAGTGAGATACCTAGTCTCTCAGTGACGGTGCAGGAAGGCACCTGGGGTCTGATGAGGATTTGCAGCCCAGACGTTAGAAGGCTCTTCAGAGTCATCTCCCAAACCTCTAAGGATTCAGACCTATGTTGTTCACCTTCCTAGAGCATCCTGCAGCCAGCAAGACTGCTCAGGCTAGGGAAACCGGGAAGCACAATCTTCTCCAAAAACAGTGACAAGTTGCAGAAAAGAAAAGAAGTCATACTATAAAATTATAAGATTTGTTTGAGAGGAGACTTGTCTTCCATCTAAGAGGAAATATGAGCTAGATGATAATTGTTTTGTCCGGTACGTTATATCCTAGTCCACTCCTTCATCTCCCATACTGGGATATTAGTAATTTTCCACATCTACTGTATGTGGCAGTCCCAAGTCGGTGCTTAGGATACATTTATATTTCAAAACTCTTTTGTTGTATTTGACCATATTGCTTCTTCCCGCTACATCACTACCAATGATGCCATTATTCTAAGGCAAAGCTGATGATTTACTCTTGGTTATGATTTATAGCCTTCCGGACTTTTTACAGAGCTGAGTGTTTCTTAAGGCTTGTGCCGGGCAGTTGTCTCTTCCAGTTTACCCTCTTGGCTAACTGGCAGCCAGTGAACAACATTTCTTCAAAATGGCAGGGGGGGACTGTCCTGAGCAACTTCTCTAGCAACTCCTTGTGTCGTTAACTACTGTGGGGGAGAGACGAGCAGGCAAGGCAGGAGGCTGCGATCACTGCGAGCAAGCATTTGGTTTCTCCTGGTGACACATGGCTTTCTAAATTAGAGGGCTCTGAATAAAATAAAAAATATCAAAGCCATGTGTCTGCTTGTGGGTGCCACATTCTTTAAGATCACAGTGGCCGTCCTTCTGCACGAATGTCGCAGAAACGGCTCGGTTTCATCCCGCTTGAATGATGTGGCAGTATTGTGAAATGCAGGGTGGAAAGGCGTCCCAAAAACAGTCAAGCAAAGAAACCGCCAGAGAGCTGGAAAGCGGCTGTAGAGACCCAAGTGCTGTCACTTTAAAAAGGCGATGGGCCTCGGCGCCTTTGAAATCATTTATCACAGAAGCCGTAACATCTGCCACCATCTTGGATTCATTGGAGAAGTGCGTCTCAGTAGCCATTTTAAAAATGTTTGTTTTCAATTCAAAACACATAATTAAGTACAGGCCAGGGTAGAGTATATGCCTTGAGCTGCTTTCCCTCACCCTGGTTCAGAGCATGGCTTTTTCACAACTATGTGCTTTGAATTGAAAGCTTTCTTTTCTTTCTTTTCTTTTCTTTTCTTTTTTTTTCCTTTCTTTTTTTTTCTTTTTTTTTTTTTTCTGCAGGGCCTGCTGTTTCTCAAGAATAAACTGAAAGTAAGGCTACAGATTTAAAGGAGCCCGTCTGACAGGAGCCTGAGCATCCTGGGGCCAGAGGGGCAGCCCGGCCTCCTGGGACTCCAAGTGGCTCCTTCCTCCGGCAGGGACAGAGCTCAGCCCCAGCCAACCACAGCCGAAGCCTCGCTGTCGGATAACTAGGCTATGCCTTGTGTTTAATTAAGCCATGTCCCATTTCATAGACAAGAGACACTCAGATCATTTGTGGTCATGGAAGGAATGAGCGACCTTGTTACTAGTCTCCAGAGAGGCTACCAAAAAGGTAGTTATGTCCTTAATATACTGTCCTTAACAAACTATTCACATCCTTTTTCCAGACTTTTTAGGAGGCACTTCAGAGGGACAGCATGAAGACAGTACTTGTCTGTTTACATTGCCTTCAGTTCAGCCGACTTTTATCACCATCACTGACACATTGCGAACAAGCCTGAGGAAAAGAGGAGTAAATGCTCAGGAATGAGCCGCTCAAGACCGGCTGGGGATGGGCTGGACCTGTGGCTCTAACGTTATCTCCTAACAAGATGGGAAGAAAAGCAAGTTGCCGATACAGGGATGAGTTAGAAGCTGAGGCAGTGTAGGTCTCAGCCCACTCCCCCAAAGCACAAGAGGTTTTTGTGGGAGGCTGGGAAAAATCCAGAAAAGTTTTTAGGCGGCTCTGAATTCGGTTGCCCTTCATGAGTCTAAGCCTTCATTTCCAGGTGTCTCAAATTCTCTATCTGAAAACACAAGTCACACAAGCTCCCTGAATGACTGAGTCGCTCAGATGTTGGGGCTAAACGTGTGCTGTTGCTCCATCCCCTTTCTTCAGGTCAGGCAGGCACACAGGAGTAGGTAGGTACTCGGGATGCTTAGCCCCGGAGACCTGCCCCCTGCCTTCCTGAGCATGGTGGTTCCCATGCTGAGGAAAATCAGGTATATGCATGGGCCAGGAGCTGCAGCGTGCTGTAACCACCAATTTTCAGGCTGAGATGGTTTCTGAGTGATGGGCAGACTGGGACTTTGTAATGTGTCATGGTGAGCAAGTATGTGCAGCTTATGCTAATGAAAACCAGAAATAGATGATCTCAGATTTCAATGACTCCGTGCTTTTAAACATGACATCTTTATTTTAAAACAGAATGTGTACAAGGCAGTTTTTCTTTCCTGAAGGTGTCTGGCAAAAGCTAAATTCAGAAGTACGCAAAGAGAGAGGAGACCCCTCAGAAATCTGCAGTGAAATGAAGAAGCAGTGAGGTTTTGAATGACATGCTACAGGTTTCTGTGAGAGGTACCTATTTTTGCACCAACAAATATGTTTTTCCACTAATGATGAAATACCTTCACTGTTTGGGCAGTGTTTTGATTAAAAGTGGAAAAAATGGAGGAAAAAAGAGGAAATTCATGAGAATATCACTAATGATGGGGTCCCTGCAAGAGACACCTTCTCTCTGTGGTCACAGTATTGTACAAAGGAGGTGGGATGCATCTGTGCTGAAAATAAAAGTATTTGCTTGGTGTGCACGCTCCCAGTGTGTGTTTGGGAATAGACTGCAATTCTGATGTGAGGAAACCCAAAGCAGAAAAAATGAGATACCTGTTGGTACTTGAGCTAGCACTTCCTAAACACAAAGGCAAAACTTGCTTTTGATTTTTTACTACACTCACCTTTTTGAAGTGTCCTGTGTGAGGGAGGATGTTGCTCTAGATTTCAAGGAGGAGGGAATTTGCTTTCTTTTTTCTCACAAATCTGTTTTTCACGGGCTTTCTTCTTTGGGCGTGCATTCCAGCGTTACAAATGAGCACTGAAATTACAGGGATGAGAACGCAGCCAGGAACAAGTAACATGCAGCTATACGTGCACTGCAGAAAACATCCTCTTCGACTAGGTGATAATTAGAAAGGCTGCTGCATTGCCGTGTACACAAACGAAGCACATCCCCTTTGGGAATGTATTTTCTTCCCTCTGATGTGAAAACATTAATGTTGTTTTGTGGAGGACAGATTTTTAACTGCTCACTGACCTATTTTTAAACAAAACTTCTGCCTGCGCCAGCAGCTGCTTCCAGCTACAGGCATATGACTGCTGCCCAAATGGATCTAGCTGGGATGTTGGAGTACTGAACTGGTGTCTGATTAGAAAAGGCTGATAACTTATCAGTGCTCTGTGTTACTTGACTAAAGCCAATTAAAGGTCTCTTGGAAATAAGCTAGTATCTCCTCATCTTCAGTAGAAACATACAGACTGATAACCCTGTAGCCACAGCTGGTGACTGACAGGCTGAGTCGACTACGAGCCGCTGACTTTTTCTTCTATTACAAGGATCATCCTCCCCTAATGTGCTTCTGTTGTGCTGAACGCATGGGTTCTCCTCCACATCCAACTGAATCTCTGCATTTCTTTACCATGGGCTGACCATAAGACCATCAGCCTAGGATGATCCACCCAGAAAAACTGTATCTCACAACACAGACTATAAAGGAATACTTTATGAGTAGTTGTGGGTATACAGTTAACAGATATGAACACGAACCTTTCAGATTAAATGTACGGCAGGCTGAGATAGTATGCCTTTGGATGTTTTGCAGTGTCAAATGACACATCCCTGCATTTTTTTAGGGGAAAGGAAGCAATACACTTTGTCTGAAAAGAAAGAAATAAAGAAGGAAGGAAGGAAGTACAGGAGGATGGAAGGAAGGGAAAAGAGAGGAAGGGAAGCAGGGAGGAAAGAAGGAAAGGAAAGAAAGGAGAAAATACATTTTTTTTTATATCCTTCCTGTGTGCACTGGCTGCTTGAAGAGCTATAATCGCATTCAGAGCCAACCTCTCTTACCAGCGCGCAGCAGAGGGAGGCTGATGGAGTTGACCCTCTCCAGCTAAACCTGGTTACTGTTCTGGTCTAAATGGAGGCAAAAACACTGCAGCAAGACTTAATGTGCCAGGGAAATCATATGTAAATTAGGCTAAGAGACATGTTAAATAGTTGCAGTTCTTGCTGGTGGATAATTATTTCAAGTTCTGTGTGATCTCCAGAAAAGGTAACTGTGAATTCAAAGCGTCACTCATTAAGTAGTATACAAAGATTAATATAGTGAGGAATATATTAAGGTCAAAGCTGAACCTTGATTTAGGTTTTCTGTTTTTATTTAGACTTACTAAACATTCTATTTTGCATTCTACAGAGAGAAGGACAGAGCCTCATAAATGGTCTTTTTAAGGTTGTTATTACCAGCAAAAGAAGAAGAGGCAAGATAGCATTGACTTTCAAAACACACCACTTTCAATATTTGGATGTGATTTTGTATTCAACCAAAGCAAAAAAAGGAGATCATCTGATGAAAACGTTCAACAGAATTTAAATGCAAATTGTGTAAGAGCACAAAATGTTTTCTACCTTCTATATACAGTGGTAGCAGCAGGCTAACACTGATGCATTTAAATGTATAAAAAATGAATAATTTGCATTTTTTCCCCAAAGTTTCAAAATACATACACACAGCCCTCAAAAAGGGGCTTTTAAACTGAAATTTATGTAGGAGTCACACAACACACTTATACACTAACAGTTTATGTACTAAAACGTTTTGCACACAAATTTCCAAATAACCAAACGGTGATCTGTAAGGCACTAAATGCCATTCCTTTCTAACTCCATTGCATGTAAAAAACCACTCAGGTAGGAAGCAGTTGGCATCTTGTAAGGTTTAGCAAGATGGAATAGTGGTCAGGTTTGCAACAGGTTTTGTATTTTTAATGCAGGTATATCATAGAATCGTAGAATGGTTAGAGTTGGAAGGGACCTTAAAGGTCACCTAGTTCCAACCCCTCTGCCATGGCCAGGGACATCTTCCACTAGACCAAGTTGCTCAAAGCCCCATCCAACCTGGCCTTGAACACCTCCAGGAATAGGGCAACCACAACTTCCCTGGGCAGCCTGTTCCAGTGTCTCACCACCCTCACAGTAAAGAATTTCTTCCTAATATCTAATCTAAATCTACCATCTTTCCATTTAAAACCGTTACCCCTCGTCCTATCACTACACTCCCTGATAAAAGAGTCCCTGCCCGTCTTTCCTATAGGCACCCTTTAAGTACTGAAAGATGGCTACAAGGTCTCCCTGAAGCCTTCTCTTCTCCAGGCTGAACAACCCCACGTCTCTCAGCCTGTCTTCGTAGCAGAGGTGCTTCAGCCTTCTGATCATCTTTGTGGCCTTCCTCTAGACCCGCTCCAACAGATCCATGTCCTTCGCAGTACTCGAGGTGGGGTCCACGAGAGCAGAGTGGAGGGGCAGAATCACCTCCCTCGACCTACTGACCACGCTTCTTTTGATGCAGCCCAGGATGCGGTTGGCTTTCTGGGCTCTGAGCACACATTGCCAGCTCACATTGAGTTTCTCATCCATCAATACCCCCAAGTCCCTCTCCTCAGGGCTGCTCTCAGTCTACTCTCCACCCACCCACCCACCCTGTGCTTGGGATTGCCCTGACTCACGTGCAGGACCTTGCACTTGGCTTGTTGAACTTCATGAGGTTCTCACAGGTCCACTTCTCAAGCCTGTCAAGGTCCTTCTGGATGGCATCCCTTCCATCCAGCATGTCAACTGCTCCACACAGCTTGGTGTCATCAGCAAACTTATGCAATAGTATTTAGTGTTTCCACAGTGGGCCACATCCCAGCACAATCAGGCCCTGATTCAACAAAATTTGCAATAACGTACCCAAGTGTTATTATCTAGCAGAACGTGCCAATGCAAGCCAACCTTCAGTCCTACCAAACTGAGTAGGTTCTCATTACCTGGTTAGAATCAATGCAAGCTAAGGTGATGTATTCAGGATCAGGACCACCCTGACTCCCCCAGCAGGGGGAGGACCACCTCCCTGCCTGACCCAGCTCCCGTGGCTGGTGTTGGTCCTGCAGCAAAGGGCTGAGAGTCCCTTTGGCTGACCGACCGCAGGGCAGCCTGTGCCCTCTGCAGAGCTGTAGTAGCAGCCCAGGGAGTGCTGAGCCCCCCTGGGGGCAGGGGCAGGGCTGGCCAGGGCCGTGGGGTAGTGAGGCAGTGGGGAGGCTGCCCCACACCTGGCGCAGCCACACCAGCTCAGAGCCAGATGTGATCGGCTTTCCTGGGGCTGCAGGGGCATGGGGTTTTCCACAAATCGACAGGAACAAAGGAAACAAAGCACACAGTTTCATCTTAATTACAACACATGATACAATAAAAAGCTTTTTCATTTTGAAGGTGTGTAACTAATTCTTGGCTAAAACATTTTTCTCAAGTACAGCTCCTCCCAAAGTCATGCCCCACAGTAGTAGTTTTAAGTCATAAAGAATCCAAGGGCTTGCTAACGTTTAAAAAAAAAGTAGGGGCAAAGCAGTGTCACTGGGCTGAAATTCCTTTGACAGATGTAAAGGTCTCGATGACAGTTATTTTCCAGGTCTGCAGCTCAACAATCATGCCTCTGAACGGTTTCCCACGTGAAGTGTTTGAAGAAGCGGTCGACGTGTGACTGATCTCTAAGGCCCACCGCCTGGTCTTCTTTAAGGATGAGGCAGAGGCAGAAGGAAAGGTGATGCTGATAAGGGAATCTGAACCAAATGTTGTCACATTCTAGAGATGATTAGATGCCCTTGCCATGACTTATTATACAACCTGAGAGTGGAAAGGGAAAACCTGGGATGAAATGTAGCCGCAAGAGGGGGGGGATGCTTTTTCAGCCCAGAGCAAAAGCCAAGAGAGAAATTATTGTTGATGCCTAAGATCGGATTGGGTATCAGAGCGTTCTCTGTGCGGTGGGATAGACGTGGTGCTGCAGTAAATCTCCCCCCAGTTCAGACTTACTGTGATCTGCATTTATATCTTCACAAGATGCTGATTATATAAAAAAGTTTTTCTTTAATAAAGAAGAGTACAATGTAATTAAATGGCATTTTTGATTGATCTGGGTTGTATCAGATTTTACATTTTTCCTTGCATACCTTAATGAATGAAAGCTTTGAAGCCTAATGTATGTAATAGAATGAATAGACTTAAATTTGAAACCCTATCTAAACTTCAAGTAGATGTTTATATGTTTGCTTATAAGCAAAATTATCAATTCATATAGTTCATATATGAAATACACAGCTTAAAGAAAGTGCAACCTTGCTCCTAAATCTGTATTTTCTTTTAAAAAGACAGTTACCTGTAGCCATATTCCTAATCCTGGGACTAGATGCATTTTCAGTGTATCACCCTACGGTTTGACTATGATGACAGAGTATTTAGCTCAACAGAAAAGAGAAGGGAGTTTAGAATTCGGGAGGAGTTCTTTGGTCAAAACACTAGTTCACTCAAGGGTGCTTTCACACCTATAAAACACTCTTGTTAAAAGTAGCAGCAAAAAAAGTCTGCTGCTGTGGAAAGTACTGATTTTTCACATGAAATACAGACTCCAAAGTACAGCTTATACATGATCTGCTATGCACAACCACTGCTGCATGGTTTAATTTGCAGTATAAATACAGAAGTTACATTAAGTATAACTTCTCAAGATGTCTGCCATCTATTCTTTCATTAAAAAACACCTTCTGGACTGTTTTGTTACCACAGAAACTAGTACAAGTTTTTCCACTGATTTCAGGACAGGCAGTGTCACCCCTCACATCCACCTTCCCGCAGATCCAAGGAAAAGCAAGAGCAGAGCTCCCTACTGGTGTTACTGGCTCTGTAGCTTAGAAAAGGTATGAGTCAATACTGTTTTGGGAAAGGAATGTCATTCTTAACATTAGTCATGGGTTATGAAATAACTAAAGTAGCCTCAAGTTTTTCAAAAACTGTTTTCTCAAGTGTGAAGACCGTGAAGCAAGGATTTCAGGATTTAATGTGTTATCATTATGTATTTTTAAGTATGTATTATTTGTAAATATGCATTATTTTATGTCTTGGTACAGCAAATTGGTGTGCAGGTGCAAGGGAAAGTGCAAAGTTTCCTAGTGCAAGAAAAAAAATGACAATCTGCTTCTTAACCGAGTGCCACATTTCTCTCCAGCCTCAATACCTGTCACATACAGTCTGGATTTATTCTGCCTCTGGATGCCAAGGTGGCTAGTAATCATTCCCCAGCTTACTAGTTAATTGTTGAAATCCTGACTGAGGATGGCAGCTACGATGCCATGCAGAAACACCAGTCACTAACGCATACCCCAGATGTCCAAGGGTTCCAAAGAAGCCTTTCAAAGTGTGAAGGAGGATTTGGTCTACACCGGATTTTAAGCCCTGTTTGATAGCTATCTGCTCTAGTTCCCCATGTTCAAAACGGGTCTGGTACAACACAAGTCTGCGATGAGTGGTGAAGCACCCGTCTGCTGCTGAAGTTAGTGAGTAATCTGAAGAGCAGCCTGGGGCCAGGCAGACCTTGCTGAGGACACCAGCCAAGCAGAGGCAGCAGCACTGTCATGGCATCCTGTTGCTCTTTTCTGAGGTGGCTGAATAGCCATTTTAAAGCCTGGCCATTATCAGGCCTGCAATGGCCTAAGTAAATCCCTGGGTGATTATAACGAACAGAAGACGATCCATAGTCTGGGAAAGATCAAAGTGTGGGCTCTACTTGTTACCTCACTTTTATAGCTCCAGAGGAACCGTGATGAGACTGAGGTTTTACCACAATGTAAATTGTTGGTTTGGGTGTCCCAAAAATGCATGTCTGGAGGCAGCCAGGTGGTTAGTGCTGCTTCGCGAGCAGCTGAGGCGAGTGTTGTGTGGAGCCGAGATGATTGAGATCAGCAGGAATTTGGGTCGGGAGTGTGGCTGTGACAGAGAGGATCTATGGCTCGAAGTTTCCCATCCCTCTGCCACAGGATAGTGACTCACCGTGTCAAGGAAGAGGTCGTAGGAAGGAAGAGGGCAACAAAAGGACAGAGAGGAAAAAAAATCCTTCCCCCCTTGGTTCCTAACTCAGCAGTTTGAGAAACGTATCTTTTTTATGTCCTTCCTCAAGCCCGGGGAATTTTAAAGGCTATCCATGCTCTACCTCCATACCTTCTTTTACCTTCCTACTTCCCTTCATCACAAGTGCTTGCCCTCACCTAACTCCGGGCACGTTTGTGTTGCAGGCGGTGGCAGATGAGGACAGCTGCCATCAGCGCACCCTCATTTCACCCCCACGCTGCCCTTCACCAGGTCCTCACCTCCTGCACCACCCCATCCCTTCGCTGGCAGCCTCAAGGGGGTCTGAGTGGCTTATCCCTGACTTTGGGGGCAAAGCACATTGGGGGCACAGTGAAGGGTGCTGCCTTTTGTTTTATTTCAGTTGCACAAATAATCAGGAAGCTTTACAACAAAGTGCTGTGGCACAGATAGTTTGTAAACTCCTGCCCTGTGTTCGTACAGTGCCTGCTCATCGGGAGGTCCAGCCCATAATAATAACCATACCAAAACCTGTATGGACATTTCAAAATATATTTGCATGCAGAGTGAGGATACTGGAGCTGTAGAAAATGTTGTATCGCTTCGAGATATGAGTTGGGCATCTTGCGAAGCTCCTTGCGTGATGAGCAGAGTGAAGTCTCTGCCCAGATGTCAGGAGAGTCTGGCTGAACTCTGAGTTCAGTAAGGAGAAGCTAAGAAGGACACAGAAACATATGACAGCAGGGGACTGCAGAAGCACTGCTTATAAATGCACACCAACAAGTGGCTTTTACCCTCTTTCTCACAGCTGCCGGCTGGTTTAGGTGTATGGCTTCTTCCTGCTCTGTTAAATCAAGGTTTCACTTTTTCTTTTGTCAGGAAGACAAGCTCAGCATTGTTTTTCCCTCAGACATGCTATCCAGCTGTCTTTCTGGTCACTTGACATAGTCTCATTTCCACAGCCACTGCATTTAGCAAGGAGGTATCACCCCCATTTTACAGGTGTGAATGTGAGGCACGGAGTACGCTGAGACATCACCATGCGAGGAGCTCTCTTCTGTTTCATCAGCTCTCTTCAGGCTGCTAGATCGCTCTTCCTAAAAGCAAGAGGGGATGCTAAACTTGAGAGGCAGTGGGCATGGGAGGGAGTGAGAAAAGAGGAGAAGGAAGGAAGCCGTGGCATTGACTGAATGCTGATGGCCCGGCATGCATTGCTGTGCGTTAGCTTTTATTTAGAGGAAGCTACTGAAGCTGCCGGTCCAGACTGTCAGAAAGCGATGAGGAAAAGTGTGTGATAATCCACAGGGGTAAAAACCTCAGTCAGAATGTCACTGATGGAATCACTACAAGTGAACACACACAGTTCACTCTGCATCTCTCACAATTTGTACCATAAATGGGTGCAAGACTAATTTTTCCATGCACATCCCTTCAGCGGAGAGTGCGGGTAGGGGAAGGGGGGGCTTGCTCTCCTCTCTCTGCCTGTTGCAGCGTGTCCCTTTGCCTTCCTCTCCCTCCCAGTTTATGCAACCAGGTCCTGCTGTGTCCTCACCTTGCTAAAGGGTTAAGGCCTGCTCTGCCCTTTCAGCTGCTGGTTCAGCCTTCACTTTGGGGGGCGCATTATGCTGTAGCCAGGTCTAGAGTCATAGCTAGCTACAGATTTGCCTCCAGCGGTGGAGAGTATTTTAGCTGCTGGGCTTGCAACAGGCACGCACAGCAAGAGTGTCCGCAGCTCCTCCGATTGCTGCTGAAAGATGAATCTGAGCTGACTGGCCCCAATACATCAGATGGCAAGAATGCGGGGAGGAGCCGGGGAAGATGAAAGAAAGAGATGAAAAAGTGGGAGGGAAGATTTGCTGTTTCTGTGGAAACCAAGATTTTACTCAAACCCAGTTTTTTGCATCCCTGACCCCAAGGTGACCTGCTGACCTCTTCTCCCAGCCTGACTCCAGCCCAGCTGTTTTTCCTGAAGGAAAGGGGCCAGACTCACCTCCTGCTCTCTGCTTGACAGCGTGTCCAGGCAGACTCCTTCCTGCCAGAGTAAATACAATTAAAGAGCATCATGCACAGGGTTCAGGCCACCTAATACCAAAGAGGTCAACGGGATAGGTGCCCCAGAAAGCCCCAATGTGACAATGCCATCACAACAAGTAAATAACTGCACATGTGCTACTCCTTTGAGTTTGCTGACTGCATAGGTAAGAGTTGTTGGATGTTGCTTGTTCTCCACACGTATGTAAAAAACTGTAAAATAAAAATCTGAAGCAACTCATGAGGTTATGAATCCAGCTTCCAAAAGATGTTTGCTAATCACTTTCCTAGTAAAAAGGGCCTAATAAAAAAGTTGCAGCAGCATGCAGCGTGAGGGCTAAACCAGCGCGGACTAGCAAAGAAGCAAGAGATGCGCAGCTAGCTCCTGACGGGAAGAATTTATTTGAGAGGAAGAAGCAATATTTAAAATGCAGTAGAGAAATAATCTAGTCCACAGCCAGGACAAAGCAACTACAATTATGTGTGCTCGTACTAGGAAGGAACAGCGGTTCCATTGCTAAACTCCTTCCCCAGGCAAGAGATCAAAGCAAATTACACCCATAAGAAGAATTTCTACAATGTCTCACTAATTAAATAGCAGTTGGTTCATGTAATATTGAAATCAAAAAACATGTAAACAAACCTTGAGACAGGGTTGAATATTTTCCGTGCAGACATGAGCCTGAACAAACTCTGTCTTGCACTGTGCCTGAATTTTGCAGAAGTTTGAATCCAGAGATGGATCCAATTTTTGTACTCCAGTTGCATCTCCACTTAATATTAACAAAAGTCAAATCCTTAACAAGGAAAATACAGTAGCTTGAACGAAAACGCAGAACACAACCAATGACTGATGAAAAAATGTAAAATGAGTTCAACTTCAGTGATGTTTCAAAACTAAAAGTGACACTGACTGGTGTCACATACTTTGACACAAGTAAGTGTATACATTCAGTAATTTTTAAACTCCTGTAGGTAAGAAAAGTACATTACAGTAACAAAAATAACAGTGGTACCTTCCAGTATGACTAAGAAGGTTCCTAGGCTAGTGGCAAGGCAGCAGCAAAAACCAGCAGCATCTTTCTTTCACCTTCCCCTCTGAGTGAATTTACCTCCAAGGATTTGGATGAGTGCTGCAACATATGTGGTGCTGGGCTGGTCAGAAAGGGACAAAATAACAACTAGACCTTACCACAGCTTTTTATAGCAACACTGCTGAAAGTCATGAGCCCTGACTCTGTGACACCTACAAATATCTTCCATCTGACAGAGGCAGAGCCTGTGTTTTGAAGGGGCTATGCCTGCAGCCGCACGTGTTCACCTAAATAAAAATACGATACCTAAAAACAGACAGCTGGGGTTTTCTTGGCTCTTTTCCATCAGAAGTCTGTAGTGGGAACTTGCAGCATCTCTGCTTTCCATTACCAGTTTCTTCTTGTTGATTTAAGGATTACCTGCAATGCCTCCATCCATCAGAGACCCCACTGGGAGTGTTTCCCCTCCTTCACGGCAGAGATCTCTCTTCTCCCAAATCAGCTTCTGCTTTGTGTATGCCAGTGTTGCTCTGGCTATGTCTGCTCCGGTAAATGCGGCAAGGCCAGAGGAAAGGCTTAAGCACTGGCCCACAGCCGCATCTACCATTTGGCTGCCAGCAGGCTCCTGGGAGCAGCACCGATAGCTGCCTCCTAGCCCACTCCCGGGCCTTGCTTGGGCATAGTTTGCAAGTGCCAAGAGCCATTTTCTCACAGCAGAGGTAGCCCTGGAACCTCCCATCCCTCCCAGCCACTGCCCCTTCCCCATATTTGAGGACCATCCCACACCATTCCAGATGCCCTTCCCACTAACTTCAGTCTGCGCACATACACACAGTGTATTACCACATCCCATTGCTATTCCGGTTTTTCCCTTTGAATCATAACCCTGGAGCCCTGCATCTCTAGAGAGCCAAGTTTCTCTCAGAAAGAAGATTTACAAAATGAGAATTTCCTTCTCAGAAGCTCATCCGCTTAGTCCCCACCTGCACTCCTAATCCTACCAGTGACATCAGGGGGAACGGGCAGACGTGAATTTTGAGTAAAAGACAAAAGTGATTGGTCTCATATTCATTTTGTACACCCACAGCCATCTGCTCCCAAAAGAGAGGAGGTTTAATAAAAAAAGACACTAAGCAGAAATAATAGCCAAAACCCCCGCAGACCCAGGAATATGACAGAATCACAGTATTTCTGAAGCAAACACTTCTGAGTTTCCCATAACAACAAACTGGATACACAGCTCAAGTACCCTTTGGATGTGGTAACCGGGAGCTGGAACAAGCAGCCAAACGTTCGGCGCGGACGTGGCCTCTCGCCAAGGGCAGGGTAGGCGATTCACAGGGGCGATATTTTCTCCTTCCAAAGGCAGAGCGCCAGGAGAGCACATCTCCCTCCCAGAGAGCCAGGGTGGCCACAGAGCTGGCCCGGCTTCACAGGCAGCCCGAAAAATCCTCCTGTCCTTTAGGTTTCCCCCCAAAAGGACATTCCTTTCCCAGCTCACCTGTGCCAAGCGCTTCCCTCTCGGGGCAGCTCAGAGCTCTGCTACCTACCACAGACATCTGCAGGTGGCTCTTCTGCAAACAGCTACTTCTAACCAGCTTAATCTGCGCAGACTTTTGCTTCTCTGCAGAAGGACATCGCTCATAATCACACGTTGGAAAAGGCCTTGCATGCACAAACGTTCACATATACACTCACACACATACGTTCACATGTACACACACACATATATATATTCACACACATGGGGGGGGTACCAGCCATAGCCCGAGGACAAGTATATTCAGCACCAGCTTAAAGCATAACTCCGCTGCATCCCTCACTTTATGAACAAAAATTCAGAAGAAAAATATCTTGGGAGGAGAAGCCACAGGGCTGTTATAGCTTTAACAGACCCCGGAGTGCTTATCTCAAGCTGAGAGACTGATTTCAGGGCAATAATTTGTTTAAAGTGTTGCTGATTACTTCCTATTTCTTCCTAGCAAATGACTTTTACACCTTTCTACTGTTGCTTTTATAAGAGCTGCTATGGCAATTACTCTGCAGGAGGCTGTGTAAACATCACACAGACCCTTTTATCTGCCTACTGAGGGCCATACAAGACACTCCTGAGACCTGATTAAAAGTATTTTAATACATTTTTCACCTTCCTTCCAAAATATATTGTTACTAAGTTGCTACCAGAGTTTTCTCTATTCTTACAAAATGCATTCAAGTGCACTTCTAACAGAGACTGTCTGATGCCTATAAGTAGCCTCTTTGAAGGGAACTTCAATAAAGTAATAAATAAAATTACTGAGAGTTGCTGGAGGCAAGGAATTGCCCCTTCTCTGCTAAAAGAAGAATTTCTCTGATAAAATTATTTCAAATCAAGCTGAATCTTTCAGAAGAACCGGGGGTACGTGGTGATTAGGGCTAATCAGAGGAATCTCTTTCTGATTCATCCTTTTATTCTCGAGTGCCAGCGCTAGGTGTCAGCTCTCCGTTTCTCCTGTGCCTGCTAGGAACAGGTTGATGCAACGACGTCCCGACTCCGACCAAGGCGCTTTGTGCGTTTGACCGGGGCTCCAGCCCAAGGATTTGGTTTGGCCCACGATGGTTTTCTGCTTTATCCCAACTTCAAAGTTTCTGCGTTGTCCACTCAGCATCTCTCAGAGATCAGAGCCCCGTCAGGTCACCCGTGAAGCCCAAGCACCATCATACAACCACATCTCCGTCAGATTAACCAGGGCACACGCTATGGAGTCTATGCCAGTTTTAGGCTTTTTTCTGCCAGTTTTATTCTGACTTTAAGAGGACTTAAAATAGCTGAACCAGCACAAAGTTAGAGCAGCACAGGAAGATAATACAAGATCTGGCATAAATCCTGCCGGTTGTCAATGTTTTTTAGCACATATATGCTGATGTGAGTTCATTCTCGATCAGTGTTTTGTGTCATGTGACCACAGTGGGGTTTTCTTCTTATCAAGAAAATCATTATATTATTCAATGGGGAGTGAGGAAGACACTCTGATAAAAATTAGTAGCAAGAGAATGACAGACCATTAAACCTTACAGGATGATTAACTGAACAATTAACTATTGTAGCTAGGATTGTGATGCATTTTAATCCTTGACTGTCAGTTGTTCGGGGAATTTGATAATTTAACTATAACTTGTATAAAAAGAATGATTAAATTCCTACGTGCTCATCACCAGATTATATTCTTTTCTATGACTTAATGTAACATAGTCTCATATAAGTAACACATTATTTCTTTCCTCAGTATTCTATATGAATAAGATGTTTCAAATGTCTTATGGATGAAAGCACCAAAATGCAGAAGGAAAATTCATAAGACTTTACCTGTAGGCAAAATGGGGAAAGCATTCCTCAGTGATGTTATCTTAGATTGTTAGTCGTCATTTTCAATTTTGTATATATTTTGTATTATTATCCCATTTTACACTCTCTGAATTGATATTTACTTTGGGACAAAGGAAAATTTGAAAGCAAGCACATCAGTTTACTTCTGAAAGTTACCCTGTCCCAGGGATAAAAAGCGTGCATGCAATGTAGCACTCTCAGATTCATCCAATTGTGTTCTTTACCTTTGGTATAACCAAGGAAAGTTTTCTGAATTGCAGGTCGTACTAGTCTTCCAGAGCATTTACTGCCACGCTGGTCCTTCTGCTGCTCATCCACCCCTATTGATACACCAGTAATAATACACAAGGACAGCTTCTTATATTAGCCCCTCACAATAAGTTACGGGTGGTTTTTTTCAGTGTATAAAATATGTTATGAATACTAGCAGAGAACAGGACTCTGGTAGATACTGGATCAAACTCATATTCAATAAAGGGAATAAAGGACATTATGCGTATCCTTACTTAGACATAGAGTTCTCTCCTCATTTCTGTTTGCATTTCTGGGCAGTGAAATAACTCCCTAGCTTTAAGAGAAGAGCAGGTACTCATCAATCGGCTCTACGACATCTGTTGAAAGACACGCTGTGTGCAGCATGATGTCAAACAGAGGGAGCGTGAGCTCGTTAGGAAGTTATGAAAGGCGCTTCCTTGTTCCTTGGACTGAAAGCCCATTTCTGGCTCCAGGTGGTAAAAACATTAAAACAAGACCGATTGTGCATTATTCTCACCACTTATTTTACACAAGCACAAACTGGTCTGGTACAAGAACTGTCTGTCAAGTAAGTGAAATGAGATAAGCAGGACTAACACAGTATTATGCACTTAGCATAACAGTAACTCCTGTAACTTTATCTTGATGGCTACATAAATCGCTCTTAAGTACTCCAAGTGTTGTTACGCACATTTTCTTTACAAACAGGCTTGGTAACATTGCTCTTCCTGGCCTTTGCACACCCACCTACACTCTCCTTCAGCCCTTGGAAAGTGAGAACTGTAACTGTATGAAACAAAAGCTGAAATGATTATTCACAGCAGTATTATCTAGTTGAAGTAAAAGTCTTCTGAGATCTATTTGCTATATATGTCCATGGATATATGAAAATACAATGCAATACCGCCCTCTATTAAATGAACATCTATTTGCCCGACATAAGCCGGGCAATGGAAAATCCTGATTCAAGCCCCAAGATTTGTGTAAGGATACCACTCAGACCAAACAAAGAGGAAACTGTTGTACAGTATCTGATGTTCATTTGCAACCCAACACAAAGCTAACTAATTCATCACTGTTCCTTAACGTTATCAAATTCAATCCTAAAGCCTCCCTTGGTGTGAATGGTGGCACTATTCCACTACAAAAACTTGTTTCAAATTTAAAAAAAAGTACACACTGTCAGTGTCCAGTCAAAGCTACTTCCCAAATACAATCCCCTTCAAACCATTTTATGTAAATGAGGTTATTTCTGACCTGTATAAGTGGAAGAGGAGGGATACTTAGAAAAAATTCCACCTCCCCAGGTAGCTTTGGCAATTTAACTGCCATCTGGTGTGGTTTTACAGCTCCTAGAGACAGAAGAGCAGAGACCCTCACGTGCTTTACCCACACTGGGTGCCCTTCTGTCTCCCCTTCCAGTCAAGGGGCCTTAGAAAGCAGATCATCCTCACGAGGGGTTCCCCTCGGTTGCCTGCCCATAGACACAGCGGAGCCCCCCAGGACACTGAAGACAGAGCAGGAGGCTGGCAGGTGGGACCTATGCTGTCTGGGCCAGTGGTGGGAGCACCCTGGGTGGCACTGAACATCAGTGCCCATGGAGGTGGTCATCTGGTAGTCCCAGGGACAACCCGGGGACAGCGCAGGCAGGGACTCATCCCACGAGGCAGTAAGGAAGGCTTCAGCTGCACAGACACAAGCTATACCGTGCCACGTACTTCCAAGGGCAGAAAGCAGCCCCTGGTCCATTTTATTTACTGGCGTAGGTGTAACCCTCAGCTTCAATGGTGACATTTCTTGAAGAACTGCATTGTTTACCCAAAGGGAGTGAAATAATAGATACCAAATTGTATCTTACTCTAATACGTTAATATTATCATGGCTTACTGTGAAATAAATATCCAGATGTAAATTCTCCAGCCTTCTCTGACCGCATCTGAGTAATCACAAGTCTCTCTTTAAAAAAAGAAAACAAAACACACACACAGAGAATTAAAATTTGTCTAACATTTCTGGCTAAGCTGTTTCTCTCACTTCTTGGAGACATTTAGGATTTTCTGTTGCCTGCTTGCCCATCTCTAGCGGTCCCTTCAGAAGCTCTCAGGATCCATGGGACAAAAACCCCTGAGAGGTTATTGCCCCCAGGGATCTCCCCACCTCTGCACCCAGCCTGCCTCAGCGCCATCCACCTCGCAGACTAAGCCAAGTAAGGTTAACAGAGCTGGCTGGGAGCAGCTAGAGAGCGGTCACATCATCTCTCCTGCCATCCCTGAAAGAAGGGAAGTCAATTCTAACCTAAGAGTGGCCACAGGGAATGCTCACGGGACTTAGGCTCCTAAATCACCGCTGTGAAAACTTGACCCCAAATCTGGAGCATGCAGTGTAGCCACTTGCTGCAATGTGAGGAAACTGGGATTTCTGTGTTCTTAGTGGTTTGACTTTGGTTCCTTGCTAAAACAAACATTTTAACAAGTTTGCCTCTGGAAGTCTTTGAATTTATTGTGCTTGCAATGTTTGTTCCTAAAATGGCCTGTTGCAGGAAACACTTAATACTTCACATTCCTTTTGTGTCCGGTAACATATAAACCTCGTGCCTATAATTCTATTTTTTAGAGCAATTGTAAATCATTACATTTTCTTTCTCATTTCCATTGTTTTGTTAGGTCTGCTGAAATGATGCAATGATTGCATACAGTCTATCTGTGAACACTTTCCACTGAGACCCCAGGGACTAGATGATGTCTAATCAAATATCTAGGAGATACTTGTCTTATTTTCTACTTCTACAGAAAAACTACAAACCTGAGAATATAAGAGGCAATAACAAATTCGTTTCTTGTTTCCCATTATATTCAGTGTAAAAAATTCTCCAATCTAAAAGCAGCTGCTGTAAGATTTTATACCACTTTCTGCTAGGGTACTTTTCAAATTATTTGCTAACTTCAATGTAAGACATTGTTTTCAGTTTAATAATAGAAATTTGCCCTGTGTTACATGCAAATTTATTTCCATTGTGTAAGAATTTTTATAAGTAAAGGTTATTGTCTTAGTGTAGCCATCTTCCTCCTGGAGGGATTTATGAGACTACATATTTCTCATCCCTGTAGGCCAAATTATTAGTTCTCTGTCATCTTTAGTCACCTGATTTTTCACTACATAAATGTTCAGTACAGCTGTCAAATAGGAGTATTTTCCATATGTCTATGTTTGTTTATATTCTCAAGCCCCAGTTTTCTCAGGAACGTAAAATCATCCTATAAACCTTTATCTACTGAGTATTTCAGAAGTCATCACGTGGTTTTGAACTGGACCACAAGCAAATGAGAGGAACCTGTTGCACAGAATGACCAAGTTAGTGGCATTCCTTGGGGGAACGATGCTTCATTTTGATTTAGGAAAAGAAAATATAGCAAAGTATTCAATCTGCATATCAATCAAAATGACAACAAGCTCCTCAACTTTATGTAAGTGAAGAAACCCCCTAATTTTATATTCAGTGCTGTTCCCCATATCGAAACTGTTTATCAGTTGAGAAAAATATTTTCTTTCAAAAGCACGAGCTGTAGAGGAGTCAGACAATTTGGCAGTACGTCTGGCAGCAGACAACATAATACCTATTGTTCTTAAACCTCTTTGAAATATGAATGAAATACAGCAGAAAATTAGAAACTGGGCTGACTTCACTCATCATCAGTGGTTTCATATAATCACGAAACAGTCGAAGTCTGAATCCCACTCCTGGAAGGAAATACCAGTTACCAGTATGTTACCTTGAGGCAATTCCACTCCTAGCAAAATACAAAGCTCCCCAAATTGCAGTGATGAGAGGTCACAGTGAGTGAAGTTACGGAGAACAGACAAAAAAGCTAACTCTTAACTAAAAGAGATGAGGTGGGAATAAAGAAACAAAGAGCAAGAGAAGATTTCCCTGTGATGAGTACAAACTACACAGGTGTCCCAGTTGCCTTTCTTCATGGGAAAGAAGACGTGGAGGGTGACCTGGGAGGGTTGGAAATTGCATGTTAACAGTAAATGAGTTTTTGCCTGGAGTGTAGACAGCTTTGGCCAACACTCAACCAACACAATGACCTTTATGTTATCATTCCAGTCAGCTCAGATTGTCTCTTGGACTGATGTAATTACGTCAGAAACTGGAGCCTGTAGGCTTAGGGAACACTAAGTTTCTGCAGAGCATCCTGCCTCCATGTTTGCTCTTTACCTCTTGAGCAATCCAGCTCAGGCTATACAAGCTTTTTTGTCTGCTTCTACAGTGCCCCTGACATGTTCAAGCAGGAGATGACAACCATCACAGCAGCATGTGCCATTTTGTGATGGAATCTGTGTTCACAGACTTTGGCAATTATATTATAGGCCCTCATCTGGTCAGTGTTTAATTTGCAAAACATTAAGTGCAGAGACATATTACATGACTCATACCACATGACACAGCAACTTTAGCATCCTACAGTAAGAGCTCCTCTGAGATGGTCCACCACATATTGCCCAGAACTTTTACTAAGCTGTTGACAATCTGTATTTCACCAATGTCCTGATTTCTTTTGCAGCTTTTTCCTTCTGTGCCTTATATTTTTGGTAACTTAGGCCAGTAACATATTACTGAACCTTACATTCAAAGGAGCCTTCAGCACCCTGTCCCTAAATCTGGACAGGAGCAGAACTGACTGGCAATACAGTCCCAGCTACCCTGTCCTGCTGTTGTGCAGCTGGGGCAGAACAGGAAAGTTAACCTCTAGCAGGATATCTCTGAGCCTTCTTTGCTGGAGTTTACCAGAGACATCAGTTTTTGAAGTGTGAGAGTCAGTCTCTCACAGAAATAGATGCTTTCCAGATTATTTAAATTCTAGTGTGACATCTTCAAATGGGTTAATAACAAGTTACTTCTTGCAGGACCTTCACCATAAGCTTTCTCTATGTTTCTGATTGCACAGCTCTGTTAATCAATTTTATGCAACTAATGTTCCTGATCTACTACCTAAATGTGCCCTAGAGAGTTCATATGATCTTCTGTAAGCCTTCTAGTATATTCCTTAAATTAGTTTGCCTTAGAGAGGAAAAGATTAGGGCCCTATAGACCCTCGAGTACCTACTTTTAGGTCTTTGCCAGAAGATGTATCTCTTTTATCTCTGTTGCAGAGAAAATTTCTCTCATTTTGTGGCTCTGGAGGTAATACTTCAAAGCCATCCATTATAAATTGAACGACAGAAATTTGAATAGTATTTAGTTCATGGCAACCCTGTTATTGGCTCCAGGGAGGAGAACAAATTTTGATACGATCATGGTGCGGCTTTTCTTTGCACTAAATATGGGTCCGCCTCAGAGGATGTACTGATTTAGTTACTTCCACTGTTATTACTTTTGGCATAATGTGCAACAGGTTTTAAATCTCAGAATGTTTAGTGCTTTATCTCTGCATTGAATTTTAAGGTTGCATGGAGAGGCAAAATACAAACGGTCACAGATATTTTCTATGGTCAATAAGTTAGAAAGAGCTAACCATATAATGTGGTGCTTTCTGGAACCAATTCTCTCCTGCAGGATACCCCCAGTATTTTAAAGAAACATTTCACTAAAGTTACATTAGCATAAACAGATGCAAAAGAGAAGTGAGCATTTGACTGTATTTTTGCATAAAGGTCCTCATTATCTGTTTCAGAGATGGTATCAGAGACCTAAGTCCTCTGCAGAACAGCAAATATTTGTAATGCCATTTATATATTACTCTACTTATTTTTTTCCAGAGTTTCTCTAAAAATCTCTGTTGCAATCCTATTCATGTAAATCTTTTTTCAGGCACTTTGGAGAAAACAATGTCCCCCCAACAAACCAAACCAAACCAAACAAACAAACAAACAAAACCAACCCAAAAACTCAGACCAAAAACTGTTTTCTCTGTCTCCATGACTTGGAAAGCAGAAGAATTTATCCCAAATATAAAGCAGTCAAACCCACATCTATAGTCTTAATTAAGTAGCTGTGCTGTGTTGTTTACAAATTTACCAACTGCAGAAGCTGCAAACATCCACTGTAAAAATAAATAAAATGGATTTTAAACCATATTTATAACTACCACAGAGTAAGCAAACAAATGACCTTGTGAAGGTTGATACCTAGTTCTGTACTATTCATTTTAGCTTCCTGTAGATTTTTGTTTTAAAATATTTTTAAGATGGGAATTTACTGTTTGTGATTAACATCAAAATTTCATCTCTTTCACCAGGATGTCCCTCACTTCTGGCAACTCTATTGACAAACTGTCTATCACGGTAATGGACAGATTGTCAAGTAGTGAGATAGCAGCCTTTCTTGTTAGTTGGAATACTGAATATATTGTCCTGCTACCAACTTGGGATCCTGAGAAAACAAGTCCAAACTGTTTGAAGGTCTGACATCCCCTTCATTCTGCAATTGTCTATCTTGATATCCTATCATGAAAAAATGCTCAACTTGCAAGAATTAATAGTATTAACTATTAACCCCAAGCATCTCACAAAGTATTCCAATAAATAGATGATATATTCAGGACTCCACCTTATCTTCCTTTGAAATATCTATTGTTAGGAAGGAATCCCAGATTTCCTTACTATATTTATTATTCCAAAAGATATTTATTATTTCCCAGGAAAACACAAATTTTATTGCATAAATTTTACTGCACAAAACACTGGTAAGGTATTAGAAAGCCTTTTGGAATTTTTGTGCTCAAAACTGTTCTGTACCAGCCTGAATGTGAAAGCTGACATGAGCAGACCTTGGTCTGCTACTGGTACACTACAGTGACCCAACAGTATTGTAAAAGTGCCCCAAAGTCCCTGCTTCTGGGCTCTACACAGGGGTAGCTTGGAGGAACTTCAGGAGGACACTGCAGCCAAAATAGTTTTATTCAGTGCTATTGTAGACTGTAGAAAAAAAAGAAAGTTTGTAAGCTAAACCAGAGCATTTTACCTATTGATCTGTTTACATTCAAACTGTTTCTGTTCACTAGTAGCCGTCAAAAGTGGTTATGTCCTTCTACTTCTGATGTTTAGATTAGATTTTCATTACAAAATTGACTCTAATGCCTATGTTTAGCATGAGGAATTAAACAAAAAATCAATGTTTAAGATATATGAGATAGATGAGGCAAGAAAATCATCCCAGGCTTAAAAGCTGTTATATATTCTCAGATAGTACCTTGTTTCCTTCACAGGTTTGCCTTATATGTTTATAAAATAGCTTTATTCTTAAATATTTGTATACTCCTATACTTCTGTGTTGGCATACGGTTTTTTTATTCATCATTATATGAGGGTTTCTGGCATGCAGTTGCAAGGTACATATCCTCATAGATGCAGTTTTGTCCATTGAGACCACAGACCACATGTGGAAAGTAAAGCGCAGTTTTAACAAGAGGGAGGTTCTCCTAGTCCCAGTCAATAATGCATCACACATTCTACATAAACTGCTCTTTCTGCATTGGAATAGGCTTTGTTGTCTGCACCTGTAGCCACACAAATCCTCCATGTTGCCAGTTGTGCCAGGTGTGCTGGGTTTTTTGCCTGTTAATCACATATGCCCCTTTACAATGGGTCTTATTAGACTGACACCTACTACCACGGTTCCCACTGAGCCATGGCAAACATCAGACAGGGGCCCTGGGATGGATCCTTCTCTCATCCCATCCAACACTGGATGACTTGCAGTGCTTCCTAACTTAGCTCCATACCTTGGCATGTTTGGGCACCCCAGTCATTTGTCTTAATTTTTCAGTCCCAATGCTGGCTCTGGCATCATGCATCGCATTTTGTGTAATCCAAAAAAATAGAGCTTTCTAGCGCCAAGATTACTTTGAAGACAACAAGTTGTGGAAACCTTCACTGAAAATCTAGCCACCTGCAAACACGTTGTCTTGTTACTAGCTTTCATTTTTTTCCCTGATGCATTTTATGTACCCTCCTACAAAGGCTTTTAAGACTTTCCATGCTTCACCCTCATGTTTTCTTAAGGCTCTCTTCAAAAGGACAAGGTATAGGAACTTACTTTAGAATGTAAGATGAAAGCCATATGTGCTCCAGTGTGCCCGAATCTGGCTTCTTTGAGAAAGCAGTGGTAGGATGTCCCATCTAGTGCATTGGAACTGTGAAAAACATAAAGGTAGAGCATGATGTTTTATTCTGTTGCATGCAGATTCTTATGGCACACTCATTACTGCAATATTTACACTTTGGAGTAGCACATTTAATGTGGTGAGTGCCCATCGGTCATCCTGGGCTGCTTGTTTTCTCATCTTCTCCCCAAAGGGACAAGAATCTACAAGGAAGTGTCTTTTTCTATTAGCTTTGTGAAGGTGGGAAAAGCTGTCTCTTCTTTAACATACGTACTGTGCTGTGCTTAAGAGAGGGCAGAACAGAAATGCATTTGAGGCAAAAAAAACCGCTGACATGTATGATGGCCTTTAGATTTTGCGGAAATTTAATACAGATTTTCTGTTTTGACCCCAAAGAAACGTATTTTTGTCTCACAAACAATATTTTTTCTCTTTATGCAAACTGTTCTGTTGTGTCAGAGGCTTTATAAGAGAAAGCATTAAACTTTTCCCGGGTGAAGCTTTCTTTGAACTTAAAAAAAATATCCCCAAACCTTCCATTGGGTTTGAAATGCTATAGAAAGTCAGCATACAGAGATGAGGGTGTCCACAGCTGTCGTGGCTGCTGGGGAAATTCACTCAACACTGATTAAGGTGCAGTGCTGGAGCTTTGGGCCCAGCTAAATGGTATTCACATCAAGGACAGGCTCCTCAGAGCACAAGAATGGTCTGAGGCAATGTGCAGAGAGTTGAGCAAGCATGACAGAAGGCCATCGTGGTGATATGATGATATGATCACCATATGGAGATCCTGACTGAGCCTGAGCACAAAAAAGAAGAGCACAGAGACAGGAGGAGGGCAGGCCAATTGGGAGGATACAGAGACATTGCCTGGGCATGTAGGGTTGGAGTAAGAAAAACCAAAGCTTAGCTGGAGTCAAAGCTAGCAAGGGAGTGTGGAGGACAACAGGAAAGGTTTCTTCTGTAAGTACTTCGGCAGCAAGAGGAAGGCTAAGGAGAGTGTGGGCCCATTGCTCACTGGGGTCGGGAATATAATGGCAAGGGAAAGGTGCACCTCTATGCCTTTTTTGCCTCAGTTTTCACTTGAACCCAGGCCTCACAGGTCCCTGAGTCTGCTGGCAGAGTGTGTGGGAGTGAGGCTGTACTCACAGGAGACAAGCACAGAGTTAAGGCTCACTTAACCACTTGGACGTGCACAAGACCTTGGGACCAGCTGGGATGCATTCAAGGGTGCTGGAGGAGCTGGCTGATGTCATTGTGAGGGCAGTCTACATAGTTTCCAAAGGGTCATGGCACTTGGGGGAAGCTCCTCAGGACTGGGAAAAGGCAACGTCACACCCATCCTCAAGAAAGGCAAGAAGGAGGATGCAGAGAATTGCAGGCTGGTCAGCCTTACCCCAGCCCCTGGGAGGGTGATGCAGCAGATTGTTTTAGAAACCGTTTCCAAACACATGAAGGAAAACAAGGGGGTTGGGAGCCATGAACATGGGTTGGCCAGGGGCAAATTATGCCTGGCCAGTCTCATTGCTTTCTGTCATGACACTCCATGGACAACAGGAGGGAAGTGAATGTCATATCACTTGACTTAAGCTAGGTCTTTGATACAGTCTCCCATAGTTTCCTTATCATTGAGCTGGTGAGATGTGGGCTGTACAAGTGGACAATAAGGTGGGTGAAAATTGTCTGGACTGCCAGGCTTAAAGTTGTGATCAGGGGTACAAAGTCCAGCTGGTGGCCAGCTGGGGTCTACAGTTGAAGATTGCCATTAATGATCTAGACGATGGGCTGACAGGAACCTCATGAAGTTCCACAAAAACAAGAGCAAAGTCTTATATCTGGGATGGAATAATGCCCCACACCAGTACAGGCTTGGGCCTGACTGGGACATAGCTCCACAGAAGACTTTTCAGTGAAAGTTTAGATATTAGGGTTCAGGTTCAGCAAAGAACTCCAAGAGGTTTTTGAATGGTAGGCTGTATTAGTGTAGGAAAGCTGGCCTGAGCTTTTGAGATTCACCAGGAGAATGTTTTGGGGCAGTCTTCATTATCAGATACTTATTATCAAGACTTAGGCTTTCAATGGCTTACATGAACCTAACAAGTACTTAGATGAATAGGAGTAGTCTACCTTGTGCTGCTCAGGGAATAGAAACCACAGCCTATGTCTTCTCATTAATATCTCTGTATTGCATGTTTATAAAGATAAAGGAAAGTTTGTAGGCAAACGCGTTGCCCACTTCCAAGCTCTTTTAGCAATCCTTCCCAAACACATCTCTCTGCTCTATTCTGCTCAGTGTTGCTAGAACCTGGCCAGGACTTTCTCCTATAGAGAAATACAACAGCTCTATACTCTGGTCTTAAAGCTATACAAGCTTACTCAAACCTATCTCAAATGTCAACAATATTTACAGAGCTATCAAGAAAAAAGTTGGGGCTGGGGCCGGTGTTGTGCCACGCACACACCTCTCCCTTGGCAGGATGAGGGTGCATCCTTTGCCAGCCAGCACTGGGTGGAGAGCACTTTGATTCTCCTTTACCAAGTCCCTATCTCCAACTAACCTACTCAGTTCCCCTGTTCACTATGAAGTAGAGAGGAAGGAGAAAAACTATTTACTCTTTTTCTCTCTTTGTTACGGTCATGCTTAACAGTTGTCTCTGTGTCATCTAGAGTGCTCCCATGATCTACCAGGTTTTGAGGTGTTGATGTTGCAGCAGGACAGCAGCATGTTAGAGACTCCTGCTGAGTGGAGAGAAGCTCCTTCTCATTCCTGTCCTCTGTGCCTACAAAGGCAGGGGACAGAGCAGTCTCTCTCATTCCTTCCCAAAAGCTGCGTGCTGGTGGGAGAAACAGGGGAGGGAGGGAAGGTGAAATGGAAAAGGGGGAGAAGGGAGATAAATAGCAAGAGGAAAAACATGGTAAGGAGAGAAAAGCCTTGCATAACCTTTGGACTTGTTGCAGCCAAGTCACATTTTTTACAGTTGCATGCTTCCACGTCTTGATGGGCTGTTCAGAGAAAGCTCCCACCAGAAAGGGATTTTAACTTCTAAAAAAATGCTTCATTATTACTATTTATTGTTACATTCTGATAATTTTCAGGATTTCTGACAACACTCCAGTTTCCAGGGAGCCATAGGAATCCATATAAGAAAATAATAAAATAAGACGTACATATAAGAAATTAATAAAACACTTGCTGTTTTGCCTTTTGTTTCCTTTGATAAGAGGTCATTAGCATTTTTCAGCTAAACAGCTTCCACCCAGTTCCTGCGTACGAGAGCACACATCAGCAGCACCTCTGTGTGAGATAGATGCATTCACCAAAACCCCCGAAGCAGGCACAGTGCACCAGCAGTTGATACTGCAGACCTTCAAGCCTGCTTAGTGAAAGTTATTTTTCACATCTTGAATGGTAAGCATGCATTACAATACTGCCGATTGCATCAGTTAAAGGGGAAAAGCCTCATCCTATTTAAAAAAAAAAAAAAGCCTACCTGTATTTCAATTGGTGAAACATGTGAAGAAATACAAGGGTCGGATTAAAAATGGCATCTTTAAAATAGTTCTTCAATGCTTATGATCTGAAGACCTGTATCCACCAGCAAGCCACTAACATGTAGAAAAACTGCCTATACCTCAACACTTCCATGACAATCTCTCAAAATCAACCTCTTGTCCTCTCCTTTGGTCCTCTCCTTCCTCTAGAACATCTAGGTTTTTTACAGAAATAAAAGCAAAGCCACGCTGGGTTTTCTTTCCTCCCCCTCCCTTTTTCTTTTTCATTATGGCCTGAAAGATTGAGAAAGTTTGATATGTCTTGACCTAGAGCTTTAAGCTTAAGAGAGTGAAGCAGAAGGGAACGGGAACACAGATCACCTTATGTAGTCTATGTGTTCAAAGAAAAAATGGAGTGGAAGCACAGTATGGCGTGCTCTCCCTGTTTGCTCTTTAATATCCCAGATTTACTAACAGCACAAAGAAAAAGCAGTACCGTATTATTTATAATGTCATTTCTCAAGAATGCAATGTCCCACCCTCTCCCACTCTCAGCTTTAAACTCATTTGATGAACACCAGTTTTCCAGTAAAGACAACATGGTATTTGGCCAGAGTGGTGGAATAAGAAACATGATTCTTTTCACATTGGACACTTGCATAATATTTCTCAACATCCAAAGTTGGATTTATGCAGGATTACAGCAATCCTTATATTATTTATGAAAGATGACAGCATGTCGTGTGATAATGTTTAGGTTAGTCATCATGCAACCTATAATAGCCTACACGGAGGGAAATATGAAATTTTACTTAGCAAAGTAAAACCTTTAATTAATTTCATCTGTCCAACAGTTGCTTTTTTTTTTTTTTACCCAAGCAGTAAATATATTCCAACAGATTCACAGAGCAGAGACTTGTCTTACAGTGACAGCTAAGAAAAATGCTTATTAATGCTCTGAGCCTGCCGTGTATGTCTGACACAGCCAGGTTTGTCACGCTGTTGGTCTCAGATCTGCGTGAGAAAAACAGATTGCACACAACCCTTTGCAGCTTCTCCAGGCCTGCAAAGGCTTGCATGGTCTACGCTGGAGAACAGCCTCCTTCTCTGAAAGAGGAAAGGACAAAACACTGAGCCTGTCACCATCATCTCCTCATGTATTGCTGCTACCTTCACTAGGGCGGGCGAGACATCCTTCCAGGGAGAGATGAGGAAACAGCAGGGAACACCACACATGAGAACTGTTGAGATTAACATTTCCAAAAATTCTGCAGCTGACCCTCTGGGTGCTATCAATAATATTAATCGTAGATGATCTTCTGAAGGCTTCGATATGAGGCATAGATGGTTTTTATTCCAGTACAACCATAAATAATTAAATACAATGTAATAAATGAGCCTGTCAAAACCCGCTGGCATAAAGTTAGACCTACTAATATGATCTGACTGCCAAAATCAAAGCGCAAGCAAATCTCCATCTGTGAACTGACTGCCCAAGGTGCTTGGGGGGCATGTTGTGCATGCCCGTGTCAGCTACCCAGAGGAAAGATGCTGCTCAGAGGTGCCCCATGATGGCAGATGGATGTCCCATAGGACAGAGGAGTGTGAAGGTCAGTACTTAATTGCTACCACACACGAGTATGTGCCATAAGCACAGCCTATCACTGGATTTTTATTTTTATTTTCTAGATAGGATAAAATACTTTAGGGAAAGCTAACTTTTCAGTAAAAGCTTTTTCTTGTATGTACATACACACACCACTTTTTACCTACATGAACTGCATTAATAAAACATCTCCAGTTGTGTGAAAATTTACTCAGAGCCAGGCAGGAAGTTAAAACTACACCCTTAACTCAGAGGCTTGAGCACTTATAAAATGTGACTTTTCCCCTCCTTTCATTGTGCTAAAAAAAAAAAAAAAAAAAGGAAATTAATCTACTGCTGACCAAAACATACAAAAATGTTTCATAAAAAACCTGGCGTTTTTAGAAGATGACTATTGGCCACACATTGGTGATGTTATTGGAGTTTTTCCTTTAAGACCAGACATTTAATCTAAGTATTATTAACACTTAAATAATTTGCCAAACTTTTTCCTTACTAAGCCTTCTTTGTAAGATGGTTATTGGTTTGTTTCCTTTTAAATTGTGTTTCAAGTGATTTTTAATGAAATTTCAATAAAAATATCTCTTTTAGATGTCACATATTTTTTGGGAAATGAAAAATGACTGAATGGAGACCTTGCAAACTCAAATCAGCTTCAACGCTTTCTATGCTGCATTGTCCTATCTTTGGCTGACTGTTCATTTCACTGAATCTAAGAAAACATACAGTAAAATATGTATTCGTTGTGTATGCACACATATGCACGTGTAAAAACACACACAAGTACACACATACACACACACATACTATTTGGCTGAGGCCAATTTGGAAAAACAAAAAAAGGGATCTCTGGTGGGTGTAGGTATGGTAGGCATCAATGCTACCAGGAGTTTGCTCTCTCCATCTATTTGTTCTTAATATTCAGGGGAGCTTGGAGATGTTGTAATCATAATCTGTCAGATCAAGACGATGATTTCTTGATAGCCTCTTCCTGCTGTCAGGAGAAGCATTCACTTTTTTACTGTGCAGTTGGATGGGTTTTTGAGAGGATTCTCCACCCTGCAGCAAGACCAGAGCTAAAATAGATGACAACTGTTTCAATGTTTAAATTTTTGTTGATGTTTACACACCCTTGTCTCCCTCTATCTCTTTTACAGGAAGACAATAAAGAGAAGGGGATATTATCCTTGCACTTACTGATAAAACATAAATATTTTGAACTTCATCACATAGATAAGGAAAAACGATCCTGTTTCCACCTCCCTTTTTACATCAAATTTTGCCAAGAGCAGCTTCATTTGGCTACTGTCAAGCACACTGCATAAAAAAATGTGCGTACTCTGAGGGTGGGTTGTGCCCAAGTGACATTAAACTCAGAGCAAAAGAGCGACAGAAAGGATGTGGGTACAGCTAAGGAAGCTGCGAAACACTCTATCGTCCAGCGCCTTTCAAGGATCTTCACAGTTCTGATCTAATCTTGGTTGCCGGACCTGCGGCTCCAGAGAGGCCTCCAGCCTTGACTCGGAAGACATCGGGACAGGGGCCTGAGCACTGCACCTCCTGCTTTTCTCCCCTTCCCGCTGGCAGCGGGTGCCAGCAGGCTCCAGGCTGCGGTGCGTGCCATGGGGCAGCGCACCTCCGCACCCTTGCCAAGCCTGCCCACAGCCCCGTGCCGATAAATATGCCGATAAATCTGCCACCCGCTCACGCAGGGCTTCAGGCTGGCACCCACCGCATTCCCGCCCGCTTAACGTGCTCCTAATCACTCTTCCTGCAGGAACAACAATACTGGACCAGACGGCGGCACATTTTTGTGCTGGGTACCTGCCTTAGCGGAGGCCTTTTCTTTTGAATTGCAGCCCTCGGCCAGCTGGACAGAGTGGCAAAGGGGCTGTCGGTGCTCGGTAGGAAAGTCTGGGAGGAAGGCAGCCCCGTGCAGAGAATGGCAGGAAAGCCGCTCCGCTTCCCGGTGGCTCTATCTGCTGGGAGGCAGCGCGGCGCCTGGAGCCTGCCTGCCCTTCAGGCGCTTCCCGGGATTTCCGAGTCGCAGCTACGGCTCCCGCTAACAGCCAAATATTTCACTCTCGAGACATACTACACTTCCTGATATAGGATGCACTTGCATGTCTCCCGGTGACCTTAAACACTAATAAAGGAGTCATAATATGACCTAGACGGGCCCTGAGAGCCAGCCGTAGCACAAGTGATTGAAGGGGAGGTTGAACGGGTGGGCGCCCTTGTCTGCTTGTTGTTTGGCAGCTTTCATGTCGTGTTCCTTTCCTTTTGATTACGTGGAGGGGGAGATTTTAAAATACATTCGTGTTGCCCTTTTGCCGGCAGCACAAGTTAACCCGCAGTACTGGGAGAGACAAATCTAAGTGTGCTGACAGTCGGGGCTGACCAACAGCTCCTGCCGCCTTGCTCTTGCTCCCCCACAACTGCGTCCTACCAAGGAAAACAGCGACGCAGTGCAAACACCAGTCCTCCTACACAGGCGCTCATTCCCACTGCTGGCGTGGGCGAGGAACGATTGTGCCTGTGTATCACGGACCTTTTAAGGCCACTTGGCAGTTGTAAACCCAACAGAGATATCCAGCTCCTGTCCAAATCACGGACTGAAGAAATGGTGGGGTTCTCAGTGCTGTTGGACCAGATTTTCATCTGCTGACAACCAACTTATCTGCATTCGAAACAGCGGAGGACTTAGCCCCTTTGGTGTCGGGAAACACAGCAGCTATCGTTTGCTCCTTCCTGCCACACGTTGAGTTTTGTGCTGCCTTGGCCCTACAGGCTAAGCAAGAATAAGCAGAAAGAGGCTAATTTTGGATCATGCTGGCAATCCAACTATCAACCATAAAATGTGCTCAGACTTGCTAAGTAATGAGTGAATGATGACTTTGTTACCAGCAAAACCGTCAGTGTTACGGAGATCAAATGCAAGTGGAGTAGAAACAAGAGACCACCGGGAAAGAGGCAGACTTTCTCGTCAGCAGAGAACTGTTTTAACTGCTTTAATAGCTCTAAAAATACTTAATTTGACCACGAACCTATGTTGTTTAGATCTGTTTATTTGTAAAAGGAAGGATAACAGTCTGTCTTCAACTCTATATTACATAAGATCAGCTGACATTTGCTATGATATCATAGACCAACAAAATGAAATAACTTGCAGAGAAAATATTGACTTTCTTTGTCTGAAACGAAGCCAGCAGACAGAAGAGAGATGAATATGAAATAAGAGAAAATATTAGAACTATCGTGCCCAGACTAAATTTAGATACAAGTGATGCATGACCTAATTCGGGAAAGCTCAAGAAAAAAATCTTAGACATTATTATCATTAATACAAAAGCTTTCAGTTGCAGAAACCAATCCTTAGCAAATTAACAATGCAGCGAGACAATTCTCACAACTGATGAAAACTAACGGGCACCATGATCTCATTATCCTCCAATCCTTTCACATAATTCCCACTGATTTTGACAGGAGCTATGCACACATTTTGGAGGGAGGCCTTTAGCTGCACAGAGAAACAGGAGGCAGAACCCATGCACATGGCAACTCTTAACGCTCACTGTCACCACACAGCCCAGCAGCTCAAAACATTATAGAACTGCTCTCAGCTAAGAGCCTAATCAAATAACCTCACATCTGACATGCCCCTGGAATATCAGTCTGCCTTCAAGACTCTTTCCCAGGATCTGACTGACAAGGGCAATTAATCAGGGCTGGGTCCACTGTAGCCAACAATGCGACACCGGTGCAAAGTTGGTGAGAAGTCCACGTCAGATCTCTTTTTCTGCATCAACTTTATTCTTGACATAGTGCTGTTGCTCACTTACCACCTCATTTTTTTAAAATAAGTGTATGTTTTTGAAACTGTTGGTAGGATACGTTTCTCAGTTTGATTCCACCCTGTCGACTTCAACTGCAATTTCTACAAAATCCTGTTCACTCATTCCACTTCTGTACAAAGAGAACAAAGCAAAGTTGACTGTCTTTGAATATTTCTGTCTGTCCCAAAGACATCTGCCAAATTTCCTCTTTACATTCAGAACAGTCCCCTGCATGACTTTTCTAGGGTCTGATATATCCACTTTTTTATTTTAATTCACCATCATGGCTACGGAAAATGTTCTCCTGACATTTTCCCAAATTCTTCATTTTTAATCCAATACATCTAAATAACAACTCATTATCTCCCTCCAATCCTAGACTTGGAGAGGATGAAATGCTGTTTCCTATGTGCTCTAGGGTTTTAGGATGATAGAAGTTTTGAACATTAATCTTTCTTTAATATTTATAGGAATTGATTCATTACACTGCACCCTCATGACTGAGTTTATGCTTGCGTTCAGAAATCACACCAGGTCAAGAACTGTGTTGAGGACCCGATCCATTCAGTGTCTGACCTGCATGTGGTAAAATCAGATTTAGAAGATTTTGGAGACTTTGCCACTTCTTAGAGAATCCTGGATTTTTGTGTTGTTTCTGGGTTTTATAGCATCTTATTAAGCAATACTTCTGTCTCCTGTTACCCCTTACCAGATCTATGAGAGCAGGATTGTCCAACATCCCCCTCCAATGCTCCAGGCCTCTCTATCTCTTTCCTTCTCCCCGTTGGCCTTTTGTCTGCTGTTTCTGTCATGTATTTCTGCACAGAATTTCAGTTTCTTTAAATGCAACACTATTGGAGCCTCAGCTGATCTCAATTTGTATGTCACACAAGGAAAAAAAAAAACACAACAAACAAAACCAGCCTGAAATACCATTTGCTTTTTACTGTCTAAAACGTACCATAAGTTCACCTCATGTCATGTGCGTGTTTTCATTTTCCTCCGCACCAATTTTTCCATGGAAACTTGCACCAGCGTCACATAGGATAGTAACACCCTGCGTCTGGGCTGGCCATGCATGCATGAGAGGAGGAGGGGGTTGCTGGGAAGGTAAGTGTGACAGACAGACAAACGGCCTGCGGCTCTTTGGCACATGTGTTTCTCAAGCTCCAGTTGTGAGTTGACATGTTTACATTTCAAACTACTCACAGATTGCAGTGGGTGCAAACAGGCATCTTCAATTATTCGTGCGGCCTCTTCCCCATAAATAAAATATCAAGAAAGAAAGAAAACAGCCTTCTAGCCTGTTTACTGTCAGGATTTATCCCATCTTGTTGTACTCAAGCAGAGCAACTACGAGGAATGCCTCAGCTGTCATGGAAATAAAAAGTTATGACAAATAAGCCCAGACAATGGTCAGGTAGCTTCATTCCCCCCGGGGCCAGGAGAAGGAGCCCCAGTGAAGGGATGGCTCTGCAGCAAGGGGGAGGTCAGGGCCCTGGCTGGCATGCAGGCATACTTCAGTACGTCATTGCGGGTTTGCTGTCACCCCAAAACAGGGAGTCGGTGGCCGCATCAGCCCCACTTGCCCTGGAGGTGGGGTGGGATCCATTGCAACAGCCCCGCAGCCTCCCCGGCTGCTGCCAGCACTCCCACCGGCTTTGCGTGACAGTTTAGCCCAAGTGACATCTATGTTGCATCCAGTTCCTATGTACTCCAGTGAAACTCCTAATCGGTGCCAAGGGAGCTTCTCTTGGGCCACCAATGCATGTTTGCTCGTTCAGTCACACATTTGTCCACGAGGGTAACTCATCACAAAAAAAACCCAGGTGCAGCATTTCTGTCCTATGTGAATCTCATGTAGATTTAGAAATAGCTTTGGTCTAGGTAGATTTAAGGTGGCATTTTTTAAAGCACCTATTTTTCAAAGTGACTTTAGGGCCTACTTTCCTCCAGCTTTTAGTGAGGCTAATGGCTTGTCCAAGCTGGCAATTACAGCACTTCATACGAGGTTGGGCTTCACACTTCTTGATTTATGGATATCACCCCCTCGACGGACGTTCCTGTCTGGCATATGGCAACGTAGACACAAACATGCGGTCATGGGCCCCGTGCAGGGCACAACACGACTTCTATGTCTTTGCCCAGTGCACAGGTGAAAACAAGAGTTTCGGTTCATGCTGGGCATATTAGAAAGGAGTGCAGAACTAGGTTTTGCCAGTTCCCTTTGAATTCTGAACTTTTATGAACTAATGAAAAGGAAATTGATAGGCAAATAAACTAATGAGAGCAGAGATAATCCACACATTCGGGAAGACCGGTCTCCTGCAATAATCTGTGGAGGGAGTGGTTCAACAATATTTAGATAGTTTTCTTTTTCACTATTCCCTAGGAGTTGTATTCATCCTGTCTTGAAGACCTGGTGCCTCTGCTTAATCAGATTTATAATAAGCCTAATATTTAAGTTCTCAAGAACAATTTGAGATTTCCTTCCAGTGAGCATTAGAAAATGATACCGTGATTAGCCATGATATCTCTCTGACTGAGACTGCTAAACAAAACAAGCGGTTGGCACAACTACTTGATTTGGGAAGAAAGAGAAGCAAGAGTAATGACAGCCAGCTTCCAGGTTTTTAATAGAGGAAATGTTTTTGATACAGAAGTCCCATCCCAGATATATTTAAGTTCACATGCTAAACACAAGTTCTTTCTAAATCATGGAAAAGTTCATAAAAGCTGATTAAAATAATTTCTTAGAGCACTCTATTCATGTTTTTCATTATGTATGCCCCAAGAGTTAAAAGAATTATGTCATAAAAGATAACCAAAGGGTCAATCCTGCCCAAAGATATAGTAGTCAGTTAAGCAAAGAGCACAATTTTGCCCAGCTTTACCTTTGAACCGTAAGGACTTTGTTAGCATAAAAAGAGACAACCTTATTTTTCTGAGGAATACGATGCCATTAGAGCCTTTGAGGAATAAATGAAATCTTTTCCTGTATGGTGCCGTACAGTCTTAGAAAAATAGTGAACTGACTTTCTTCTCACATTTTTTACCACAAGTGATGCACAAGGCAGAAAAAATTGCTGAATAGATTCTGAAATTTCAGGCTGAACTGGCAAAAGTGAGAAAAATCTTGCAGATTTAACCACTGTGACACTGAAGCAAGTGACAGAACAGACCTGTGCAACTTTGCATTTTTGTTTTCCATGGTTCAGTTTAGTCCATCTTAAGAAGAGTAGACCTAGCACTGACTGGAGGGCTGTTGCTTTTTCTTCGTGTTTCAGAAATACAAATTTCAAAGTGCTTCTTTACTCTGGTCTGAAAGTGGTTTAAAAGTAAACATCTGTCTTTCATCGGCTGGATAGCAATTAAAGAAAATCTACCGTTAACCCCCCAAGTACCTCTGTGGATTCTGGGTCACTGGGAGCAAGCGATGCTTGGGGCTTTCTGGGGTCCTTGGGTGTGGAGGAATCCAGTGCCTCTGTACCTCTTTTTGTGAAGAAGGGAATATGGCATCAGGGGTGCCTTTCTGCAATACAGCTGGGAGACAGGAAAGAAGTCAGAAATGGATCCTAAAACAAAACATCACCAATGGTATATGTCTGTTTCTACATGTGTTCCCAATAGTGTCCTGAAGACAGACTTGTGTATTTGTTTTTAAAAAATGAGAAGGAGTAGCATCTATCACAACTGAACAAAAAATGTACTTTATTGTATTTTTATGTATAAAAACACATTCAGTCCTTCCTGTCATTTGCCTTCTCTCATGTTCAGCACCCAGGGCTATCTACTGTTCCCTTCTGAAGCAGCCTTCAGAAGAGTTCACCTTCTAGCAAATACTTGAGCACATTCAAGGTGCAGGTATTTGGCACTCCGGGACACGATCCAATCTGTTAAGCAGGAAGAAAATGCATTTCCTCCTCTCTTTGACACGCCACCTAATATATTTCAGGGAATATGAAATGCAGAGGAGAAGAGTCAGTCTGAAATCCTTTACTCAGTGCCTCCAAAGAGGCATTTTCATGTGCTTGGGATGAGTGCTGGATACCGTTTCTTCAGAGACAGCAATGACACTGAGCTTTATCCCATCCCAAACTGGCTACCCTGGGATGTGGAATATCCAGACTTGTAGACCTCAGGCAATTTAAACTATTACCTGCCAAATGACTGCGCAGCCACTAGGGCAGGGAGTAGTTTGGGTGTTGGTGTCCTCCATCCATTCTGGTGCTTTTCAGCCAGGACAGCAAGATCCCTTTGAGCAGGGAGTAAGCCAAAAAGGGATGGCAGATAGGCTTGGGGAGACCCAGGTGCTGTGACCCACTGCTAGGGCACCGTGTGTGTTGCATCCAGCAATTAAGACAACACATAAGCATGCAAGGGACAAATGCCTAAATATCTTTCAGCCTATTCTGGGTTTTTTTACAGGGATTATTGTGCCATGCGTATTACCATGACATCTGAGTGGTCCATTTCCCATGGTACACAAAGCAGCTTACATCTAGACCTATTTTTAAAAAAAAAGGATTTCAGTTCACAAGTCAACTAGATGCTTTTGAAAATGTTGCTCCCACTCAGACTAAGCTCCTTGGGCTTCCCCCAGAGAAGCAACTGGGATGCCTGGGACCTACCAGCACAGAAGCAGTTAATTTCTATGAAGACTCCGAGAAAGAAAAACAGTCTAAGAACAGCCTTGTGTTGGGAGGAGGGCTAGAAAACGAGGCTGTTGCTGTTGTTTTCATTGTGTGCACTCTAATCAGAGAGAGTAAGAACAATAATGCATGTAATGCTGATTTTGGACCGTTTCCATGCAGCTTTTCCCAGGCTAGGCAGCCTTGGGAACCACTGATAGTGTGGCACACCAGGGGCACAGCCTCAATCACCAAGCACAGGGCAGGGCAGCCTTTTCTGCGGATAAAATATGTGAGGGATGACAAGAATCTTCCCAGCATGGGAAGTGGCAATAACAAAAAAAAAAATATACAAGGGGCTGAAGCTGAGTGCAACATCCACTGCAGAGCATGCCTGCAGGCAACACTCAGATTTGAGAGGTAGATTGCTATTTTTCATTTCCTCCCCCATTTTGTGTTTGTTTGTTTGTTTGTTTGTTTTCCCTTCTTTCATTAGATGCCCCCCTCCCCCTCTCAGCACCACTTTGAAGCCAAGATGAAAGAAATGCTGTGGCTGCTGGCACGGAGCACACACAGGGAGACCGACTGAAGTGTGCTTTAGTTTAAGATGCCATGGCTTTTTTTTTTTCCTAAGTAGGGGAGGGACGGGGGGAAGGGAGAAGAGGAGAAGAAAGTTATTCCGCTAAAAACAATATATTATACTTCATCGAAAAGCATATTGTACAGCTTGGATTAAAACATGGTCCTAATTTTTCAAAGCTTTGCTCTTCAAGGACAGAGGGTTTGGGGTAGCTAAGATGTGGCATCCTCCCAGACAGCAACTGCCCATATTTTATTCATAAAACCTGTCACATCAGTATATGATGAGAATTGACACAACGAGCTGTAGCTTCGTGACCTGTTTTGAATAAGTCGGTCAAACCAATGATGTTTGTCCCTTAGCAGCAGAAATTCATATAGCCACTGCGGGTTGGAAAGAAGTCAGTTGCCACCATTTTTGCTCCCCAAAACAAAGAGATGCTTTTGAACAGTAACAATAAAAGGATCAACTTGTTTTCTTTTCTTTTCTCTAGGCAATTGATTTCTTTTGACATCCACTTAAAATAAAAGAAAAATCTGTCGGGAAAAGGGGTAGAATTCATACACCTACACACCTCTGCCTTGACACTGTAAATGCTGGAAGACACAATTAATTTGGAGTGGCTGGAGAATTCAGATCTCTGGGGAAATCCTGGTTCCACTGACATCAGCAAGGGATATGCTGATGACTTCGGCATATCAAGGAGTTCGAATCCCACCAAGTTCATGATGTGCCATCCAAGCCTGCAAGAACAAGGCCCTTCCACCAACCCAGACTTGCCCCGATGCTGGGAAAGTTGTGCAAAGACTCTGTAAAATCCAGGGGAAAAGAAAGGTCACCATGGATGGCTGCAATATTTTCTCCTGCCTTCAGCTTCCAGCCCTTGCCCCTATAAAAGTGTCATTCACCACTAGAATTTCATGCTTATTTAATATCTGTTAGTCACTGTTAAACTGCCAACAGCTAGCTAAATTCACACTAATGTTCTTTTAAATATGCAGCAGTCCTACCATTTACAATCATTATGGAATTAAACTGTAGAATTAAACTCTCAGGTCAAATACCTTAACATATATCTAAACCAGCATTAATTAGCATGTCCAAGGATTTTTTGGAAGCCCTTGAAGAGAGCAATTACAGCAATTGGTGAATATCCTTTGAAGGGTGGCTTGCATGCAGCTTAGCAAGTTAGAACTTCTGACTATTAATTTATTTTGAACTAATTCTGACCCTGCTTCTGTCTGCTAACTGCAAGCCAGTTTTCAAAGGCCAAGTGTACTGGTGTTCAAAGTAAGCCAAGTTTTCTGGAGAATAGAGAGCAGTAAGCGAGTTTTGAAAAGGATGGGTCTGGTTCAGTATCAGAGATTAATGGAGAAACAAAAGAATCGCAGAACAGGTGTTATCACAACCTGTTACACAGAAAAATAATATTATAGCAGTATGTTTTGCATATGGAACAATCCTGGGTCTGTGTTAGGGAACAGCACAGCCATTGTAAGAGTTTCTTGTCACACCAGTAACAGAGAGGATTTGTTTCAAAATTAGCAGTTTCCAAACAAGTAGCGAGCTGGGGAACAGACCCATTTGCATTTGTGGCATCGCAAGAGAATCACGAGCAGACCTGTAAATGACAGACAGATTATAGGGCTTGAAGAGGTTTTCTGACTCGACGCCAGGAAGGACCAGTTATATCTAAGCTATTCCAGGCATGTTTATGGAATGTCCTCTTTAAGATCTCAAATGATGGAGATTCCTCAGTTTCCCCAGGTAATATAATTCAGTGCGTAGCTGGCTGCACATTAAAAATAATTCCTAGGATCTTCCCCAGTCTCCTTTATTACTGTTTGGTATGCATGCATCACATTCTTCTGGAAGGCAAAACTCATTACACATTAGCGTTTTCGTTTGGGCTGCCTTTATCATTAATAGGTCCCGTCAGGCCCATCTTTCCTCCTGATGGCTCCAGGATGGTGCAATTACAGTTGTAATATGCTCCAACTCTTTTATTTGCTGCATTTTGTCTAGCCAAATTCTAATTGTAGGACTCCCTTTTGTGAGTACCGTGATACACTTCCTACCGCCATTGTTTCTGAAACACAGGCCCTTTCAGAAGTGTAAGTAGGAGGGGATCAGAAGAGGAAATGTCCAACATTAAATCAGTTGCAGTAACTGGGTGCCAAGGCATTGGGCAATGAACTTTGCATATCCGATGACTACATGGATCTCCCTCAGTCTGAATTGACAGGTGAATAATATTCCAAAACTGAAGTAATTTTAACTGAAAGATAGAAAGAATAAAACAGAACAATTCTGCATATGTTTATTCTCCTGGTACTACACAACATCCGGCTACAAATCAAAAACAGCAGAGTGAGGAAAAAGCTAGGATCCATAAAGAGCTATTTTTCAATGTGGCGAGATTAACAGAGTTCTCCAAAATTCGCTCCTCTTAAATCAGTGGGTTTGATGTTTCCTTGGGATATTTGTAAAGCAGCGACACAGGAAAGGCACAGCGAGTTGTAATTCTTACCTAACATCCAAGAAATACTCCAGTTTTTGTAACCACCAGAAGGAACACGCAAGTACCTTCTGGAGGGCCTCAGTAAAAATACCTGTTCAATGTGCCTCTGAGGCAGAAAACTCAAATTGTTAGTGCTTCTGGGAGAGTTAACATTTGAAAAAGAGATTGGACAACTATGTGAAGAATAAAAATATAGGGAATTATAAAAGATAATGCTGAAAAAAATCCAGAGACATTAAACCTGTTGCTTCAGGATTTAGATGGCTCTAAATACTGGTGGGAAGGAAGAAACCTGCTGGGGAGGAACACAAATTTGGCCACCTGTGTGAGGCAAGGTTTTCTCACAGAGTTTCTAGAGCTGACTGGTTTCTAAGGTAGCATCTTGAACAGGATGAGCCACATACTGGTCCGATATGAGAACTACAATGTTCCTAAAAAAAAGAGATATTTTAATAATCTTAGAATCAACTCAAGGTAGCATCTTTTCCATTTTCACCATCATATCTGGCACAAAAATGTTCACGAGCTCCGGTCACTGTTTAACCTCATTCACCAACTTATTCTTCTCACCAGCGGATCTCTAAGTATCAGCTGCAACACTTCAGCGCTATGCTCCTGGCTTTAGTTTTTAATTACAGCGTCCTGCTCCCACCGCATCTGTGTGCTCACCAACCGTGGGAGGCTTTTCCTGGCTGTGTGCATGATGCCGTGAGGCTCTGCGTGCAGAGCCCCATAGAAATAAACCAGTACTCCCTGCCTCCAGCACCTTTAGTGTAAGTCCCTGCACTGTCCTACAGATACAGCAACCACGACTTCTATGAATCCTTGGGCTTTGCCTAGCTTATACCTCCTAAGCTGCCAGATGACTAAATTCTGTTGATTGAACCTATTAGTTCTGTCAGTGAAATCTGAGTTTCATTTAGTGCCCAGCAAATGCTTCTGGGAAGTCAGCCATTGTCTCTGCTCCGTAGCAAAGCCAGGGCCAGATGCAGCCTGCACGCTGGCTCAGCAGCCTCCTCGAGCTCTGTGAGGATCACTCTTACCAACAAATTCATGGTCTAGTGTCTAATGGGCAAGTATCAGTTGAAGAAAATTTTTGCATTAAATAACTAAATACTCTTCATTAAGTAACACTGAGCTACTAAAATACTAGGTTGATTTTTCATGCCTTATGAATGCCATTGACGGGCAGCAAGTCCACGAGTTACTGAGTGCCTGCGGTACAGGGTAGAGGCTTTTTAAAAGGTTACAGGAGAATCCTGGTACTGCTTATCAACTTTGTCCTCTCGTATGTGTGACTGGTATAGTCAAGGGAAAATATGTCATGGATTACTCTTAACAAAAAGAGTAGGTGTATTTTAAAGCACAAATAGATGTCCACCTTTGCAGTCTCTCAGCGGATCACAGCAGGCAGATTAGAGGTTTGTGTCACTACTCGTGAGCTGTTCGTAATGGGCTTGAAAACGTTCCTTAGTAACATTAGTCCAAAGCTAAGGCTTACTAGCCAGAGCAAAAACAGCTGTGTTGCCATGACCCACAGCTTTTAAGGGAACAAAACAATCAGTATAGTTATTTATAGCTACTTTTGAAGAGCATAGTCATACATTTCAGTTTTTCCCTTGTGTTCCTGATAAACAAAATAATAGTGTTAAGAGAAAAGACACGTGAGATATATGACTGTGACAAATAATGGCCTCTTCTAAAAAGACGGGATTTCGGGGTTTTTTACATTCCTAGTATAATGAAGAAGATCATGTGCTTTTTTAAGGAGTGAGGAGGACACGTATCTCCATTGACATTTGAATCTCTCGGACAATTATGTGTAGGCATAATTCATAGCAACTGCTACACTGTCTTCTTCTGACCCTGCCAGGAGCAGCGAGAAGCTCAGAGAGCAGGGAAGCTCAGATCCCGGCCCCCTGAAGCCAGGGCTTGTGCCTCCAGCACAGCGGGAACGGCAGCAAGCAGGGACAGGGCACAATGTGGAACTGATCAGATGGGAAAAAGGCGGTGATGCTAATTTGGTCGAGAGGTCAGATCATTGCAGTCTTTCCCAACTGCTCCCACTCACAGAAACTTTTCTGTTCTTGTGCTTTTCTGGTGCAGTTTAGTTAGGCCTTCTACACTGGCTGGAGTGCTTATCTAAATGAAGGCTATTATGCTTTTGGTCATGCTGCTCTCCTTTATCTGAAGCTCCCACCAAAATCACCATGTCATTCTGGAACAAATAAGAGGTCTAATAAAGAGAATAAATATCTGAAGGCAATAATATCATATCTGAATGGATGCTTTCAGCAAAGGAATGCAGATTCAAAACTTACATAAACCAGCAAGCAGAACTGTGACCCCCTCTCTTGCTGTCCAAGGCACAACAGGGGTGTCACAGAGGTGGTGCAAGAGACCAGAGCAAGCTCTTTTCCACCAGCAGTAAAAACAAGGATACTGAAAGGATTACTGAAACTGGAACGAGAGAGGTCCTGACATGCACCATGGCATTACTGAGAAGGGAAGTGACTAACATCAGATCTCTGGCTGATTGAAAATTTTCTTTTGGCTCTTTGGGCTTGTTGACTGAGGTAATGAGACGCTCCAGAGAAGGTACTATAAGACTGCCAGAGTACTTTCCAGTATGCCCCTGTAACAAAACTATGGGTCTCACCTTGGCTGTAGATGAAACTGCTGCTACAAAAGAGCCATATTCCAAACAGGGGATTTTGATCATTTTTTTTGTTCTTCAGTGGGCAACAGCTACAGATGCCAACATGGTGTAAGCCAGGGATCCTTTTGCGAGTTTCAAAAGATGATGAATCCAAAATGCAAGGCAAAATGTGTAACATTTCTGCTGCTGGGAAGCCACCATGGTAGAGATGTTCACTTTAAAAATCTGTTGCAGATGTTACAGATTGCTAAACTAGGGACTTGGCTATGACGTCCATTTCTCAGGTCATGCATATAACTAAGTCTAGCACTACCGAACCTACCTCTCCTCTCTCCTGATTAATGACATAAGGAGGGTATAGCCTTGAACATGGGGAGACCTGGGTTTAATTTTCAGCTCTGTGGTAGTCTTCTGGTCTGACTTTGAGCATAGCATTTGAATGTGTATCAGAATGACAGGACGGTAAATGTTTCTGCCCTCCCACCCAAGGCTGATCATGAGATCAGCAACAAAAATGTTTGGGTCCAATGCATTTTGCTCAAATAGGAGTCTCCCACCATCAGCATATTGCCATTACAAGGCACCTTTGCAAACACAGCTGGCAGCCCCAGAAGGACTCAGCCAGGCTGGAGCCTTCACTGTGAGGCCAGAGATGCACGCTGCTGCTGGAGGGGCTATCAGGATGTCCCCAGGCTGCTGTCAAACTGGTCACCCCACCACGGCTGTCCATGGTGACCAGTTCGACGGCAGCCCAGGGATGCCCCAGCAGCAGCATGATGGGCTGCTCTGCTTGGACCACATCTGCTGTCTGTCCTACACTCTCCCCCGGCCTCACACATAGAAGCAGCGATGACAGTGGGACAGCAGCAGATCCTGCTCATCTCGCTGTCAGTCTGGGAGAAGACAATGCTTGTCTATTTTTATTACACTCTTTGCCATAGCGGGTCTTGCACCACAGATGTGGAGTAATTGCTGGAAATGTTGGTACCAAAACTATAGTGACTAGTGCCTTGCATAAGACAGCTCTGTTATTGCTTTCACTCTCGGTATAGATCATCTCAACAGCAGTGGAGCATCCTCCTGTGCTGGCGCGCTGGTGTGTGTTTAACTCCATCTCTCTGGCATTCTTTCAGCTGTGCCGTGAGCAAGAGAGATGGCATAGAAGACAGACTGTGGTTGAAAGGAGAAGAGGTTTTCTGATTCAATGTCTCTGTCTCCGCCTTTGTCTGTTGCTGTCACACAGTGATTGAGTTACAGCAGTGCAAAGGAGGCTGTGGGAACTTCTCTGTCCACTGGCTGCAGAAACAGAGAGCCACCCCCCAGCCAGAGCTACAGCAGTGACAGAGGGCAGCAAAGGAGCCCTCCACCTTTACAAGCCCTGGTAGACTCTGCAGCAGCTTTTATACATAACATGCCACTACTCCCAGCCTTCCTGCCTTTGTGACACTACCACACAACATTAAAGTTTTGCCTTTTCCTCCTAAATCTGATTTCCCACATATTACTTTCATAAGTGACATGGCTTAAAGTGGCCCTCAGTTTGCCAGTGCCTATGTTAAAATATATTAAAGCAGCCTGATTTTCAAGGAGAAGGTTATTGAAACTCTCTTGCAATTGGCTCTTCTCCATACGTCCCCATACAACTGAGGCACTGAAGATCCTTAGCTAATACAAGGATCCCACCAGACTCACAGTCCTTCTACGAAGCCTATAGAGATTGTGCAAAAGCCAGTGATGTTTTGAACTTTAAAAGCATGAGCTATCTTCAACATGGAAAGAAAAGCAATTCTATGAGCTGTTCTTTAATTTTTCAGGTATAACTGGCAAGCTACACGATGCTGAAAGCTACTGCAGGTAGGGGCTACCATTTGATTTATATAGAGCTTACTAATAGTAGGGTGATGATCTGGAGAAAGTCTGATTACCTGTTTTTCAGACACAGCAAAGGGAAGTAGCTGAACTCTGTAGTACTTATTTCGATAAGCTCTGTTTTGCTGTGTTTTGCTTTCACCTCTAGCCAAAATGATGTTCTGATTTTCAATAGATCTTTTGAAAACAGCAGTGTACATGTCAAATAATAAGAACAGGAAGTTGGCTGTGTATAGTTTTTTTCTGCTCATCATTGCTTTAATATTTTAATACTTTACTCTCTCAATATATTTACCCTTTCAATTACCCCGGGACATCTGACATTTAAACAGTACCAACTGAAAGAGGAAATAAGTGTTATATCATGTTAGCAGAAAATGGCTCTCTCAAACCTTACCTGGCATCCTAATCACCAGAACAATCTTTTTCTGTAAACTAAATAATACATATATTCTGAACAAGTGTGTTGTGGAGATGATTGTTTCAATGACAGAAGTGGTATGTTTCAGTGGCACTCCTTTGTGACTCTGCATATATGTATGTGTGTGTGCATAGAAATCTGTGTGTGAAAACAGAGAAAACTAAGATTCACTTTTTCTAATCTAATCTATCTCTGAATGATTTTACACTCCTTCCTCCCATCTGCTTTCTCTCTGATTTGCTCTGTGCCTCTCCAAGCTGGTGGGAACTTCTGAATATTTCTGAGATCATGAGCTATAGCTGAGCCAGCAGGATGAAGAGGTGCCATAAAGACTTTCAAAGAGCTGGCTGATGAGAACAGATTGGTGACAGAGCAGTTTTAAACACAAAGATGTGAAATCTGTACAGCAGAAATGTCCCAAAACTTTTCAAAAAGCTTTTACCAAAGGATGAGGAAAAGGCTGACGTACTCAGTGCCTTCTTTGCCTCAGTCTAAGACCAGTTGTTCTCTGGGTTCCCAGCCCCCTGAGCTGAAAGACAAGGGCAGGGAGCACAATGAAGACCCCATAATCCAAAAGGAAATGGTTAGTGACCTGTTACGCCACTTAGACACAGACAAGTCTATGGGGCTGGATGGAATCCATCCAAGGCTACTGAGGGAGCTGGTGGAAGTGCTCACCAAGCCACTTTCCATCATGTATCAGCAGCCCTGGCTAACCAGGGAGGTCCCAGTTGACTGGAGGTTAGCAAATGTAATGTCCATCCACAGGAAGGATCTGAAGGAGGATCTGGGGAACTACAGGAGTGTCAGTCTGACCTTGGTGCTGGAGAACATTATGGAGCAGATCATCTTGAGTGCCATCACAAGGCATGTACAGGACAACCAGGTCATCAGGCCCAGTCAGCATGTGTTTATGAAAGGCAGATCCTGCTTGACTAACCTGATCTCCTTCTATGACAAGGTGACTTGCTTAGTGGATGAGGGAAAGACTGTGGATGCTGTCTACCAAGATTTAGTAAAGTCTTTGACAGCATTTCCCACAGCTTTCTCCTGGAGAAACTGGCTGCTCATGGCTTGGACGGGCACACTCTTTGCTGGCTAAAAAAATGGCGGGAAGGCTGGGCCCAAAGGGTTGCGGTGAATGGAGTTAAATCCAGTTGGCGGCCAGTCACAAGTGGTGTTCCCCAGGGCTCAGTATTGGGGGCAGTTCTGTTTAATATCTTTATCAATGATCTGGATTGAGGGGATTGAGTGCACACTCCTCAGGGAAAGGAGAGGGGAGGGGAGGGGAGGGGAGGGGAGGAGAGGAGAGGAGAGGAGAGAAGAGAAGAGAAGAGAAGAGAAGAGAAGAGAAGAGAAGAGAAGAGAAGAGAAGAGAAGAGAAGAGAAGACAAGAGAAGAGAAGAGAAGAGAAGAGAAGAGAAGAGAAGAGAAGAGAAGAGAAGAGAAGAGAAGAGAAGAGAAGAGAAGAGAAGAGAAGAGAAGAGAAGAGAAGAGAGAAGAGAAGAGAAGAGAAGA